>QEPC01001471.1:2058260-2089141 GCA_003113815.1 Sphenodon punctatus | reverse complement strand
GGTTGTCTGCCTGCTTTTAAACCTGGCAGAGGAGGTGATTATAACCTGCCTAACCTAACTGAAATTGCTTGATTAAGTAATGTAATGTCCATCCAACATTAACCCTTGGAACTCCTTGCTGCTGGGTTATGCCGCCCACCGTTGCCCTGGCTCCGCCCAACGTTGCCCTGGCTCTGCCCACCGTTTGCCGCCGGCGGGCCAGCCAGCCTTACTGCCCCTCCAACCTCAAAACCCACCAGCCGCCCCTCACAGCATGGGGTGTGTGTGTGTGTGTACAGGAGGGGGTGTCCTCTCTCTCTTTCATCCCATTTGAAATCAATGGTATTAAATCAGTAGACTGTTACTTAGTGTCCCATCTCCAGCAGATGGGGATTGGTATATTTTGATGACGAAGAATTAAGACAGAGTTTGGGGGACATAGTTATTTACTAAAAATACCCTGTTTCCAGTGTCTGTCTCTCTGGGTGTCCAGAAGAGATTGTCCCTACAGGGAAAATGTAACAACTTCTGTACCTATGCAAGGCTAGGCTGTGCTGACAGACAGACTCTTAAAGCGATAGCATTCCCAAACAACATGGCCCCATGCTGAACAGTTCTTTGGAGGAAGGACCACCAGTGGAGAGTAATGGATATCCTGCCCCCTCAATACTTAGAAGTTAGCTTCTCTAACTTGTGTATGATCCTTATAATACACATTCTGTGTATAAAAATATTCTGTTTTTAAATACCAGTTTTCTTGGTACAGAGTTTCCTCTAGGAGCAGATCCATCCTCTCCAGGCCATCTTCCAATAGTACCAAGATCTGGCTTACTCTTATAGCCAATTCCCCCTCTCTTAGAGGTGCACCCATCCCTTCGGGTATGTAAAGGGCAGAAACCTTCTTCCTTTCCCCACTGAACGGGGAGCGCAGCAGGACAGAATTCTCATACAGACACCAGCGAAAGGAGAATTGACTGAAGTGATGAAAGGTTTCTGTCTGCAACTTCCCAACAGGAAGCCGGTTAGATTCTGGGATGATAAGGGATGTTTTGATTTGTTGACAGCTTCCCACCAACATCAGACAGGCCCAAGAAGGTACCCAAAACCAGGAAGGAAGAATGAGATCAAAGTCCAGGGTAATTGCAGGAAACAGATGAGTGACAATGACAGCTCTTAGCACAGGGGTAGGGAATCTCAGACTCGGGGGCCAAATCGCACCCCATGGCTATTTTTTATTTGGCCCCTTTCCAGTTCCTGGATCTGGCCCCTGGATCCAGTTCCAACCAGAGCACTGAAAGATTGATCTCAGGGTAAAGGAGCAGAGATGAGAGCCTGCACACAAGGGTAGGGGACAGATCTATGG
Organism: Sphenodon punctatus; assembly: GCA_003113815.1. Taxonomy (NCBI): domain Eukaryota; kingdom Metazoa; phylum Chordata; class Lepidosauria; order Sphenodontia; family Sphenodontidae; genus Sphenodon; species Sphenodon punctatus. Next base: position 2,087,799 of record QEPC01001471.1, on the reverse strand, counting down.
CACAGATTCATGATCTGGACCCTCTTTTTCCTGAGCGCACTCCTTAAACACCCCCTACCCCCAACTTCTCTGTGACCCTCGGAAACTCATACAAAGCAGCCCCTGGGAGGGAAAAGATTACCCACCCCTGTCTTTGTGCTTCTAGGACCCATTATTCCTCAATCACAAATGTCATTCAGGTGTCAGAGAGCTGATTGCAGAGAGGTCTCCAGACCAAGCGAGGACAGTGTTCATAGCTTGGCCTTGTTCTGGAGCAACTGGGTGGTTAGGACCATTGAAATCTTTATTCTGTAGCAAATTGCCACTCACTCTGAAGCAAGGAATGAGGCAAACACATGTAAATACTTTGCTCTAGAGTAGGGCTGAAACGGATTCTCTCTTTTCAAATCAGGGTTCGCAGTTCATTTTTGCAAACGAGAACAAGCTGAGAAACTGCCTGGATTCTCGCCAAGAAATGTGAGCATCGCGAGACAGCCCCTACCAGAAAGTGCCCCCTAGTGCAGTGCTTTGCAGGATTGGGGGTGCTTCCTGGCAGGGGGTGGGGGGACCAAGGTTCCCTCCACTCCCTCTGCTAGCAAGTGGCCCCAAGCCTCACTCATCAGCTTGCAAAGCGCTGCACTGGGGGAGAGAGCAGCAGAGCCGTTGCTCTCTCCCCCCAGCCCAGTGCTTTGCAAAGGGGCTTGGGGGTGCTTCCCGAAGTGCTTCCCTTGCAGGGGGAGAAGGGGACCTCGGTCCACCGTCTCCAGCTGTCCTCCAGGTTTGCTGAGATTTTTTTCCATTGAATACATATACCACCTATGTTTTATCCATTCTGTTTCCAAGATGTCTCTCACATTTTTCCAATTTTGGGCTATTATGTTAATTCCGGCTAAAGTCATCAGTTTACAGGTGTCTTGATGGTAGTTCATTAGTGGAATATTTTGATAGATTCCCAGTAGAGCTGTTTCTGCACGGAATGGTATTATTATTAGTCCTGTAGTTTTCTTCATGTAGTCCCAAATTATGCACCAGAAGGGTTGTATCCGAGGACAGTCCCACCAGCAGTGTAGATAGGTACCCTGTTCACCACATTCACACCAACACAGATGGGGATCGGAAGTGGCCATTGCCTTGAAATGTTGTGGGGTGAGGTAGTATCTCAACGTTACTTTTATTTGGGGTTCTTTAATTTCCAGAGAGCTTGTAGAATTGTGCATGTGTTGCCAAATCAGGTCTACCTGTTCTTCATCAATTTTTTTCCCTAGGTCTTTTCCCCACTTTTCAATATACGGGGTTTGCTTATTTGTCCCAATTCCGACCAATGCTCCATAGATCCTAGCAATCATTCCCTTGTTTGGTGAATGGTTAAATAGAATTCTTTCAATATCAGTGGTGGGTCTATAGTAATGCTGGATTTCTTCCCTATCCGTATATAAGTTTTTTAGTTGCAAATATTGAAAGACATCTATTTTTGTTTTTGTTTTGCCCTCTAGTTCTTGGATTGAGATACATTTTTCTCCCTGGAATAGTTGCTCCGCTCTCTTGATGCTACATTTGGTAAGTATTTTAAGAAGATCAGTGGCTAATTTATTTTTGGTTGATTCTTGGGTATTTAGAGGGGAGAATGGAGAGGCAAGCCTGTGTTTTAAGGTCTGATGCCAGTGTTGAATGGCTGTGTGGGCGAAGGGGTGGGTGTATAATTTGCTGGTATTGGGTATTGTTCCACTAGTTAGTAGCTCCTGGAAGTTAGACACTGCTAATAGCTGTCTTTCTATTTCTACCCAGCTTGTATTCGCTGAGGGGTGGAACCAGTATTTGAGTGCCCTAAGGGAAGCTGCTTTAAAGTATAAATCTATATCTGGCATGTTGATCCCACCTTTGTCTTTTCTCCTAGATAAAATGGTTTTGATGATTCTGTGTTTTTTCCCTTTCCAGACTGTTTCTAAAAGAGTGCGCTCACATTGTTTAATGAAGGATTTAGGTAAGTGAATTGGTAGGGCCATTGCTTTATATAGTATTTTTGGTAGCGCAATCATTTAAAATAAGTTAATGTTACCTAACCATGAGGTTTTGAGTCATCTCCGGGTCGCCGCCTAAGTGTGAATCTGGTTGATTATGCTAGGGAAATTTGCTTTAAAGAGCTTTTCATGTTCTCTGGTAATATTCACTCCTAGGTATTTGAATTGGGATTTCGTTATTGTGAATGGTATTTGCTTTTTGATCGCCAATCTGTCTTCTTTGTTTTTTGTTATTATTAGCGCCTGGGATTTATGATAGTTGATCTTGTATCCTGATATTTTACTAAATTGTTCTATTAGAAGGAGGATCTTTGGGACAGTTTTTTGCAGTTGTGTTAAGTAGACAAGCATATCGTCTGCGAATAGGGAAATTTTGTGATGCGTGGAGCCTATTTGTATTCCCAATATTTCTTGTTTTTGACGTATGGCACATGCCAGTAATTCTAGGGTTATATTGAAGAGCAGAGGAGACAGGGGGCAACCCTGTCTTGTGCCTCTGGTTAAATAAAAGGGTTTGGCTAGGTTACTGTTTATTAGTAATCAAGAGTTTGGGTTTAAGTTTAAGGCCTTGATTGCTCGTAGAAAATTCCCTTTTATTCCCATTTTTTCCATTATAAGGTATAGGCACTCCGGTTCCGAACGATCAAAGGCCTTCTCCGCATCAGCCAATAGTATTAGTGTTGGAACATTTGTCTTTTGTGCTGTGAAAAGGAGATTGTTGGTTTTTCTGATATTGTCAGTTCCTAGCCTATTTGGAATGAAGCCTGTCTGATCAGGGTGTATCACCTCACCAATGATTGCTATCAGTCTGTTTACAAAATCTTTGCAAAAACACTGGCAATCAATATTTAGTAGGGATATTGGTCGGTAGTTGCTATACTCATCATGGTTTCTGCCTGGTTTTGGTATTAAAGTAATTACTGCCTCGAATGTGGGAGGCATTTTCTGTGATTCTATAATATTGTTAAAAGTGTTTGTTAAATGGGGGGGGGGGGAGATGATGTTGCTGAAGGTTTGGTAAAATTCTGCTGACAGGCCATTAGGGTCACACGCTTTGTTTTTAATGAGTTCTTTTATCGTTAGTTTAATCTCCTCAGTGGATGGGGGGGCATTAAGAAAGCTAGCCTGATCGCAATTGAATTTTGGGATTTTATATTTATTGATGAATTCCTTTATCATTAGAGGATCTGGATTGGATATCATATAAAGCCTCTGATAGTCTACAAAAGCGCCCTCTATTTCTTCTTGTTTGGTGGTGGTTTTACCGCTTGGAAGTTTTATCGCTGGAATGAAGGATTTTTTTCTTTTATTTTTTGTCATCTATGCTAGGACTTTCCCTGGTTTATTGCAATTTTGAAAATAAAAGTTTTTAATCTCTCTCAATTGTTGAGTGATTTTTTGTGTGTCAATTGTGTCGATTTCACTCCTTATTTTTTGGATTACAATTTGTATCTTTTTGTTGGGGAATCTCCTATTTTCAATTTCCAGTTGCTGCAACTGGTTGTATAGTTCTGCATTTCTTTCCCATCTCTTTTTATTTATTGCAGCCTTAATGGCTATAAATTTGCCCCTTAGTACTGGTTTTGCTGCCTCCCATAAAGTTTGTGGGGAGGAGACTGAGCCTACATTTAGGTCAAAGTATTTTTTCAGGTCTGTTGCTGTTTGTTCCTTTATCCATTCACACTTAAGTAGACCTCTATCAAGTTGCCAAGTTCGCCCAGCCGTTTGTTCAGTGACCAACAATGCGAATTTTTATAAATTATTGCATTGTGGTCTGAAAAGGTGACAGTTGTCACCTCATAGCTTACACATCTGTGTAGGGAGTCATTTTCTAACAGTATATGATCTATTTTAGAATGTGTGTTGTGTACGCTGGAGTGAAATGTGTAACTTCTGGTGGATGGGTTTAAATATCGCCAGGCGTCTATCAGGTCATGCTGGGTTATCACTGAGGTTATGGTTTTATGAGTGTTTTAAGGTGGGAGTGTGCAGAGTGATCTAGGGCTGACATTGGGGAATTAAAATCTCCCTGCGTGATTAGCAGGCCTTCAGTATTTTGGGTAATGATGGGTATATATTTTTGAAATAATTGGTGGGTGTTTGTATTTGGGGCATATAAACTGACCAGGGCCATCTTTTGGGAGTTTAGCATTCCTGTCAGTAATAGGAACCTGCCCTCCTTGTCTTTCTTTAATCGGGTTAGTTTGAAGTTTACTGATGTTGAGAAACCTATCATGACTCCTGATTTATTTATTTTCTCTCACAAGAGGCATAAATGTCTCCTATATGTCTGCTTTTAAAACTGTGAAGGTTTTTTTTTTATTAGATGTGCTTCCTGGATGAAAAAAAACCCAATTGCCTGATCTAGTAGGAAGTTTGCCACCTTTTTTCATTTTATAGGGTGGTTAAGGCCCTTAACATTCAGGGTTAGAAATCTCAAGGAGGGTTTGTTTCCAGCTGCCACTGCCACTAGGGTAGCACTAGCTGGGGTTTATCTGTATTTGGTTTATTTGGTCCTATACCAATCTCTAGCTTAATGTTTTGGTTCTTTTTCGTGGTGTGGACATCTCTCAATCTTGATTTACAGACTACATAATGCAGAGTTAGAAAATGCTTGGCACAACTTAGTAACTTTACAACATACAACATAAAACAATTAACATTAACATAAACAGCAGAATTGGTATCTCGTGCCCAGTGGAACAGGATGTTCTGTATTTTTCAGCGAAACTGAAACCATTTGTGGGGCTTGTCATCATTTTTTGTTATTCTCCCCCTCCGGGATTTCTCTGAATTGTTGTGTACAGGGTCGATGCGGATACACATTCTTCAATATGCCCTGGCTGTCAGTCTTTAATTTTGAGCGCATTTCTAGGAATGTCAGCATAAAGATATGTAATTTTAAAATTGAGATCACAACCAAAACGAAGTATAGGTAGATAAGTAGGCAAACAAGGACAAAATAACAGAGGTGTGGAACTTATCTGGAGATGATTTTGTAGGTGCCCGGAAGGGATGCATGTTTGGGCTAACTTTGCTTGAAAGAGTCGTGTCCTGAGATTCCCTTCCTGGCTCCTGCTGCGTTTTGTTTTAATGTTAGTCAAGTTTCTGTTGACTGGGTTTGTGGGCTTGTAAAAATATTTCTAAATCCATGGTGTCTTTGAAGATCTTTCTTTGTCCGTTAACAAGTATGGCCATTTTAGCTGGGTGCCACAATTGGAGTAGTATATCTCTGTCAGTTAATTCAGCGAAGTATTTTGACCAGGCTCTTCGCTTTTTCATGGTCTCAGGTGCATAGTCTGGTTGTAACTTAAGTTTATTGCCCTGGTAATCCATGTTTTGATTCTTTTTCCTTGCTGAGGCCAGTAAAGCTTCTTTGTCTTTTCATTTTAAAAACTTGACAATGATAGCTTGGGGGGGAAGGGGGGCGCAATTTCTTTTGGTTTGGGTCTCAATGATATGTGGGCTATCTCGATTTCTACAAATCTAGGAAGGTCACTGATTTCTTTTAACTTTGCTGTTTCGCTGTTTGCATTCAGGGTTTGATCCTCTAATCCTGAAATGCATTCCTCAGCGATGTCTATGCGCTTGCCCAAATTTTCTAGTTTTTTGTTTCCCTCCTCCACTGTAGATGTCACTCTGTTAATTTTGTCAATTAGCTCATGTTTGTCCTGTTGGGCTTCAGCCCTAGCTGCTTTAATTTCTGCCAGGATTATTGCCATATTTGCTTGTTCCCCCTCTGGGTCCCCTGGGGTAAAGGGCTGGGCCGCGGCCGCCATTTTAGCACTCACCGTGGTGTCTTCTACTGCTTCAGCCGTCTGCTTCTGTTGGCAGAATCTGGTCATTGGCCCTTTTTCTGTTGTTTTATTTGTGGGGCCCATACCCCGAGGTTTTAGCAGGCTGGTCCTAGGTTTTTTTAAACTTTTCGTGCAGTTGCTAGGTTTTTTTAGCGCTTTGACGGGTTCGCCAGGAGGAGCTGGTTTTCCACGTGGCTAGCACTCACGCATGCACATTGCGCCCCTCCTAAGGAACACTTATGAAAAATACATGCTGCAGGGCCTGCAACATGTATTTTCCATAAGTGTTCCTTAAACATTTGCATAGGTGGCAACCCGGGGGGGGGGGGAGAGAAAGTGGATCCTGGCTCTCTTCCCCTCCACGCAGGGTTGTGCAAAGGGGCTTGGGCACTTCCTGAGGTGCTGCCCTGGCATGGGGAGTGCCAGGCCGGCCCTTTGGGAAGCCGGCTTTGCAAAGGGTTACTCAGCTGTAGCCAGAGTGGCCCCTTGCAAACCCGCGAGCAGCTGCCCAGTCAATTTCAGCCCAAAACTGACCAGGCAGCTGCTTGAGGGCTTTGCAAGGGGCTGAGTTGGCATGGGGATGAGGGGGGAGTCCTAGCTCTACAGGCCAGAGCAGCCCTTTGCAAAGCCGGGTCAGTGCACTCCCACCCCTCGCCAAGCAGATATTGGACGGGGGGGAGCTAGGCTTGAAATCTTGCAAGAACTCAAACCAGGTGTCGAGATTCCAGCGCGATCTAAAGCCTGGTTCTCATTTCTCCGAGATTTCTCATGGGAATTGTTTTGCTTCTCATTTCAGCCCTAGAGCTGAGGGTCCCATGCTTTTGGGACTAATTGTTCACTATCTGTCCTCAAAGTTTCTTGCCTCCACCTAGGTATCTGGTGCATGCTCCCTGCAGGCTCACCATAGCTCCAGTCCCCACTGGTGCTACAGGGAAACAAGTGTGGTCAGACTGCTTTTTCAGGTGGTGGAGTAGGATCAGAAAGGTGCAGAGGCACGTCCTGAGAGGGGAGGAACACCATGCCATGCCTCTTTGCAACATGGAGTATTGCGACCACACCCCTCCCAGCATCCTTATGTCACAACACTCCAAAGGTGCAGGGCACGTGTAATTTGAGAGGAAATTACTCCCCCCTACCCTTGTCTCTCCTCCCAGTGCCCATGGCAAGGAGTGCAGTCAAGCATAGGCATATTATGGTCACACACACCTCCCTGCCCCAGATATGGCCATGGCGCTAGTAAGGACTGAAGGTCACTTTGCTGTGGCAATGGCTAGTTCTGCAAACTGCTTTCTATTACTCATAGCTCACTGCCCCAAGCAATTTGCTCCACAGCAAGTTTCCTTGGAGTACTTTGCTCTGTAGCAAACGTTTCATGTAGACACAATGTCAGCTAAACAGGTGCTTCCCACAGTGCCCTGGCCCCTTACACTAGGGCAATGGCTCTTTTGGCAATGATAGAAGAACTCTCCCCTCATACCAGCATGAGGGAAGTTTAGAATCAAAGCCACAGAGCAATTTGCATCTGTAGCAAAGCGTCACCCCAAAGAGCTCACTCCAAATAGCCTAGCAGCAGGGGCTTCTCACTCAATAGTCCTTTATTCACTAATTCCCCATCTTGCTGTCCAATCCCCACCTCCCAGGATTAGCACCCTGGACAGTTCCCAGTCTGCTGGAGCAGACTTCTTTCCCTTTCCCTGGCTCACTACAGACTGCCTTCATGTAAGCGCTTGCTCTTCTTATAGCCCCAGAAAGGGCGTGGCCCAAGGAGGCAGAAAGCTCCTTTAAAGGGGTAGTAGCCTACTCTTGTGCAGCCTGGCTCCCTGGGGTGGGGTTGCTCCTTGTAGGTTCTTATCCCATCCCCCTGCCCTCTCCTCTGATCCTGTCATACCATCCACCAATGTTCCCAGCCCCTCTTCAAAGTTAGTTGATATTAGGATCCTCACTTTACTCATGCAGAAACTGAGGCAGGAAGACAATATCACTTGGCTACGGAGGGAGACAGGAGGAGAATTCAGAAGGTTGGGGCTGCGGGAGGAGGTGTGACTGTCTCATCATGAGACTGTACGGTTTGGCTTTGGGCTTGTGTTCCCCTTCCTGTTAGCTTGGATCTCGAGCCATGGCACAGATCCCAGAGTCTCTGACTGCCTGTTTTCTGCTGTGGTCCCAGTGATTAGCGCTTTAAAGTGAAAGGGATGTTTAGAGATTAGATACCGTTGCCTGTGACTACTTTAAGAGGGCGTAGGTCCCCAGTCAATCACTGCCTCTCCAAAGTTTCCATTGGCATCTGACTGCCAAGGGCCATCTAAGGGGTTTGTTGCAGCAAGCATAGGGAAATTCAACCCCTGCTTGCCAGGGAGGGAATGTGCCAGCAGTGAAACAAAGCTCGTTTGTGAAAGGCTGTTAAATGATGTCATATGGTAGGAGAGGAGGAGGGGGTAATAGCAATAATGACACTACCTTGGGGCATTTTCCCATGCTGCCAGCTAAGCCTGGCCCTGCCTCCCTGCCCTGCCACCCCCTCCTGGCAGATGTATTAAGTCATGGAGTCAAATAAGGGCACTCCTGGGGGAGGCAGGGAGCTTCCCCCACAAGCTCTGTAGATAGGAGAGGGGAAGCTGCAGTGCACCCCAATTTTTCAGGGAGCACTTGGAGTGTCAGGTAGAAAGACTTACTGGTATCCACACCCTGGCCAACCCCCTCACCCAACAGCCAGCCTAGCGGCGGTGACACTACATGCCAGATGGGAATGGGGGTGCAATGCTAGCACCACCCTGCAGGGGGCACACACAGGTAAGAAGAGTCCCTGGTGCTCAGTCTGGCAGCCAGCTGTGCCTTACTATCAGCCTGACTTCTGTGTAAGCCAACGGGGTGCCTGTTGAGGGGGTGGGGCAGTGGTGAAGGGGTGATAATCTGGAGTGCCCCCCCCCCTTACAAAAATTGGGCAGTGCTTCTGGTCACAGATCATGCCTTGCTGCTCTTGCACAGACTAGAAACGAGATTGTGTGGAAGGAGGGGGCCTCAGATGACATTCTGCCCCAGGCTGCGTCCCTGATGGTCCTTTCATCTGTCCCATTCATCTGTCTAGCTGGACTAATAAGCTCCAAGTGATAACATTTATTATTATTATTATTATTATTTTATTTTATTATTCCATTTATACCCCACTCTTCTCCCCAGGGACTCAGAACGGCTTACAAAAAAAAATAGTTACAAAATAACGGTCAAATTTCAAATACAATTAAAAAGTCAAATAATTATAACCCAATTAAACATTAGTGCGTTGACCCCCTCCCCCCCCACAAATTCCTCCTCCCCCTTATTCCACCCCATCCCAACCCCCCTCCTCACAGAGGAGTCAGGGGGAAAAAACAACCCTGTCCCAAACCTCCCCTAATAGAGGGGTCCAAACCCGCCCCACCCCTTAAAACACAAAGAATATTAACAGTAGTGCAAAGAACATTAATCCAGTGCAGCTGATGCAAAACACATCTGGCCCATGCCTTCACCGCTGCCTGACATACCTGATCCTCCCATACAGGGTGACAGCCTGAGACTTCTTATGATAAATCCCACTCGGGGCCTCACCCTGAAAACACATAGGGGTAATCCTTTATATTAATGGATGGAAATCTCTTTGTAGGTGACAAATGGCAGTGCCATTTCCCACCGCTCCCCTGGTAAGCGCTGACTGGCCATTGTGCCTGCTTGTCGCAGAAAGCAATGCTAGAGAGGCACTAGTTTGTCTACATCAGGTGGTTGGAGAATCTTTTCCCTCCTGCAGACCACTTTGAAAATCAGTACAAGCTCCGCAGGACAGGTGGGAGTTGGAGGCAGGGGTGCTTAATGGGTGCGCTCAGGATGGGGAAAGGAAGGAGCAGGTTCAGATCAGGGATGTGTGCCATAGATTCATCTTATCCTTGTGTGCTTGCTCTCAATTCCGCTTCCTTCCCCTGAGCTCACTCCTTCCGTGTTTGGGGGCAGGGACTGGATCCAAGGGACTGGATCCAAGGGACAGATCCAGGAACTTGAGAGGGGCCAAACAAAAAGTAGCCGTGGATGAGATTTGGCCCACAGACTGGAGGGCATGATAGGTCCTTTGATTTTATATAATGGGATAAAAGAGCAGTGGAAGAGGTTCATCAGAGAATTCAGGGTTAAGTAGCAACTCAGTGAAGGCCAAGCTGGGAATTAGAAACTCATTGCCAAACCCGAGAGAGAGAGTAGCTAGGGAGCCAATGGAAAGTCTCCCCAGTGCCACAGCCACTGCCTTTGCTCTCCAGAAAATCTGTAAAGAAACCAGCCTTGCAGCTGCAGGCAACACCCAAATGGCTTCAAGGAGGACGTGCATTGTGGGTAGCAATATACAAACAAATGAGCCCAAGGCACAAAACTCTGCTTTGAAAAGTCAACCTCTAGTGCTGGGCATGTGGTTCTTGGCTGCCTAGCTTTCTTTCCTGGATGGTTTGCAAAGCAAAGCTGCTGAGAGTCTAACCCAGCTAATAGCAACAGGCAGTCAGCCCCGCTCCCTGACTAGTCCCCTTCGCCGCCAACATGGCAGCGACGGGGTGATTGTCGCGTCCCCCCTCCCCCTGTGAGGGGAGACACAGAAGATGGCCGGTGAACGGGGCTCGTTAGAGAGCCCGTTCGCGCGCTTTGTCTGGGTTGCCAGGGCAACCGTCCCAGAGCGAGGTGGTGCATGCGCACCTCGTGGGACCTGGAGGACACGCCCCCTTTAGGAGGGGCGTCTCTTCTGCTAGCCGCGTGGCGCGGCATTCCCGAAGTGGAGGGCAGTGAAGCAGCAGCAAGTGCGATTGCTGCTGCTCCCCCCCCAGAACGGGAAACAAAGAGCGGGAACTAGAGCGCGGCCATGGGGCGCTCCAACAAGAATCCAAAGGGGGGAAACAAGAAGAAGAAGGCCCCCCAGCCACGACAGGAAGGGGACCGAGATAGAGTCCCAGCCCCTCCCGAAACCGCAGGTGAATCGGGGGAGATTATTCCGACCCGGGCCGCCCTGATGGAGCGGCTCCGGGAATGCGAGGCCCTATTAAGGGCCCGCCCAAGCCACCAGGTTGAACCCCCTTGGAGCGAACTGGGGGAGGGGCCGGTAGACACGACAAACCCCGGGGAGGGCACGAGTGGCCTCAATCCTCAAGGGGGGATGGGGGGGGATCCCCCTCCCCCCTGAGGGGCGAGATGGAAGGGAGGAGGCCCCACCTTGCCCAGGCATTGAGGGAAGGAGCTGGACAATAGAGGAAGCCCCTATGGGGGAGCCTAGAAGGGGCATTAACCCCCAAGGGGGACGGGAGGGACCTCCTGCCCCCTCCCCTGGGGGGAGAGAGAGAAGGGTGGTGGGCCCACCAGCCCGATATAGGGACAGCCAGTACGAAAGCTGCCCCTATCAGACCCACACACAATCTGGTTTAGAGAGTGGGCATGAGGCGGAGCTAGCAATCCGCCAGGAGTACAGCCAGGGCCATATTGCCCAAGAGGGAGTGATGGGGGACTGCCCTATTGCTCGGGACCCCTCTGGAAGTACGAGCCTTAGAAGGCAGAGGGAGTATCCCAGCGGAATAAGGGGAGACAATGACCCGTACGGTGGTACTCAGGGGGTCACCGATAGGGACGGGGTGCCTGGTCTAGCCCAGTACCGGGAGCAGTTGGGCCGGAGCGGTTACCTGGGCCTAGGGCCCTCGAGGGGGGGGCCTGCTCCCATTCTATTTTCCAGGCTCCCAAATGAGGATAGCTCGCCCCCAGTGGCCAGACGGCGAATCCAACCGGATGAAGGCACGGAGGAACGGGGAGACGCGGCGATTTGGAGAAGGCTATGCGCCATCGAGGTGGAGTTACGCGCAGGGAGAACAACTGAGGCCGCGAGACCCAGGGACAACCGGGCCCGACTGGCTCCAATCGCACCGACTCGAGGTGAACAATGCACAGGGGAGGGTAGTGGAGCGGTTGGGGTTAGGCCCTCCGGCATCGAAGTACAGGGGCTCACACAAAGGGGTGAGAATAGACCAGGACAGGGTGTAGACTCCCCGAAACTGATGTCCTTGAATGGGGCTTGGGTGTGGGTGGATCCGGCCCCTCCCCCATCAGCTGGTTCGACGGGTCACCCACGATTGTGGTCTGACCCGATCGACACACCTCAGAGACCGGCTGGCCCTGGGGGTACCCAACTGTTTGTAGGCACAGGAGAAGGCGAAACCCCCCACGGGACAGGAACCCCAACATTCACCAGGGTAGCCGGGGAGCAATCTATGACACCTGGGTCGTTAGCACAAGGGCAAATAGGAACCATCCCACCCCCACCCCCTGGGGGGGCCATCCCCAGCGTGGCTGTGCCATTTGGGGCACATCTATTGCCCACTGTCAAGGAAAAATTTTTAAAGGGGGAATACGTTGATATTTATGCCCTATTATTCAATGATCCAATTGTGGATCACTCCGAGCCCGAGGAAGGAAAGGAGAAAGAAAAATTCAAACGCCCAAAAGCAGATCGTAATTGGGCTAATTGGACCTCAGCTTTCGCAGTATATATGGGGGTGATCCTACAGGCGGACCCCAGCAGAGCGCTAGAGCTCCATAAGTACGCTGACATAGTTCGGCGCGCCTATGGAACGGGACCGGTGGGCGCATGGCTGCGGTACGACGAGGCGTTTCGCCATAGAGCCGCCACTACGCCCGGGCTTCGGTGGGATATCCATGCACCCGACCTTTGGTTGGAGTGCATGGTTGATGTCACGAAGGCACCCAGAGCGGACAGTGGGCACCCCCTGGTTCGGGGTGGAGTAGCGTGGGGTTACGATTCCTTTCGGCCAGAAAGTCGCACAGGGGGTCAAGGCACATCTGGCACCTGTTGGGACTATAACAAAAGGGGCCGGTGCAACCGCCAATCGTGCAGGTTCCGGCATGCATGTTCAGGATGCGGGGGTGGCCATCCAGCGAGTAATTGCTTTCGGACCGGGCAAAAAGGGGGAAAGAAAGGGTATGGCACGGGCGGAGGTACCGGAAAAGGGGGGGCTAGCTCCCCCGCTGGACCACGCAATACAAAAGGGCCCGACCCCAATTAAAATTGACGCACTGGAAAGGGCATTACAACGACACCCGAACAGGGCGGAAGTTAATTTTATGGTTAAAGGTTTTAAAAACGGTTTTATAATACCAGCGTTTAATGTGGGCCAGCTACCCGAAGCACGAAATCTTAAGTCAACAGTTGGGATGGAGGACATGGTAAAGGCCAAGATCGAGAAGGAATGCCAGGAGGGGAGGGTAATGGGACCTTTTGAACGCCCACCTATGTGGAACTTCGTAGTGTCCCCATTAGGTATCGTACCAAAGAAAGCAGAAGGCGAATTTCGCCTGATTCATCACCTATCCTACCCACGGGGTAGTTCGGTCAACGACGCCATACCCAAAGAGCTCTCAACCATCAAATATACGTCTTTCGACGAAGCAGTAGTTAAAGTTCGAGCTGCTGGTAAGGGTGCACTCTTGGCAAAGTGCGATGTGAAATCAGCATTTCGCCTTTTGCCAGTGCACCCTAAGAGCTTCCATCTCCTTGGTTTTCAATTCCAAGGAGGGTATTACTATGACCGAGCTATGCCAATGGGTTGCTCAATCTCCTGCTCGATATTCGAACGATTCAGTACCTTGGTAGAATGGGTTCTTGTCCAAAGGCTGTCAAGTGGGGCAATATCAAAATATCTCGATGATTTCCTTATAATTGGCACACCAGGGACAAAAGAATGTAGCACCGCCCTGCACCTATTCCAAAGGCTCGCAGCCGAGTTAGGCTTGCCATTGGCCCCAGAAAAAACCGAGGGCCCAACGACCAAGCTCACCTACCTGGGTATTGAATTGGATACCGAAGCCATGACCTCCAGACTACCAGCTGAGAAATTAGTGGGTATAAGGAGTAAAATTGATGAATGCCTTGCAACCCATAAAATCACCGTAAGGACTCTTCAGTCCTTGATTGGGAGTTTAAATTTCGCTTGCCGAGTAGTGGCACCAGGAAGAGCATTCTTATCCCGGCTATACGAAAAGCTAAGGGGGGAAATGCCCCCCCACTTTCGAGTAAGGGTCACTAGCGAAATGCGGCAGGACTTGGGTGTATGGAAGGCATTCCTCAAGAAATTCAATGGCATTAGCTTTTGGAGAGATTTACTGCTTCTGCAAGCTGACTTACAGGTTCAATCGGACGCATCAGGCAAATTTGGTTTTGGGGTATACTTCAGAGAGCACTGGTGCAACGCACCATGGCCCGACGAGTGGCATCACACGGGGGTTACTAGGGATTTAACTTTTTTGGAGTTATTCCCCATAGTAGTGGCGGTCCTCCTATGGTCTCGGCAATTCACCAATAAGACAGTTGTCTTTTGGTGTGATAATTCTGCTGTAGTCCATGTTATTAATTCTCTCTCCTCTCGTTCATCCAGAGTTATGCAGTTGGTCCGGGCACTAGTGCTGGCGTGTTTGAAAGATAACATCCTTTTCATTGCACGACACGTGCCTGGAATCGATAACGGGATTGCAGATGCCCTTTCTCGATTCCAGATGGACCGCTTCCGGGAATTGGCCCCAGAGGCTCGTGCCGAACCGGACCTGCTGCCCGAAGGAATCTGGAGCCTTGGGAGGTAGAAGTGCAGTCCACCGTACAAGGGGCATTGGCCCCTCGAACTCAGGCTGCCTATGGTAGGGCTTTCAGGGAATTTCAACAATTCAGGGCAGGTAAGGGTTGGTGGACCGGGTTCCCCATAGAGGAAGCTGAAGTCCTTCAATTTGTATTGGACCTACACAAACGAGGCTTAGCCGTGGGGACCATAGCCGGGAAGATCGCTGCCATTAACTTTGCCAGCAGACTGAATGGATTTCAGTCTCCTGACAAAGGATTCTATATAAAGCATATGCTGGAGGCTTGGAAGCGGGATCAATCCGCGGCCCGTAAACTACGATCTCCCATAACATCCCCTATCCTTACCCGGGTGGTTGCAGTCCTCAAGGAAGTTTGTTACGACGCCTATGAGGTGCAACTCTTTCAAACGATATATGCCATCATGTTTTTTGGGGGTTTTAGGGTAAGCGAAGTGGTTACTAATTCCAATAAAGATTTGTCCCGGAACGCTTTTTACTTTGATGATCTGGAGGCAGTACAACCACGAATAATACTCCGACTCCGTCGGTCAAAGACCGACCAAAGGGGACATGGCCAGAGAGTCGATCTATATAAAGGGGGACCAGATAGTATATGCCCGGTAACTCAAATGACAAAATACATGGAGGTTAGACCAAAAACCCCCGGCCCATTATTTGTTCATTTAACGGGTATACCAGCTACAGCATATCAAGTTAGAACGATATTACGAGCGGCCATAAAAAAGATTGGCCTCCCGGCTATGGATTTCGGATCCCATTCCTTCAGGATTGGGGCAGCAACAATGGCTGCAGCAGCAGGATTGCCTGAAGTTGCAATCCAACGTGTGGGAAGGTGGAGATCACACACGTACAAGAAATACATCCGACCCTACCACAGCTAACAACTCCCTGTTTATTTTACCAGGACCCTGGGCCTGCGGGTTTACACGAGAAGAGGTGTGGATCATCGGCCACAGCCTCGTACGATGGGCCGAAGCAGCTGCCAAAACATCTACATGGGGATCTCAGTTAGGCTTAGGCACCAAAGCACAGGTCAGATGGATGGGCAAGAGCGGGATGAGATGGAGGCAGCTTCTCCCATTGTTGAGCAGCCTACGCCATCTCCCCCCACCGACAATGATAGTATTACACCTAGGAGAGAATGATCTACCCGATAGGAAAGGGGTTAGTTTAATAGTTAATATAAAACAAGATTTACTAATAATTAAACAATGGTTTCAAGGGGTTAAAATTGTTTGGACAGATTGGGTGCCCAGGTTAAAATGGAAGAGAGCCCGGAACCCGGGAAGGGTTGACAAAACGAGAAAGAATGTTAACAGAGAGATAGGAAAATGGCTGAGGGATTTAGGGGGAACAAACATCAGGCACGTGGGGATAGTGCACAGAAGGCCTGAATTATACAGGGAAGACGGTGTTCACTTATCTAGCTTAGGGAATGAAATATACTTGGCAGCCTTGGCAGGCCAGCTGGAGAGCTTAATGTTCGGCTAGGAGGTGGGGAGTCGGGATGGTTCTTGACCACCCCTTTGTGGCAGGGGTCCAATATGCCAACAAGTTTAATAAATAGGTTAATAAATAGTTAAGAGTCATCTCAGTAAGAGATGGGGAGATGATACACTGTGTAATGCAGGGCACTGCATGCTTGGTGATCAAGCTCCCTGGAAGTGGTGTCTTAACCGGGGCCAGCAGGGACATGCGCTGTCTTCAGACCCGGTGGACACATTACTTCTTACTCAAACCCACAGTGGGTTGTCCCCCCCCTTCGGCCTTGCCCTGTCGAAGGAGGGGAGGAAAATGCTAAAAGGATACTGTCAACGGAAGGCACATCCGGGCAGTACCTGAGTTAATAAGTTCTAATAGTTAAATGGCATATTGGACCCAAAAATTGCAGATAGCAATTCTTTCCCCACCTGCCTAACGTGGCATCTTTTTGAATAAAGATTGTGGCCAGTTTTTTACACCAACTTATGTTTCTGTGTCTCATTGGGGTGCGCCGACAAGTGTGGGGTAGGCAGAGGACTATCCTAGGCAAAGAGCACCACAGAATAATGATCTCCACAAGCACCAGTTCTTGGATCTACCCCAGTCTGCAACCAAGTCTGTGTTGAGTTCAAGTCAGATACCACAACATTCTCTCCCCCTGCAGACTCTTCCTCCAACTGGGATCCACTCTCTTCAAATGGGAGGAGAGCAGTAAGTCAGGTGGGGATTGACCCTTTGACCAATCAGCACTGCAGTGGACTGTCTGCCCAATCAAAATCTCAGGGACAGTGCTGGCCTTCACAGCACTGCTACCCAGAGGCTTTGCCAATTGTTCATCATGTTTTTAAGGAAGTAGTTGCTGATCCCTATGAAGTCCTGATGTCAGGACCATCCTTATACATGTTCCAATGATGCAGCTAAACTAGGAGGTGCCCCACCAGGGAAACAGCAGCAACAGCTAGTCAGAGAGAACTGTCCCAACTTCTGGGGATAGGGTTTGTCCAAGGCACCACAATAGCGAAGGATTCCAAATGGCAGCTCTTTCTGGTCAGGGTGTCACTTCTGGATCAACAAGATCATCAACCTGGCCAGAGGGGAGGATGTTTGCCAAAATGGTGTGTTGTCCCCACCCCCATTGCGTCTGTTAGACCACAGAGCTAGCTCAGCCCATTCCCACCACCCAAAAGGCATGTCATGGATAGGAATAATCATACCCAGAGTACTGTAAGTAGGCAACCATAGAGAACAGAGTCAGTGCCACACTGGCCCAGACTAAAGGCCCATCTAGACCAGGGGTAACCCTTGGTCAAATCTGAACCCAGTATTTCAGGATTTGAACCCAAGCCTTGTAGCACCAATGCTTTTCCCACAGGACCACCCCAGCTATCCCTACCCATGCTGGAGCAGGAGCACAGTACCTGTGATGGATTCTCTCAGCTCCTTGGTAATGATGGGCAGGTCATCCACATCCACAAAGTGAAGGTGCTTCTCAGGAGGTTGGCTGGCCGCTGCTGATAGGCCTAGATAGTTCCCTCGCCCGGTGCTAACGATAAACACCGTAACTCCCATATCCTTCAGAAGTTTCATGGGCTGGGAGAGGTCATCCGTGGAGAAACCGTCTGTCACCCACACCAGCACTTTAGGCACATCAGCCCTGGCACCAGCTTCATCCGTGAAGAGTTTCTCCTTGGCGTAGGAGAGCGCCTGGCCTGTATTGGTGTACCCCATTAGTTGCTGTGTGCTGCGAATGGCGTGCTGGACCGCCTCAGTGGAGAGGTAGCGGTCGAAGGGGAATTCCATGGTGGGCTCCGTGCTGATGTGAATGATGCTGGTTTGGACATCCTTGGGGCCAAAGTGGAAGGGCCGCAGGAGGTCAGCAATGAACTCTTTCACCCTGGAGAACTCGTAATAAGAGACACTGCCAGAGCTGTCCACCAAGAAAAGCAGGTCCCCTTCCAGAGCTGGGGTGAGGGGCTTGGGGCCTGGCAAAATCAGAGAGAGAAAGGGGAAAATGTTAGTAAATAGTATGCCAAACCCACCCTCTGACACAAAGAATATTGGGTCACCCTGTAGCTGCGCACAGTGGCTTGTGCCTGTAATCCCAGCGTCTTGGAAGGCTGAGGCTGTACGATCGCTTGAGCTCAGGGCTGCAGTGGGCCATACTGATCAGGTGTCCACTGAGATCAGCATCAATATGGTGACCTGTGGGAAGCTGTACATTACCTTGAGGACCACACACAGGCAATTTATCCAAGAAAAGACCTCAGGAGACATTAGGGGTGTGCAGAAGGAACCCCATCCGGTTTCATTTACAAAACCCTATATTTTAAGGGTGGTGGTGACTGTAAATGATCCCACTGCTTTGAGATTTTTTTCTCATTTATTTTATTAAAAACTATTTTGTTTAAAAAAAATCACTGCTCATGCACAAAATGGCCACCTGACCATTCTGTGCATGCCCAACCCTTTTCCAAAATGGTGGCCAACATCCCCATGGAGCACATGACATCAAAATGGGGCACATGGGGGTGGGGGGAAGGAAGAGGAAAGTGGGGGGGAAGGGTGTACCGAACTGAAAAAAAAACATGTTCAGAGGGAAGAAGATGGAGGTGAGGGTGTGTGCTGAACAGGAAGGTGCTGAGATGTGCGCTGAAAGGCAGCGTTTGGATTTGTGAGCCAGATCCATGAGCTGGAAAGGGGCTATATAATAAAAGGCTGTGGGCCAGGTTTGGCCTGTGGGCCTGAAGTGCTATAAGGCTAACATGTTAAAGGACTCCTGGGGGTGCGTCTGTTGCCTGCTTTGCTGCCAACTCAACGAATATCCTTGGGAAAGCCACTTGAACTCTCTGAATCAGCAATGGTTACAACAACCATGTACTTGTATGGTTACAAGGAGGACTTTGGTCCCCATTGGTGCTGTGGCCACATCTGGGGCAGGGGGTTTAGAGATGGCATTATGTGCTGGTTGCAGTCATTTCCCAATCCCCTTCCTATTTTCCTGAAGCAGTGACTTCAGGAAGCAGCTGAAAGCAGCTTCTGCATTTCTAAAGTAGCAACAGCTTTTCCTGTCTGGTTCTCCAGAGTCGGGCTTGCCTCATCAGCTGGTCAAATGCACACACATGCTCTCTCGCTCTCTCTCTCTCACTCCTCCTCCCCCTCTCTGTTTTTTTGTGTTTGTTTACTGGTCTTCCAGTAGCAACATGAAAGGGTGTCCTCAGTAACATGCTGCTTGAGAACCACAGGTTGCAAACCAATGGAATAGAGGCTTCATTAAATTAAATTTCCTGATCAATTACACTAAGCCACAGGTATTCAGTGCTGGGAAGCAGTAATGCTCTTGTCCCACCATCCCCAATCCACAGTGCAAGGCAGCCAGCTAGGACTTGCACTGTAGGGGAGGGGGGAGTAATGCTACACTCCCACAGTGCAGCCTTCAGGGCAGCAAATTTAAGAGGGGTGAAATTTTGCCTCTCCTCTTAAATCCATCTCCCTAGACTTGCTGCGTACCTCTGCCTAGCAATAAATCTGGGCCTGGGAGCGGGATGGGTTGCATGCTCACAAGTGAGAAGGGCTCTCTCTGTACTATAGTAATGGCCTTGAACACCATGCACTGATAATGAGCATAGCAGCACCTTGAGCTGTACCAGCACAAAGTAGTGCTGCCTTGCCACCTCACTGGGTTTCACCCAGGGGCCCCAATTTCCAGGGAAGCTGGGGGTAACCTGGAGAAACTGGGCTCTCAGGAGAAAACTGGGAGGGAGGTAGTAACCCTTGTGCAGGGTCCCACTGAGCTGCATGGCAACGCTGTTATTGCCACCCACCCCTACTACAGTGGAGTTGTCAGAAGCAAGGAGCTGCAAAAAAAAAAAAGAGGCTCCAAAAGGACAACACGACAGATAGCAGGGCTCACTGTCAACACAGCCAGGGAGCCCTGCAGTCTTGGCTCAAGCACTGAACTCAGATTTGGGCGTTCCAATCCTAGTCCTTTTAGGGGCATGTTCTGTGGGGCTTCTCGGTCACTAGGCAAGACTAAGGCTGTGCGTCTCAGTGCTGACATGGCCTGGACTGCTCAGAGCAGAGAGAGTAGCTCTTGCTGACAAAGCTGGCTCTCTGCATCCTTTTAAGTGCCTTTTAAAGTCAATTACACAGCAGGAAAGAAAAAAACGTAGGACTGAAACAAGCAGCATATTTTTACTCACAAGTAATTTCTCCATCTTGGGAACCGGGATTAACTTCCTGACACCGATGCCGTAGCAGGGGCAGGCTCCTGCATGCCTGGCCCTTTAAGGGGACAAGTCAAGAGCCTCTAGAGGAGCTAACTAGGCTCAGAAGAGGGGCAACTCAGAGGAAACTGGAGAGACAGGATCTGGAGAGCTCCTGGGAGATTCCTAGCGAGACAGGAGCGAGAAGGGAGCTCTGTCTACAAGGCCGAGTCAGCCCACAGTCTGCTGTGGCTGATTTGAGAAACCTGGCTTCAAGGAGGAACATACCTGGCCAGAGGTTGGATGTGGAATGGTAAGAGCCAGACGGTTGTTGCCTGGCTAGGGACTTGGATTAAAGGAGACTTCACATATGGTGGAGGATGGAGTACTGTATGAAATAAAGAGCACGTTGGAGCTGATTCCCATGTGAACATGGGCCTTTGGGGCTGGATTCTGGTAAGACTGACCCCTCAGGGACCCCACTCTGCTACACTGTGGTGGAGAATGCAGGCATCAACTGTCCCTCAGAACAAGGGGCTGTGCTACTGCTGAAGGTAGGAGGATGGCACCTGATCTCTCCCAGGGACAACTGAGTACCTTCAGGAGCTCCCTAGAGTCGGTCGAGCCGGATGCTGGAGAAGGATTGTGCCCACAAGTTCCCTAGGAAGGTAGAGCTGATTCAAAGGGCTGTGCTCAACTTGATGATGAGCCTAGGTGAAAGGGTGGGGCTGGATTTAGGAAGCCAAAAAGGGGTAGGAACCCTAGATTTAGCCTCCCCTAGGGACATGGAGAAAGGTGGAAAAGTTATGGCTGAGATCAAGTCTTTACAGAATTTGGGCCCAATAAAGCTTTGTTGGAGTTGTGGGCAACGGGGCCACCTAAAGGAGGGATGTCACCGTCTACACAGACCAACCCAGAAGGGGCGTAGTGTTGATAAGTTCTACAAATCCAGGTCAGCTGGGTTTAGCCCACCCTAACCCCAAGTTGGGAGGGCCAAGAGAGAGTCTAGGGGGATTCATGTGAGAAATGCCTCCACACAAGTTGGCTAGGGTGGATGAGAGGGTAGCCCTACTCAGTGAAGCAACCATGACAACGGTTGTGGAGAATTCACCTCAGACATTAAGGAAGTTAGTGGATCAGACCACTCTCAAGAACTACAGTAGGGAAGATAGCACAGTGGGTGCAAGGTAATGGAAAAACTGAAGAGGAGAATGAGGCTTTCAAGAAAGATAGCGAATGTCAGGTGGGTGGTATACCTAATGTAAAAACTTGTCGAGTACAAGCAAGGTACTGCCTGAACTAAAGCATAAGAACTCCCAAACCGTAGGGCTGGTGGGCTTGTACAACACGGAGACCCAAACGGAGTTAAGGGTAGAACATGCCCATGTTGGGATCAGGCGAAGCAGATCCCAGTGGAAAGAAAAGACTCTGGGTTTCAAACAGCCTTAATACAGCTAGGGACAGGGGTGCGACAAAACCAACTTGTAATATAAAGGCCATAGAAACAGAGCAGGAACCTTTTCAGGTAAAGGAGCAGTTAGAAGTTGCCCAAAGGGAACTAGAGGACCTTGGAGTAAACATGCCCCAGTGAGGATACCTGAGCCAGTGTTGGCTGGGGATGCAGGGGCGAGCTTTGGGGGGTTTGCTAGCTCACACATATGTGGGGCAAGCAGAGATGATGATACCAGGGTGAAGGAACACTTCTATGTTATACAATGTGCAGCATCAGGGCAAAAACTGAGACTTTCTGGGCAGAGCAATGGGGCTTGCCAAAGGAAGGGGCCAAGCGACATAAAGTATTGTTATTAGGAGGAGTAAAAGAGAGTTCTACGGAAAGGGTATGGAGGAATATAGTTGAAGGAACTTGGTGGGCGGGAGGCCCACAACTGAGGGTCCCAGGACTGGGAGTTGGGAAAAGGCTGGGTGGGCCTGGCTCCCACCCCTTTTAGAGATAAGGGGTCTCACAGAATGGACAGAACTGGGGTAGAGTCCCCTAAGAAGGGTTAAAATCCCCTAAAACAATAGGAGGTGGGTATGATTTGATTTGTGAAACCTAAATGTATGAGGTGTTCTTATTTGATTTGTAACACTGAATTGTGGGGTCATGGATAAGGGAGAACCTGAGAGAAGGGAGGTCTCTGGGGACTCAATTATATTGTTTATGTTATGGAGACGGTATTATGGTGAAAATGGAAAATTGGTTGTACTGAAGGTAATAGTGGTTGCACACTGTGACATCGGTACTATGAGAATGTTTGTAGATATTGGGCTCTGGTTCCTCTTGCTGTGCCCTGTTATCGGAGAGATAAGCTGGGTCTACTTTAATGTAGCCCCATCTCCTTAAGAGGGGGAGGGGCTCCTGCATGCCTGGCCCTTTAAGGGGTCTGAGAGCCTCTAGAGGAGCTAATAGAGCCCAGCTGTCCTAGGGCATGGCCGAGCCAGATCAAAGTCTAAAAAAGCCTGAGCTAGGCTCAGAAGACGGGAGACTCAGAGGGAACTGGAAATAAAGAGTTGGAGAGCTTCTGAGAGTTTCCTAGGGAGACAGGAGCAAGAAGGGAGCTCTATCTACAGGGCTGAGCCAGCCCGCGTCTGCCTTTAAGAAACCTAGCTTCAGGGAGGAATGTACCTGGCCAGAGGTTGGATGTGGAATGGTAAGAGTCGAAGGGTTGTTGCCTGGATAGGGACTTTGAGTAAAAGAGACTGTGGGTGTCTTTAGACATAACAAAAAACAAGTGTAAAAACCCCTAAGCACGTGTTTGGCCGTTATGTGTAAGCACCATAACAATCCCAACACCAATTTGGCCACCTGTTAAACAGCGATGTGAACACCATTGTATCACAAGGACAATTTTTTGCATGTTCCGGTTGAACATGTGGCCAACGTTGCGTCTAATGGTATCGTGTGGCATGTTAGCAGATACAACACGGGGGAAAGAGGCAGCAGCGCTTGCGTGCTGAGATTGGATGGCAAGCAAAACACCGATTTGCCCCAAGATGGGCTGCGTATCCAAGCAGCGCCACATGGTGAACACAGGGTCAAACCAGTGTTCATATCAAGGTCAAAACACACACTCAGACACCCGTTGACATTATGTCTAAAGACAACCTGTATATATGGTGGAGGATGGAGCACTGTATGAAATAAAGAGCATGTTGGAGCTGATTCCTGGGTGGGTGCGGGCCTTTGGGACTGTATTCTGGTAAGACTGTGCCCCTCAGAGGAGGACCCCACCCTGCTACAGATACAATTTCTCAATTCCGTGAACTTTTCTTTTTACTATTTACCACATACCATTCATTTACCACTAACTGCATTGCTAAGGGTAACATTTTACTTCTGGGTTCATGTCTATTAGTTATTTCTTCATTGCTGGGACAACACGACTGTGCAAAGGCACTGCCCCATAACCCTGCCTGCCTTCCCAAACACAGTTTAAAAAAACAGTGCCTTCAATCAGAATTGTTGTTGTCTGCTGTTCCCTTTGTTTCGACCAATTGGCAACATGCAGATTTGTAAAGGAATCTGCGTACCAGCCAATGAGTGACAAGGAAGTACAAGGGAAAATGGAGTGCAGAGAAGATAGAAGAAATGCGGTACTGCATCAGCATTGCCTTTTGGGATTTGAACTTGACAGCAAAGTGGTAAACGGGATCCTGGTAAGCAAATTATTGGGAAATCGAGAAATCGAGAAAACAAATGTCAATCAAGACATTACCAAGCACCAAGAGGTTCTCAATTTGACTGAGATGGTATTGGAAACTGGGATTTTGACAGGAATTCCCATTTTTGTGAAATCTTATTTCAGCTCTATATATAAAAAAAAAAAAAAATCAATACGAAAGGGCCAGGAGCAGGGACCATTACAGCTAGGACAACAGCGTCTGGAGGCCTCAGTTGAGATTTGGGTGCTACTGCAGTAGGCACTTTCCACACATTCGCAAAAGCACTGTCCGAACTGATTGAGGGAGACAATCCTGGCCTTCAGTAGACTGGCAAGGGGCTGTGCAGGGAGTCTCAAGAATGCTGCCAACTCCCACCCAGCACACACAGAGAAGGCAACTGCTGCTGCTACCCATCAGCCAGCTGGCAGTTGATTGGTGGCAGTGTCAGGCCCCCATCCAGTTTAATCCAGCAAGGGCTGGCAAAGAAAGGGTAGAAACGGGTTGGTGGAATGGGGGGAGGGGCTGGTAGGGTAGCACCACCAGTCCTTCTGAATCCCCCTTCCAATGTTCCCAGGATCAAGGGGTGGGACTTCTGGGACAGGCTTGAGCCTTGATACTTAACAAAACAAAACAAATTAAGCACTACTCTGGTCCCAACAGGAGCCAGAGTGTACACCAGGGCACCTCTCTGGTGAACGAGTGCAGCAGCATAGCAATCCAAACTTTGGGCAACAGCTAGCTCCTCCCCCTTGTCCTCTCAAAGCCTCACCTCTCCCATAAAATGGCTGCAGCTCCACCCACTTGGTCAGCTTCTAGGAAATACAAACACAAGTAGTGGGGTGCAGGGAACTGTCCCACCCTTAATTCTAGTCCTCCTTCCCCACAACCCCGAAGCTATGCTCTGAGGGGAGGAATTGAGAGGACTTCCCCCTGCCAGGAGCTGTTTCTTCCCAGGGCACCGGTGTGCTGACGGGTGAGTGGAGGGGAGGGGGTTGGCGAGAGTAGTGGGGAGGGGCTAGGGCAGCAGCCTCAGGAGGCCCCCTCCCCTTGCTTTTGATGTGCTGATGGCCAAGAGCATCCAAGACCAGATGCCCACATCTGTGAAGGAGGCCTCCTGAGGCTGCTGCCCCGGCCCCACCCCACTGCTCTCTCCATCCTCCCTCCCCTCGCTCTAATGTCCAGCGGCCAGCCCAACCTTGGCCTGCCCCTTCCCACAGGCCCCATGGGAGGAGGGGCCAGGGCACAAAGGCATGGGTTCCTATGGAGGAACCCATGCTGTTCACTGGTATCTCCCATTCAGGGATCGCAAAGTGCTTCCTGGACATTAGTTAAAGCCCACCCCCACAAAGCTGGTGTTATTATTACCCCCGTTTTCCAGATGGAGAAACCGAGGCACAGAGAGGGGACCCAGGTTCTCACAAGGAATCTGCACCAACAATAGACTCCTAGGCCTCGAGCCACAAACCCCTTATTCCCGAGTAGCCCACCCTGCAAAGGCTACAATGGAGCTACTTGGGAGTAGGGGGTTTGTGGATTGCAGCCTTAGAGCCCTGGCTCTCCTAGTCTTCTGATGTCACCACTTAATAGTGCCCGGGAGCTATGAAACCGATTAGCATGCAGACCGCCATTGCACAACACACAAACCCTGTGTTCACCCACAGCTGGAGGCTAGAAATGTCCTCACTGAACATTCCCAGTCCGTTCAGCCCTGCGAACTGTTGTCTGCCCTCCCCCACCCCCCTGCCCCCAAGGGCTGTGAAATTTCCTTGTCAGCCAGACCTACTGTCTTGGTTTAACAGAACAGGCTCCAGTCAGCATCGAATAACAAAGTAAGCAACGGGCGAGGTTCAGTGCTGCTAAGTGCTTGGGGAAAGCAATGGTGTTACCAGACATAACACTAGCTACACCAAGTCCCCCATTACATTTGTAAGTGCTGCCTACATGATTGACATGAGAGCTGGCCTTAGATATGGTGTTGCCAGGAGCTTGGGGGAAGGGCTAGGGGAAGTGGAGGGGTGGGCCAATGGGTGAGGCCAGGTGGGCAAGGGGCACTGGGTATTTTCAGATGGACATTTATTTATTTATTTGTAATATTTATTAGCCGCCCCCTCATGCCCACAGCATCCCGGGGCTGCTTACAACACTAAAAATGACAACAATAATAAATTATTAATTTTAAAACATTTTTTAAGAAAACATCTCCCCCCACCCCCCCGAAGGCCTGAGCAAACAGCTAGGTCTTGCAGGCTCGGCGGAACGCCAGCAGACCCAGGGTCAGGCGAGCTTCCTCCGGGAGGGAATTTCAGAGTCGTGACCTGGCCACCGAGAACGCCCGTTCCATTGTGGCCTACCGCCTAACATGGG
Source organism: Sphenodon punctatus (assembly GCA_003113815.1). Lineage (NCBI taxonomy): Eukaryota > Metazoa > Chordata > Lepidosauria > Sphenodontia > Sphenodontidae > Sphenodon > Sphenodon punctatus. The sequence goes on along the minus strand of QEPC01001471.1, from coordinate 2,061,639 downwards.
GGCCTCCAGGAAGGCGCCCCCGGTAGACCGCAAGGATTGCTCTGAGACGTGGAGGGCGAGGCGGTTCCCGAGGTATGAGGGGCCGCGACCATGTAGGGCTTTATAGATCAAAGCTAACACCTTGAATCTGGCCCGGTACGCTATAGGCAACCAGTGCAAACTGCGGAGCACAGGTATTATGTGCTCCCGCTGACCCGTCCCTGTAAGGAGACGGGACGCCGCATTCTGCACTATCTGCAGCCTCCGGACCAGAAACAAGGGAAGCCCCACGTAGAGCGTGTTGCAGTAGGCCAGCCTCAAGGGGTTGAAGGCATGGATGAGAGTGGCCAGGTCGGGCCTGGAGATGTATGGACGGAGCCTCCATACTAGATACCGCTGGCGGAAGGCGGCTTTAGTCACCGCCTCCACCTGCCAATCCAGACGGAGGTCTGAATCCAACACCACCCCCAGATTCCGAACCTGCTGGGCTACAGGAGGGCAGACCCCCCCACCCCTCCACCGGAAGAGCCAGCACCCTCCTCGCCCTTCCCACCACTATCACCTCCCTCTTATCGGGATTAAGTTTCAGTCTGCTCTGCTGCATCCAATCCGCCACCACCTCCAAGCATTGGGAAAGTATTGAGACAGCAGGACCTGGGTCAGTTGAAAACGAGAGGTACAGCTGAGTATCATCAGCATATTGGTGACAACACACCCCGAACCCTCTCACGATCTCCCCCAGGGGCTACATATATACATTAAATAGTAACGGAGACAGAATCAAACCCTGCGGAATGCCGCAGGCCAAAGCCGGGGGCTTGATGTTTCAGCCCCCAACAACACCCGCTGGCTTCTCCGCAAGAGGAATGAGCGGAATCACCCGAGGACGGTCACATCCAGATCTCCCAGCCGTCTCAGAAGCAGCCCATGGTTCATGGTGTCAAAAGCGGCCGAGAGATCAGAAATGCATCCATCTCCCGGCAGAGATCGTCCACCAACGACATCTCAGTACCATAGCTGGGGCAGAACCCAGACTGAAAAGGGTCAAGGAAACTGATACTATCCAGATGCGCCTGGAGCTGCAGTGCCACTGCCCGTTCAATAACCTTCCCTAAAGGGAAGATTAGAGATGGGGCGGTAGCTGGTGAGTGTACCCACATCCAGAGATGGCTTCTTCAGAAGGGGGTGCACCACAGCCTCCTGGAGACTGGGCGACAGCCTCCCCTGCTGGAGGGATGCATTGACCACCCTCGCCAGCACCGTCCCCAACATCTCCCTGGAGGCTTTCACCAACCAGGACGGGCATGGATCTAATTCACAACTTGTGGCTCTAACAGACCCCAGGACATCCACCGCATCGGCCGGCGTCACTTCCCGAAACTCCTCCCAGAAAGATCGACCCGGCGGTGCCTCCAGAACCTCGTGGTCCTCACCTACTGCTTCCAACCCGGTGTCAAAGTTACTCTGGATCTGAGCGATCTTGTCTGCGAAGTAGATGGCAAACTCCTCACAGCGGGTCTGAGACAAGTCCCCGTCCAGGTGGAGGGAGGCCGGACTGACCAGCCCCCGCACCACCCGAAACAGCTCTGCTGGATGCGACTTCGCAGACGCTACAAGGGCAGCAAAGAACTCTTTCTTTGCTGTCCTCACAGCCTCAACATAGGACTGCAAATGGGCCCTATGGAGAAGATGATCAGATTCAGAGCGAGTCCGACGCCAGCGTCACTCCAGTCTCCTGCCTGTTTCATACACTGCAGCCCTTCAGTAAACCAAGGGGCCCTGCGGTGACGAGATGGAGGCAGGGGACGTCTCCGAGCCATCCTGTCAATGGCCTCCCCCAGCAAGGCGTTCCAATGCTGGACCAGCACATCAGCAGAGTGGCCGTCAGGGTCTAGGGTTAACTCCCTCAGAGCCTCCTGGAACCGCTGCGGTTTCATCAGCCTCCGAGGGCGGACCAACCTAACTGGTCCATTCCCCTTCTGGAGGGGGTGCACTGAGAGGATGGCCTGTAGGAGATAATGGTCCATCCATGACAAGGGCGTAACTCTTACATCCCCCACTAATGGACAACCCGCGTCAAGGCTTGAACAGAAAACCAGGTCGAGGATATGCCCCCCCACATGGGTCGGGCAGTTGACCATCTGGGACAAGTCCATGGTTGCCATGGCAGCCATGAACTCATGCTCCGCTCCTACAAGGCCGGCGTCGGCATGGACGTTGAAGTCCCCCAGGACCAAAGTCCTGGAGGAGTTCAGCGCCACCTCTGAGGCCAGCTCTGCTAGAGCGGCAAGGGAAGTTACCAGACAGGAAGGGGCCCGGTATACCAGCAGCACCCCAAGCTTGCCCTCTGCCAAATCAAACACCACGTGGAGGGCCTCAATACCATGAGGCTGCCCACACCCAGAGCTGCTCTGGGGGTGCACCCCTGTGTCCACCTGCCAGGGTCCAGATCAGACGGGTCTGTCGGGTTCCCCGGCCTGCGGTCCACCTGTGCGGTGCACCCCCCACCACATTTGCACTGCTATGGTGTTGGCCAGGGCAACAACTAGCTGGTAGCAAAGCAGCAGCATGGGTCTGTGAATTAGATGGATGCTGGCCTGCTTTGGGCCAGTGCCCTGGGTTTGGCTGGCCTTCTCCATCGCTGGTGCACCAGGATGTTCCGGAGCACTGTCGGCAGGGCAGGCACATCCTGCTCTGTGCCTGCTCCGCCTGCACATCTGGTGAGGCACCTTTAGACAGACGGGCCAACTGGTGATGCAGTGGGCTAGTACGACCAGCACTGGGGTAGCCTGTCCATCTAAAAACACCCATTGTGGAAAAACACCAACCCTGAGACCTCACAGGAACAGTACAACATGTGGGGCTCTGGGAGCCCTGCTACCATGGCAGCCTGCCACCATTGTGAGCATCAGCAGCAGCAGCAATGGGGTTCTGAGAGCTTCAGGAGCATCAGCGGGGCTTCTAGCGCCCCACTGCATCATTTCTGAGGCTTTCAGGGAGCACTTTCTCCAAGGCCTCCACACAGTGCAGAGTCTGGGTTGGCTGTCCTGTCTGCTTCCTAGCCAAGGCCAGCTCTGGTGACTGGCCATGTGTTTACATGGTTGGCTTCCAAAAAGCTATGGGTGAGGACAAAACGAGTTTCCTATCCGCACGTAGCCATTACAGCTGGATACTCACACTGCCCTACATCTGTTTTGTGGTTCTCCGAGGGACCATAGAGGATGTTGCTGTGGGGTTTGGCGGGGAGCAGCCTCCAAACCCCGGATAGGGGACGGGACCGGAGAACGGATAAGGGGGCACGGGAAGCTACCCCACAAGCGGGTCTTCGGGTCCGCAACTGGCCCCGGCCTGGGGAAGGAAGCAGCGAGCCTGAAAAAGGTTCCCTCAGGGTCTTATGCGG
>QEPC01001471.1:2044544-2056695 GCA_003113815.1 Sphenodon punctatus | reverse complement strand
TCCCTCTGTTCCCCTTCCTAAGTCTCTCCCCCAGCTCCTGTCTCTCAGATTGTAAGCCATAGGGGCAGGGACCGTGTCTATTTTATTACTTTGTAAAGTGCCAGGTACATTGCTGGCGCTATATAAATGTTTGTTAATAATAATAATAATAATAACTCAGAGAAATTGGGGTTTCTGGAAATGGCAGGGGGTGGTCTGCCAGAGGAGAGTGCCATAGGGACATCAAAGGGATGGGCCATAGGAACTTTCCTGCCATAGGTGACTGGTAACTGTCAATGGGGGAAGCACAGGAGTGGGAGCGAGTGGAGGGCTGGGCAGGAAAATGGGGGGGGGGGGGCACCACAAGTCGCCTGTTTCCTGCCCCTATGGAGAATCATGGCATCATGTCCCTCTGTAAAGGGCAGGGTTACATCAGAATGGGGTTAAAAGTCCCTTTGTCGCCCTCTTTCTGACATGGCCCTGCCCCTTATGGGGCATAACAACATCACAACACTCCATAAGGGGTGGGGTTACATTAGATAGGGGTGTGACAGCCCCTCTGCCCTGCCCCCGCCAATGTGGCCCTGCTCCCTCCAGATGAAAACCTGGAGTGGGGTGGTAACCCTAGAAACAGTAGATGCTGTGCGACAGGACTGAGGGGTCCAGGGTCAGAAAAACAGGAAGGTTCCGAGTCAGGAATGAGGCAGATGAGAGGCTCCAGAGAAGGGACTGACTTCAGGCCGGTCACTCCTATCAGAGCCCCTTCCCTTCTTTACTCAATGGCCCTGAAAACAGGGAGAGAAGAAATGGGGAGGGGTGGTAGAGATGACCTCAGGGCAGCAAGCTAGTGGTGTTGGGTCCTCCCTACCTGGAGATTACACAATGGGTGTTTTTACACACACATTTCTCCTGCATGTTTGCTGTTACATCCTGAACTTTCTGTGTGTCTAAATCACTCACCCAGATCTTAAACATCTGGCTCTTTGAACTTCTGCATAGAAGTACTTCTCCCAGAACTTCTGTGTGTAAAAAGTTCTCCTGGTAAACTGCTTTACTTCAGGCAGCTGTGGTCACTTGGTTTCCATGGCAGCCTGTCACATCTACAGCTGCAGCTATTTTAGGCTGCCTCAGGGCAGAGTATTTGTGTGAAGAATGCCTTCAGGAACTTACTTGTGGACTTGTAAACCCAGAAGACTGAAAGACCAGCACTTTAAAGTGTGTGTAAAAATGCTCACTGATTACTGATGCAGGAGTGCAGAACGCCCCGCTAGTCACAGCAGAGTGGCACGTGCTCCACCAGCAAACTGTCTGAGTACAGGTGCCAAACCACAAGGCAGGTGTTTGGAGGAGGTGTTCTTGAGCAACAGCAGCTCAGAAGAGACAGCTCCTACACACACACTACCTGTCTCGAGACAGCAGGATAGGAGTGAGATTAGTCTGTTCCTGGGGCCTAGACAAACAATCCTATCCACAGTGAAGTATTGGTTACCACCTCCCTCAAGGCTTTCACCTGGAGGGGTTGGGGCTGCATTGCTTGGGGCAGGGCAAAAGGGCTGTCACACCCCTTTCTGATGTAACCCTGCCCCTTACAGGGCAGTTTGGCATCACAATGCTGTGCAGGGGGTAGGGTTACATGAGGTAGGGGGTGGGGAAAAGGGACTGTCACACCCCCTTTCTGACATAACCCTGCACCTTACAGGGTGTCGTGACATGGGTACAGCCATGTTGGAAAGGGGGTGGGAAAGCCCTTATATAGCCCACCCCTTTTCTGATGTGTCTGCCCCTTACTCTATATGGAAGCCCTGATTTCTCCAGGCTACCCCTAGCAGATTCAGAGACACTGGAGCTTCCCCTGGAGCCTGGACCACACTGGATCAAATCCAGAGTCTCCCTGCAAAACCTGGAGAGGTGTCCGCCTCACTGAGCGGAGAAGCAGGTGTTTCGCCAGTCCCCATGGAGGGGAAAGGATGCAATGGATCCCCATGAAGCAGGAGGACTAAACCCCAAACTCACCTGGCTGCCGACTCCATCCATCCCACATAGGCTGGTAATACCTCCCCTTTAAAAGAGGACAGTTATGAAAAATACATGTTGCAGGGCTGCATTGGTTCCAGTGCAGCCCTGCACCATGTATTTTTTATGTGTTCTCTTTTAAAGGGGAGGTATGGCCACCCTAATCCCACACCATCCACACTCTCATAGGTGACTGGTAACTAACTGTTGATAGCAGAGGCTGGGCAGGGGTTTTGTAGGGCTTCCGAAAATCAGGGGGGCACCCTCCTCCGTGTCCCCGCATGAGTCGCCTATGCAAACTACATAGGCCTCACTGATTCCTCACCCACAACTGCTCCACAGGGGATGCTGGGAGTTGTAGTTCTGGAGGAATGTGAGTTACTCTGAGGCAGCTTTTGGGGGCACTGTGGACGGCTCAGTGTGAACCGAGTTTTGCCAGTCAGCACTGGAAGGAAACACCGGAGGGATGAGAGGTGGAAAGGAATGAGAGTGCTAAGTCACAGTGCCAAGCCAAGCCCAGCATCAACTGGGTCAAACTGACTCTCAGGCCAGTATATTAGTGGTCCTGTAAAGTGCTCTTGCCTTCCCACAGTTCATCTTAAATGTCAGGTTGTCCTTGGTTTGTAGCTGCATCGCAGATAGATTTTTGTTAATTTCCTGGCTGCCTATCTGTAGAAAAGGGGAAAACATTCCTTACGTGCCTCTCTCCGGAGCAACCGTGCTGGCTTATTAAAAAACTGACCCAATAGCACAAAGCTGGCAGCAGCTGGGCAGATCTCAGAGTGAGAGTGCGTGAGTGTGGGGGTGGGTTTGAAGTGGGGTGTTAACTGGAAGTGTTTGGATTTTTCCCAGCTGTTCTGACTGCATCAGGGACCTGCAGCCTTAATTGATGCTCAGATAAACCCTACGAGCTAAGGGCAGCCAGACTATTTCAATTCCAACATCTCCCAGCCAGGTTGATGCAGGTTAAAGTTGCTATGAATGCTCCAGCACATTCCTCTCAACCCCTGGACTGTGAAATGAGAACAGTGATACTCAAAATGTGAGACAATGGGTGTCTTTTGAAGGACATCTGCTCCGTTCCTACTCCGCCCCCTAGAGGCAGGCCACCTGGGCTGAGGTAGAGCAGGAACAGAGCAGGCAGGTGTTCCAGAACATTCCAGAGCACTGCAAGTGGAGCAGGCCTCACAAACCCACAGTACCGGCCAGGGGCGGAGCAGCAATCTGGCTAAAGGACACTGAGGCGGACTGCAATCTGTGGCAGCATCCATTTAAACCTGCTGCCGCTGGAGCAGACCCAGAGGCGGCCACCCCCAGGTCCATCTAAAAACACCCAATGTTGGACATAATTTGCATAACATATAAAGCAGCTCATTGCCAGATTTCAGTCTGGGATGGGAAGTGCACTGTGTCCATATATGCCAGGTGTGTAGTACATGTGTGCTGGGGGGTCTGAAAGTATCCTGGGTATCTGTCTGTGTATGCCAGGCATGGGGAGCCTCAAGTCCAGGGGCCAAATGTGGCCCACGGCTAATTTTTATGTGGCCCCTTCTAGTTCCTAGATCTGTCCCCTAGATCTACTTCCTAATCCCAAAGCACTGAAAAACTGAGGTCAGGGTAAGGGAGCAGAGATGAGGGCATGCACACAAGGACAGGGGACAGATATGTGATCTGGACTCTCCTCTTCCTAAGCAGACCCCTTAAGCACTCCCAGCCGCAGCTTTTAGGCATCCCTTGAAGCTTGTACTAATTTTCAAAGTAGCTGGTGAGAGAGAAAAGGTTCCCCACGCATGGGTTATGTGCTGGTTGCTAGGTGTGCTTTCCCCCCATTTCCCTGTCCAGCCCCCACTCCATGGCTGTAGTTTACTGTCTTTCTGCTGGGTGTAGGAGGGTTGGGATAGACACACCCCCTGACCACAGGAAGGTGGAGCATCCCTTCTCTGGCCAGAGCCAGGAGCGTACTGTCTAAGCAGCAGCTCCCAGGATTCGCAAAGATGCCTTCCAGTTCCATACATCAGGTCCTCTGGTTTCAGTTAATTGATCCCCTTTTCCTGCTTGCAGACATTATCTATTGCCACTACAGGAAACAGTTAGTGATTGGATTGAAGTGGGGAAGACTGACATCATTGAGATTATAGGGTATTATTCTCTCTATCACCTCAATCCTGGATTCTGTAGCAACTGGCCATGTCCATTACTACAGAACAGTTTTAAAAATCTTGTCAGATTTGGGACATACCATAAAACCTGGGACACTTTAGTACAACCCTTTGGGAAAAGTACAGGTCACAATATTACTAGGGGCCAGGTGGGAAAGTCAGATTGAAGCAAAACAAGTGAGGTGAGTCAGGTCACCGTACCTACATTTTGTAGTCTAGGATTACAGCCTTGTGCATGTCATAGAACATGTGCTTGTGTGCAGGATTTAATTTGTAAAAATGAATTGCTGGGGCTCAATCCCATCCGAGAAGCTACATCTCTCACCCCAGAGTAGAGAACTGAACCCTGGGATCCCACTAGACACTTTAATCCCTGGGCCACTCTGCCTCTACAGCTGAATATAAAACAGGAGTTCTTGTGATTTAATTTATATGATGACTAGTAGGCCTAAAACAACATAGCAGATTTTGACAATTCCATCGGAAACTGCCCAACCGTTCCGTTGCCGTTTTCCCAACGCAGCATCCCCAGTCAAATCCAACACTTGTTCCGATGTTTGTTGGAAAGTGTCAGAATCCTGATGGAAAGTGTTAGAATACTGTTAGAAACTGCCAGAAAGCAAAGGGGGAAACTGTTGCAAACGCCGGAAACCGTTGCAAAATGTTGGAAATTGTTGCAAACTGATAGCAAATGCCATTGGATCGGTGGCAAGAATGCCAAAATGTCGATAGTAAACAGCAGAATGGCAAACAATGCTGCTGCTTCAGCCCTGGGACAGGAAATTCATTAATAAAGGCCAAATCAACCATCCAGGGTTTTTCTGGCTTTCTTTTCTAATCCTGAAATGGCCAATATCAGGGTGCACACTCCTACTGAAAATATTTAGGGGTGCATACTCCTACTGGGAACATTTCCAGAGCATGTCCTCACTTGAATACCCCTCCCCCCCCCACACACACTCAATTAAGCCATGTATGTGTATGAGAGAGATTATAGCTTGCTCTGTAGTCAGAAATAACTGTCTCAGTGGGATTGAAAGGGTGTGTGCTAGAGAGAGACTGTGTTTATCTGTAGTCTAGAAACTTGCCGCCCCAGAAATTACACGCCTCTTTTTACTCATCAGCTGAGCACACTTGCCTGACAGCAGTACCCACAATGCTGTGCTCTGCCCCTGCTATTTGCAGTCCCCTCCCTGTGTTTTGATCTAAAGGAGGTGCAGCTCAGCCAGTGACTATTTAATTAACCTTTCTCTTGGATTAGCTCCTACTTGAAGGGATGATGCAGACATACCAGCTTCAGGAGGAACCCTCTGGAGGCACTGAGGGAGAAATTGAGGATGGCAGTGGCTGCACGTGGGATGCCGGCTAGAAGACATATTAGATCTTACATTCATCACGGACACCTCTGCCTGACAGCACACAGCCCTGTCTGAAGAAACTTGCCCTCTGGCAATAAAGAGCTGCAGACACAGCAGTGGGGGAAAAAGAAATTGAAACAGAGATGGGCCAGGGTATGTCTTTTAGATCCCCATGACTGCAGCATCTTGGCACCTTGCAATACTTTGTGTATTTATCTTCACAACCTCCCTGGGAAGCAGAGAAGGGCTATAATTCCCATTTTACAGATGGGGAAACTGAGGCACAGAGCAACTAAAGAGTACATTTTCAAAGGCATGTGTGGCACTTAGGGTAAGGAGGCCATATGAGATGTTACCCTACATTGGGCCAGCTTACCCCACAATGCAGATCCCCATCAGGCCAGTGGCAGCCAGATGTTTGCCCACTTCTGCCCCAGGGCAGGTGGCTATGCAACATGTCTGCCGGAGAAAGCTGGTGACACATCGCACGCTACTGTTGGCCCACCTGGGCCAATGTGGGGTAACAGGTCATCTCCCGTGTAGCCCTACCCTGTGGTGAGGTCTACCGGCACAGAGCTGCTGGTGTAGTTTACCGTTCCTGTGCATTGATGTCATGGCAGGGGGTGGAATAACGGGGAGGAGGAATCATTTGGACTGCTCTCCCTGACAGTCCAAAGTGTGGCGGCTGCAGTCGCCCTCCCCAGGGTGGATGGGGGATCCGGCCGGCCCCGCCTCAGGTGGCTTTACCCATAGGCGCCTAATGCCCACTACCTTTATTTATTTATTTATTTTATTTATTTAGTAGATTTCTATACCGCCCCATCCTGCACAGCAGCTCGGGGCGGTTTACAACAATAAAAACCATTTAAAACATTTAAAATACAATTATAAAACATATCAGTAAACAGGGTGGTATAAAAATAAATATACAGGTGGGGGATTAAAAATCANGGGGCCAGGGCCAGACACCCTCCCACATGGACAGCTCCTCAGCCTGCCCTGGGGCATGGCAGGATTTGTGACGGCAGCCCATCCGGTTTCCCCACAGGGGGGAGGAGGAATCATTTGGACTGCTCTCCCTGACAGTCCAAAGTGTGGCGGCTGCATTCGCCCTCCCCAGGGTGGATGGGGGATCCGGCCGGCCCCGCCTCAGGTGGCTTTACCCATAGGCGCCTAATGCCCACTACCTTCCAATGGATAGCGCTTAAGCTCCTAACACCCCTTGCCAGACTTGACTTCTCATTGAGTCAACAGCAGGATAGGCGCCTTTGTGCTACTTTTACCTTTGTTTGCAAGCAAATTGGCCAAGGTTATGCAATGTAAGGCATAGGGGTCGAGTGGCCTTTGCAGGATTAGGTGCAGGCAGGATCGAACAAGAAGTCGTGAGCAAAATAAGGATCTCTCCCTGCCTACTTTAGTTGGAACAAGTGTTGGACTGATGAGTTCCAAAAACAGAAGTTTTCATTGTAGCCTCAAGGGACATCACATACATTTCAGTCTTGACCCCTTTCTAGGGCAGTTCTGACTTCATGGGCTATGCTACCAAGCTGTAGTCTATGAGGCTAGGGGTGGCCTTAGAATTTGCAGAGAGTCAGTGGGTGAGAGAGCCAGAGAGGGAGATGCTGGGGCAGTGGAATTGGAGATCAAGGGGCCCGGGGGGGAGAGGAGAGTCAGGGGTTGGAAATGCTGAGACACAGGAGTGGAAAGACTGAGGATCATGAGAGCATGGGGAGGCAGGGTGTCCCAGGGCAGGGAGACAGTGACTACCAGGCCTGCCTGAGATCTCTGGGTGAGTGGGTCCTGCCCTGCTCACCCACAGTGTGCTCCTTCAGGCTTGCCAGGCCCCACTCCCCTCTTAGGTCCTCCCCCCCCAATCCTGTGGACCCATCAGTGGACCCCACTGTTCCTCCTTGCAATCCCAGTCTTCCCACCACAGGGTGCTTCTGGCAGGGCCTCACTCTACAGCTGCTTTGAGCGGGAGCCACTGCAAGTGGCCATGATGTGAGTGGGGACTGAAAACATCTGCCACGTGCAGCTCAGCCGACCTGCAGTGATAACACACCAAGTCATGACCAGCTCCAGCAGAGACGCATGGGGGGGGAGGGTCTGTGAAAAAGTGATAGTTGAAAGTGGCCCATTGGCTCAAAAACCTTGAGGAACCTTGGTTTTCTTCAATCCTTGCATGACCTTAGCAGCAACGTAGCTACTTAATGCCTCTTGGCGAAGCTTTTGCCTAGGAACTGGACAGACACCCAGTAGACCCCAGAAGGTAGCAGCTTTGAGCTCAAACCAGAAACCTACGGGGGCAATGTTCCTCAGCCCAGGCTAACCCAGCCCCTAGTGTGAATTCATCCTGGCAGCTTCTAGCTTAGTTTGCCTGCCAGTCACATTGCTCTGAGCTTCTCCTTTCCTGATACATGCCAGTCAGATGGCAGCACTAGCCCCATGGCTGGCAAATTCCAGAGAGCCCCCTTGGCAACTCAGTTGCCATCTTCCCTCCCTGCCCCCACTCCCATCTAATGAAGTCATCTGCTTCTCTGTCTCTCCCTGCTGGGAGGGAGCTCACTTGTTTCCCAAATGCTGAAGCAAACAGCTGGCATAGAGCCTCTGCCAAAGATGGGCATCTGGGATGGGCGATGGCCAAAGGGCTCAGTTCATAAACAAGTGGTAAACAAGATCAACTGTGGTCAACACAAAGAATGCATCTCAACGGAACAAGCTCCAGAGAAGGCCCAGCCCAGACCAGCCCAAGCTACTGAGACCATGGGTTGTTGGGGGATAGAGAGCACAGAGCAGCGATGTCAAGTTGGAGAACAGGAGTCAAGGTTCCGTGGGCCACAGATAATGCCCAGCTCATCATTTATGTCACTACAGAGTCCAGACATTGGGTGTCTTTAGACAGACAACCCCAAGACCTGTTCTGGGGGTGGCCAGACCCGCATCCCCCACGTGCATCCCCAAAAGCACCAGATTTAAAGAGACCCAGCAGCTGCCACAGCCCACCCACACGGCACCCTCTCCCTCACACCATGGAGCTGTGGGTGGACTGGCTGCCATTCTAGGCTGCAGCCCACAGCTCTATAGCATTGCTGGAGCAACCCCCAGCCTGAAGCAGTACTGCAGCAGCCCTTCCGCCAAGTAAATAGATGGACCGCTGTTCCACCCCCATCCAGTGCTCCTGGTTTGGGCAGCCCATTGCTCCAGAGTAGCACAAGTGGAGCTGGCCTGAAGCAGGCAGCGTCTGCTCCACCTCTGCTTCACCTCACTCCCAGGCCTTTAGATGAACAGGCCACCCCGGGGTGAGGCAGAGCAGAGGCATGAGTGTAGTCTGTGTAAATGTACCCATGCGCAGCACTTGGAACAGACGTGGTGATTGGCTGGCACTCTAGGAAGGACTGCCCAGTGGAAAAAGAACTTCCTGGAAGGATTTCACATGACAGTTTTTGGCAATCTCACAATAAGGTGAACTCACATGTAACTCTGCTAAACTCCAATGTCTGTGAGGCCCTGGAAGCTGTATAAACAGCCCTGTTGTTTGTGAGTGAGGCACTCAGAGTTCCAGCCCCACTTTAAACTCAGATCTGATCTATTCATCAGATCAGAGTTCAAAGCGGGGTTGGAACTTGGAGTGTCTTACTCACACGCAACAGCAATCCGGTGATAATCTGGGGCTGATTATACAGCTTCTAGGGCCCCACAGACATTGGAGTTTAGCAGAGTTGTGTGTGAGTTCACCCATATTTATATATTGCATCTATATTTAAGCAAGTGAAGTTACAGCTGACTCACTCCCCTCTAGGATTGAGAAACAGGGATCTCTTCCTCATAAAAAGGAAAGAGAAATGCCATCTCATCTTCTCAACTTCACCCCTCCTACAAAATAGAAGCCAAAGGTCATCTTTCTGTAGCCGTTGTAGTCTAGCAATAGTTGTGTCAAATGGAAAATATTCCTAAAGGGAGGCTTCGGCCTTTGCTATGTATTTTTTTTTAATTATATCCTTGTAACTGATACAGTTTTTCTTCCTCTCCTTACAATGCAAACACTTAATCAAAGAGAAAAGACAGAGCCACTGGATTCAACTCACATATTAATCCTGTGTTGTGCTTTAGAATCAGTCACCAATTAAAACAGTATGCATTAAGCTGAAATGGCTGAAACCTGGGCGGGGGGAGATACTTCTGACTTGTATGATCTCTGTGAGCAGAGAACCAACCTCAGCATTGCCACGTAAGAACATAAGAGCTTCCATTCTTAGCTAGACCAATAGTCTACTTCACCCAATATCCAGTCTTCAAGAGGTGCCAGTAGCAGATGCCCGAGAAGAAGCCATAAAGTATGTAAGGAATGAGCCATTCCACAGCCAGAGGCTGTATTCTCTGACCATCTTGGCTAACAGCTATCTTACTTGAGGTTATTAATCCTTTTAAAACTGAGTTATACTATTTGCCTTGCCTTCCAAACATCCCATGGCAATGAGTTCCACAGGTTAATTGTATAACAGTGTCAAATGTTTTCATTAAAATGCGCTTCAGTGAACTAGCTTCATCCTGACAGGGCATATTAGATGCACACAGACTTATCCCCCAGCCTCTCTACTGCAGGGTACTTACTTCAGTGATGATAATCCACTTTGCAAGCATTCAAACTTTGCAGTGCAATTACCCAGAAGGTTACTTTGGGAGTCCATGCTGTGTGAACAGTCAGTGTTGGGTGTTACATGTCTTACTGTACTTTTGTTAATGCCCTTTCCTTGTTCACACAATCGCTTGAAGGTAAGCTACTCTTAAGTATGTACTCCTTTTAATCAGGAATACATATTCCCAGAAGGGAACCACACTTACTTCATTTTAAGCATTGTTTTCATGTGAACAAAAGCAGAGTTAGAACCTAAGGGGTAATTACTTCAGAATAAATATTTGTGTGAACAACCCCGCACCCTCCTGCAACCAACTCGGGGCGGCTTCCAACAAATATAAATACATAAAACACTATAAAAAACAGTTTAAAACAATCAGCAATAACCAAAATATTTTTTAAAAAACAGAGCCCCAGAAGTTAAAACAGTAAAAACAGGATGGGGGTGAAAAACCCTAACCCTAACCCTCCCCCCACCCCCAAAGGCCTGGGCGAACAGCCAGGTTTTACAACACCGCCAGAATGACAATACAACTGGCGGAAGGCAGCCTTAGCGACTGCCTCCACCTGCCGCTCCAGGCGCAGGTCTGCATCCAATATCACCCCCAGACTCCGCACCTGCTGAGCCACCTGTTTCATTGCTGAGAGCAGCTCATCCCTCCAAGACCTGTAGCTGGGAGTCCACATAGAGCATTGGCTGCATGTGGACCCAAATCCAGGTCTGCAGGTCCACTTTTTTTCCTGGAGTGGTAACCCTGAGTTTTCCAAGCAGCCACACCTGTGTTTGTGTGTACAAACCTGCATGTAAACACAGGAACACACATGGCTCATGTTAACATGTAAAAACACCTTAAACCAGCGGTCTGCACTGTGGGCCAAGGTTTGGGTGTGAGCAGTGAATCACTGAAACTGAGTAAAACTGACCAGAGGAGAGGGAGACTAGTCAAATTCCTGAAGCCTCTATTCCATTGCCCCCAACCTGTGGCTCTCAATTGCCATGTCGTTTGCAGCACCCTTTCATTGTAAGCTCTCGGGCAGGGACTGTGTCTATCTTACTCTTTGTAAAGCGCCAGGTACATCGCTGGCGCTATATAAATGCTAATAAAATATAAAAATAATGTTGCTTGTGAAAGCTACAGTAAAAAATGCAAAATATCGGGAAGGTGGGAGGGAGGAGTGAAAGTGTGCGCACATATATTGGAACTGGTAGGAAAAGGCTTGAAAATGCACACAGCGCTCTCAAGACATCTGGCAAAAAGGAAATATGGGGCTGGGGGAAGCCCTGAGCTGCAGCAAAAGAGAATGGCATTTTAAACTATCTTGCCTAGCATTTTTAAAGAGAAAGGAACACTAAAAGAAATATATAACAAAAATGATTATTTCTAGTTTCTACTTGATTTTTATTTTCTGCTTGCTTATAGCCTTAGAATATAACCTATCGGTGTGGCTCAACTTTCAATCTAGAGTTGAATGGGGATATTTGTTCTCCCTGTCACAGAAGATAGAACAAGGAATGGGCTGAAATTGCCACAATATAGATGTTGGTTAAATATTAGGAAAAACTTCCCAAGTGTAAGAACTGTTGGCAACAGAACAGGTGGCTCAGGGAGGGGAGCAGTGGAATCTGCTTCCTTGATGTCCCTTCCCCCCCACAAAAAAAAACCTCAGCAGGACAAGCATCTGTCTGCAATGCTATCCCCTTGGAGCAGGGGGTTGGGCTAGATGACCCTTTAGACCCCTTCCAACCCTACAGTTCTATGAGTCTATACAGGGAGAAGGGGCCTCGGATCCCTGAAAGTCCCTCTCCCTGGCCCAAAAGCCCCCCCTCCTTTCATAGATGTCACAACCTCAGTGGACCCATTCCTAGAGACAAAGGGTGATTTCAGACGATACGGGGCCCTTTGGCCCCGTACCGGAACCACCGGCTTCGTTCCCCGCCGGGGTCACCCCGTAACGGCACAACAGACGTGCCGGGGGGATCCCGGCGGGGAAAGTGGGAGGGGCCG
>QEPC01001471.1:2017067-2031017 GCA_003113815.1 Sphenodon punctatus | reverse complement strand
TTTTTGTCTTTTAGATTGTAAGCCACAGGCAGGGACCACGTCTAATTCTATGTTCTGTACAGCACCAGGCCACACTACTGGCGCTATATAAATGTTTATAATAATAATAATAATAATTTTCCCCATTGCTGTCAATGCAAATACAAGGTCAACACAGGTCCCTGCTTATAAGCTAAGGTGCAATCCAAAGCTCAGAGTGTCCCTAAACCTTCTGACTGCTGGGAATGACAATAGGATGGATCACTCAGTATCTGCCCATTTTTTCCCTAGACTTCCCTTGCACTAATGGAGTAACAGTAGTCCAGACTGGGGTGGGAGAGCTCCATCTCTTGCCTCACCCCCTCCTCCTCCCGGTTTTTTTTAATTTCTGAGGCCTGACTTCTGGCCCTTTTCATTAAGTCCCATCAAATGTTTCTCTCTCTCTTTCTCACACACACACACACACACACACACACACTCTCTCTCTCTCTCTCTCTCCACACACACACACTCCATAGGGGCAGGACCACCTTGGAAAGCGGGTAACAATGCCCCATCCCCCTTCCTTATATGGTTGCCCACTGCTGCCCCAGAAGCCCTGATTCTCCCAGTTACTCACCCTGGACACCCCTGCTGAACTTAAGAAACTGGGGCTGCTCCCAGAGCCCAGAAACTCTGAGTCAGAACCTAGAGAGATGACAATCTCAGGGCCAGGAAATCTCAGGACCAGGAACTATAGCATAGATGCATCAAGGAGTAGTTGACTGAGGGTAATTAAGAAGTAATTTGAGCCCTGTACTCCAAGCTGTGAGGTGGATGTGTCCCCTCGTTGCCTCCTATTTTTATGACCACGTACAATGTATTTTTTTGAACAATGAAGTAAAAACGTAACACACAGGGCATCAGTAGAAGAGAGAGCTCAACTATTTAAATTCCTCTGGCTAAGGGAGTGCAAAAGACATGGCATCTGCTCCTTCTGGCCTGGGCCAAGAATTTATTAACAGAGAAAAATACTGGAAAAATCACACACCCGATTGCTAGGACACCGGCCGATTTGTCATTTCATTTTATAAGGGGAGTGTTTGGAATGAGTGGCAGCCAAAAAAAAAGCAGAGAAGGAAACGTTAGATGCCTGAGGGAATTTCTGCAAGTTGTGAGCAAAGTTTTCTCTCATTTGACTTCCTCGAGGGGATAGTAAGAAAGTAACAAGC
This sequence comes from Sphenodon punctatus, assembly GCA_003113815.1. NCBI lineage: Eukaryota > Metazoa > Chordata > Lepidosauria > Sphenodontia > Sphenodontidae > Sphenodon > Sphenodon punctatus. Next base: position 2,029,827 of record QEPC01001471.1, on the reverse strand, counting down.
ATAACGAGCCACAGAACTGGAAATAAAGTGGGATCCACACACCCCTACACTAAAAACAAAACCAGGACAATTTCAGTAAATTAGGGCCCACTGAGGAGAGGTGTGTGGAGTCAGGCAACCAGATTTAACTCTATATCAGTGCCGTGGGTTTGCGCCTTACATGCCATTGTGACATGAGAAGCCCACGCTGGTACCAGCTCTCCGAGCAAAGGACTCTCACATCTGCCCGGTTCCCTGTTGCGCCCTCATTAATACTATACCCATGACTCAGGCTCACACGCTGACTGAGTCACACTAACAGGAATAATCATTATCCCACACCAGAGCACCTGCTCTGGCGGCAGGAGACTAGTAGGTCCTGCCCATGATGGAAATTGGACTTTGTTAATGGGTGGCAACCCTTGATTCTCTAAGCAATGTGTGTAGGATGCAGGGGTTGGGTCTGAGAACCATAGATGTAAATTAGGGTGGCCAGATATGTAAATTTTAGAGGACACTTATGAGAAATACAGGTCGATGACCTCCGCCGTGAATTAGATCAGGGTCGATCAACCCTTCTGATCCTATTAGATCTGTTGGCTGCTTTCAATACCATTGATCATGAGACTCACTTGTGGGACTGAGCTGGGTTGGGCAGGACTATTCTTGAATGGTTTCGTTCCTTTCTGGCTGGGAGAACTCAGCGAGTGGTGCTGGGGGATTGTTCATAATTAAATAAAATAAAAAATAAATAAAAATAAATAAATAATCTCCTGGGACCTCTCATGTGGAGTCTCGCAAGATTCCATTCTGCCCCCTCTCTTGTTCAACGTGTATATGTAGCTGCTCGGCAAGGTCGTGAGAAGGTTTGATGTTCAGTGTCATCAATATGTTGATGACACCCAACTCTACCTCTCTTTTTCATCCGACGCAGGGCCGGCAGTCTCGGTGCTTATTCGGTGATTGGCGGCTGTGGGGGACTGGATGAGGGTGAGCCGTCTGATGCTGAATCCCGACAAGACAGAGGTGATGCTAGTAGGCAGGGCGGTGGAGTTGACATCACCCATCATTGACGGGGTCCGTCCCCCACTGGTCCCTCAGGTTTGTAGTCTGGGAGTGCTCCTCGGTTCTCAGCTTCACCTCGATGCCCAGGTGGGGTCTGTGGCGAGGAGTGCATTCTGCCAATTACATCTGGTGCAGCAGCTTCAGCTGTATATGTCAGACTCTGACCTGGCCACTATCATCCATGCTTTCATCACCTTAAGACTGGACGATTATAATGCATTCTACGTGGGGCTACCCATGGTGATGGCTCGGAAGCTGCAGCTGGTACAGAATGGAGTGGCCCACCTCCTTACAGGAACAGGTCACCGTGAGCACATTACACCAGTGCTTCGCTCTCTGCACTGGCTGCCTATAATCTTCCGGGCCTGATTCAAGGTGTTGGTGCTTACCTATAAATCCCTATACGGCCTGTGCCCTGCCTACCGCCTCGCTCCCAGAGCTCTGGATCGACCCCTAAGGTCGACCGGGAATGGTTTTCTCGAGGTCTCCCGAGTATCTTGAGGTGCGACTATGCAGAGAGCATTGTCGGTGGCGCACCTTAGCTGTGGGACTCCCTCCTGGCAGAGATCCATGTGGCCTCGGACCTCTCCTCCTTTAGACGACAATGTAAGACCCGGCTGTTCTGCCAGGCTTTCGGTGAGGGAGATGGGTAAGGGGTGGGGGGTAAGGGCTAGGGAGGGTGGGCTTTTTGTTTAGTGCCCCATTGCATGTTTTTTTTATAATGATGGTTTATATTTATGATATATTTATTTTTAATGTATTTTTATATTTTATATGTTCAATTTTATGTTGTTAGCCACCCTGAGCTGCTGTTGGCAGGAGGGTGGGATACAAATATGTAAAATAAATAAATAAATAAAATGTGCATATCTGGCCACCCTAATGTAAATCCAAGCAGGGAGAAAAATCAGGAAAGAAATAGATGGTGGCTGAGGGGAGTTTTTCTTTTCATCCAAAAATTAAATAAATATTGAAACAAGGACTTTTCGCTGTTGCCAATGAAATTGTTGAGTGTGGTTATGTGGTTAGCGCATTAGAACACAGGGCCAGCTCTAGGTAAGTGCCGACTATGCAATCATACAGGGCCCCATGTGTAGGGGGCCACACGGTGCCCTCTAATACAGGGTCACCATGAAGAAACTTGAAATTACAACATGAGTGTGAGAAGCACTGGGGTAAAATACAGACCCACAGAACCTCAAACACAGGGAGCCGCGGCCTGTGGAGGGGCCATGGTGATTCAGGAGGAAACCCCAACAGATGAATCAACTACAACAACAACATAGGCATAGCACATGGGCCTACAATGCAGGGAGCCCTGGCCTCTGAAAGAGATGTTATATTTAACTGAACATCAAACTTTTTTACAGTAATACCTTCCTTTTTCTAATAGGTGAGTCAGTGTGTGTCATTCAAACATGCCTATGCTAGGACACCACTATTTCACACAGGGTCACAGCTTCCCTGGATCTAGCACTGCTAACGTGGACAGGGCCGACCTTAGGATTTGCAGTACCCAGGGTGAAGATAAAATGTGGGGCCCCTGGGGGCAACCTCTGTGGTGTCCTAAAGGGGGTCATGTTTGGGGTCCCACTGAGAAGGAGTGGTGCCCCCACAGACTGTCCTGGTGAAAATAGAGACCACTGCGGGGTCCTCAGAAAGAACGGGGCCTGGAACAGCCACCCCAGGACACCCTGTGGTAAGGCCGGCCCTGAGTGTGGAGTTGTGTTTGCTCACTGGCAACCAGCCACCATTTTGGTGAGCCTCAAGTCTCCAGTATAAAAGTGTATCCATCTCTGCAGCTTGAGCTAGAGGGGAGGCTCTACAACTGGGCTGTAGTTAGACACAGTTATACAAACTGTGGCTCAGCCATCGTGAGAGGGACATTGTGTATTACACACTAGTGAGTTACCTAGGCCAGCGGGAGGGAACCCATAGTCCATAGGCCAAATGCAGCTCCCGGCTGGTTTCAAATCGTCTCCGTTTCAATTTTTTTAGATGGTCCTCCTTACCCTTGAATGCCAGCAGAGCATGCTCAGGGGGAAGGCAGCTGAGATGAGGGTGTGCATTCAAAGGCAGGGACTAAATCTGTGGGCCAGATTAATGACCCTCTTCCCCTCCTCCCCCCCAGCTGCTCTCTGATGCTTTTCTTTATCCTGACATCCCTCAGGATCCCCCTTCCTCTTCTTGTAACTAAGCTAAGCATGTGCACCTGTAGGCTTCCTGAATGTAGTTCGTCCCTATGTTCCCCTCCCCCATTCTCCTCTCCCTTGTCTGTATGTTCCTTGGGGCAGGGGCCGGTCTCTAATCACGACTGTTCAGCACCAGGCACATTGCTGGCATAATGATCCTCCAGACCCACCCCTCCTCTCTTCCCCTGCCTTGAGTGCCCACAACCACCATGCATTGTCTCAGCATTTTGCATCTCTATAACTACTGGTTTACCACCTCCCTCTGGGCTTTTGCTGGGAAGGGGCGGGGCTACATCAGAAAGGGGTGGCACATGCTTCTTTCTGACATAACCTCACCCTTTATGGAGCACTGTGACATAACAGCACTCTGCGAAGGGTGGGGCCACATATTGAAAAGGGGGCAGAGCAAATGGGCTTTTTCGTACGGAGTTATGATGTCATGATGCCTGGAGTTCGTTGTCATCAATATGCTGATGACACTCAACACTCTCTCTTTTTCATCCGACTCAGACTCTGTGGTCTTGGTGCTTAAACGATGTCTGGCGGCTGAGGGGTACTGGATGAGGGTGAGCCAACTGAAGCTGAATCCCGACAAGATGGAGGTGATGCTAGTGGGGAAGGCGATGGGTGTGGCGTCCGCTGTCATTAACGGGGTTCGCCCCCCACTGGTTCCCCAGGTTCGGAGTCAGGGAGTGCTGCTTGATGCACAGCTTCAGCTAGATGCCCAGGTTGGAGCTGTGTCGAGAAGCATATTCTGCCAATTACACCTGGCGCGATGGCTTTGGCTGTACATCTCAGACTCTGAGCTGGTCACTATCATCCACGCTTTCATCACCTCAAGACTGGACTCTTGTAACGCACTCTACGTGGGGCTGCCCATGGTGATGGTTTAGAGACTGCAGCTGGTGCAGAATGCGGCGGCCCGTCTCCTTATGGGAATGGGCCACCGGGAGCATATTACACTGGTGCTCCGTTCCCTGCACTGGCTGCCTATAGTCTTCCAGACCCAATTCAAGGTGCCGGTTCTTACCCATAAAGCCCTATATGGCTTGGGCCCCATATATCTGCGGGATCACCTCACTCTCTGTGCTCCGGATCGGCCTCTGCGGTTGCTTGGGGGTGCCCTTCTCAAAGTCCCCCGGGTATCCTGGGGGTGACTATGGAAAGGGCGTTCTTGATGGTCACATCGAGGCTGTGGAACTCCCTCCCGGCAGAGGCTCAGGTGGTCCCGGACCTCGCCTCTTTTCGACATCAGTGCAAGACCTGGCTGATCCGCCAGGCCTTTGTCAAGGGAGATGGGTGAGGGTGGGTTCTTATTTTTATGGGGGGTGGTAAGGGTGGGGTATTTTTTTTCCTCCCTCCACTTTTCCTGGAAGGGGGGTGTGTGTTTCCCCTTTTTTCTTTCCTCTTTTTAGATGTTTTGTGTTTGTTGTTTGTGTATTTTTATATGTGTATTTATATATTTTTATATATTGTAAGCCGCCCCGAGCTGCCTTTGGTAGGAGGGGCGAGATATAAAATGTTTTAATAAATAAATTAATAAAGAAATGATGTTCCGTAGGGGCAGGTCCATGCTGGAAAGGCCCTATATTCTTCCCCCTTTCTGTCATGGTCGCCACCCCCGGCTGCCTCCTGAAGTCCCAGTTTCTCTGGGTTACCAGGGATACCGCTGGCTGAGCTGGAGAAACTGGAGCTTCCCCTGGAGTCAGGAGATTCCCGTCTCCAGGAGAAACCTAGCAGGTGACAATCCTGTCTATACCAACCCCATAGCTTTCTGCAGCCCACACCCTGCAGCTTCCTCCCCTGCAGATTCCTCACTGCTGCCTCTTCCAATGTTTCTATTTTGGTACCTAAATCACTTGGACTCTGTCACTCATCAACAAGTATAAAATATGAACATTGTGGGCAACAGAGGTCAAGCTCTTTCTGTCATTTTTGATGTGACCTGCTGGCCATTTTCAAATGGCCAGCATGGTCCAAAGACAAAAAAAAAAAAAAAAAAAAAGGGTGCCCATCCTAACCTAGGATTCTGAGTTATGGGTGATGAAAACAGATATGCATGTAACTCCACTTTAACACTGCTTTAACATTTCTTATGCATGTTGCAGGGCTATATTGGTGCCCTATGCAGCCCTGCAACATGCATAAGAAATGCTTAAGTGGTGTCAAAGCAGAATTAAGGTGCATAGATGGTCAATTAAGGGTAAGGAGATTCAACAGGTATGGGGCTATAAATATTTGGGCCTTTTGTTCCAGGCGAATGGGGGCTGGACATTACAAATGCAGGCCATGCAGGACAAGGCCAAACAGCTTATGAGGTCTTATAATGGTCTTTTTCAGATCAAGAGGGGGCCAATTGATTGTTCCGGCACTTNAACAGAGATGAGGGCCCGCACACGAGGCTAGGAGAGGACTCCCATGTTGTGGATTTATGATCCGGGCCCTCCTCTTCCTGACTGCACCCCTTGAGTTATATAGCTTGGGGGAGCCAATCAGGAGGGAGGTCATGTCTGGCCAATCAGGGACATGCTCCTACCCCCCCCCCCCCCCCGGGATCTGCAATTTAGCCCTTATCATGGAGTGTGGGCTCCATACAATGCAGCTGAGGGTTTGGACAGCTGCGATTAGCTATTGGCTAAGACTGCATTTTGGTCTAGCTGCCCCTTTGTCGCTTTTGGTGTGTAAGGATAGACTACAGAATGCCTGGGCGGAGGTAGTGGTTGGGAAAATAAATATGCTGGGGTTTTCCCCTGAGGCCCTTGCACCCTTGGGATTCCATGCCGCAAAAAGATTAGTGCTGAGGAGGTTGGCTGATAATGAACGGCAGGAGATGAGATCAGTGATAGGGGAAGGTGGGTCTCTGGCCCTATATTTGTGCTGGGCGAATGATTCTCTATCTCTCCTATCTTATATGGATAGTGGTCTCAGGCCACAGAATAGGAGGCTGTTTCTGCTGGCAAGATTTAATTGTCTTCCATCAGCTTTGTTGGAAGGCCGCTATAAAGGAACACCATTAGCGCAGCGCCTATGTCAGTGCCATCTGTCCCGCATCGAGTCCCTGGAGCATATTTTGCTGGAATGTCCCTTCTATGCGGAGGCCTGCAGTAGTCTTATTTTACCTATGGTGGCCCTCCGGCCCGGAAAATTTTATGTTAAGATGCTCCTAGAAGATCACTCCAGTATAGTGACTAAGACGGTGGCCCAATTTCTGGGGTATGTACATTCTAGGAAACTCTGTAGGGGCAAGGATGAGGAAATGCAGGGTCATGGGACCTGAACTGCTCGGCCAAGGACTGAATGGCTGACCTGGGATCAGGTTTTGTTGTTATCGGCCCCTGGTAGGGTTTGGTAAACTTACATTTTAAATTCTGATTTATTTTAATTGGTATTGTGTTTTTAACGCTCTGTTTATTTGTAAATTTAATGATTTTACGATATTATGGTGTTCATTTTTCTGTTACTTTAATTTACTGTGTATGCTTTCGTTACGGCTAATCGCCAAACAATAAATGAAAATGAATGAAATGAATTAATGTGCATGTCTGTTTTCACCCTATCTGTTCATCTGTTCTCCTCCCAGCAGTCAGCACAGCAGGACAAAAGCAGCCCTGCCCTCTCCATCTCCATCCAACAGGGGGATGCACTGATCAGCCTCAATGGGGTGCAGGAGGATCATTTCCACCCTCTCTCCCCAAGTCGCTGGAGCCATCATTCACTTTGGAGTCTCATTTCCTTTTTTGGCAACGTTTTCCAGAGAAATGTGACATGGCCCTGCATCCCGGAAAGCTTTCAAGTCTTATCTCGGTCAGAGGGAAGCAGGACAGAGCAGATGGGAAAATAATTAGCCAATACACCCTTTTGCTTTTATTTTTAAACCTTGCTGTGGGATGGAGTCAAGTTTGGCTCCTACCACAATTGGGGTCAATCCGTCATAATGCTACTGAATCAGTGGAGTTTGGGCTAGATTCTGCTCTGAGATCCAGGGGTGTAAATTCCAGAATGAAGTCAATGTAGCCAGATTAATTTTACTCCAGATTTGCACCATGAGATTGGAATCTGCCTGTACAGTCTTGACCTCCAAAGTGAATGGCAGGTGAGAGAACAGTGATAGTCCTGTTGAATTTGTTCCCCACCTGCTATCTGCTACATTTAACCTGTTATCGTTAAATTTATAAATATTTCCATGGAGGTGGCCTTTGATAAGTTGATCAGGAGGTCTTCTCAACATGACTGTAGGACCTGGCAGAGGTGCGCGGTACTGCTCTTGCGTGGTTCCGTTTGTTCCTGTCAGGGAAGTCCCAGCAGGTTTGAGAGATTGCTCATCATCTCCTCAGAACCTCCCCTGTGGTGTCCTTTAGGATTCCATCTTGTCTCCCCTCTTTTTCAATGTGTATCTGAGGCCACTGGGCAAGATTATTCGGAAGTTTGGAGTGAAGTGCCATCAGCATGCTGATGACATCCAGTTTTACCTCTCTTTTGCTGCGCATCCAACTCAGGTCCTGCAATCTCAGTGCTGCTTACTCAGTGCTTGGCTGCTGTTGGGGACTGGATGAGGTTGAGCTGACTGAAGCTGAATCCAGACAAGACTCCAGACTGTAATGATGGTAGGCTGATCTTGTGACTTGGGGGGGATTGGCACCCCTGTCATTGAAGGGGTCTGGCCCCCTCTAGTTACTAAGGTTCGCAGCCTTGGAGTGCTTCTGGACCCCTTGCTGTGCCTGGAACATCAGGTTATAACGGCGGCCAGGAGCGCTTTTTATCAACTCCTTCTGGTGAGGAGGCTGTGGACAGTTCTTTCCAATTCAGATCTAGCCACCACCATCATCCGTGCTGGAAATAGAAAACAAGTACCCAACAAGATGTGCAAACCTCTTGTATTGCTCACAGGGCGAGGAACATCTTGGATGTGGGCAGACGTGTGGGCTTGGGGATGAAGGGGTTCTGGATACGGGCTGGGAAGCAAGACAGGAGGCAATGCTGAGGTAAGGTGAGGGCAAGAGAAGATCCGGTGGCAGGACAAGGAAGCAAGAGACAAAATACAGCCAGAGAGAGGAGCAAGACAAGGACTGAGAGCTGACAACAAGATAAGAGCTGGGAGTGAGTGGGTGCAAGGCAGGACCAAGGCCGCTTTTAGATGAGACAAATTTGCACATGATTGGTGAAAAATGTGCGTGTTTTAATGCTCGTTTAAACACCTAAACTGTTTTAAATGCGCATTTGCCATGATCGTGTAAAAGCCAAAACCGTTTTGAATGTGGTTTTTAAATAATGCGCATTTTTTAAAACCGGTTTTGAGCCCCTTTGATGATCGGGGGATGCCAAAACTGGTTTTTTAAAAATGTGCATTATTTAAAAAACACATTCAGAATGGTTTTGGCTTTTACACGATCATGGCAAATGCGCATTTAAAATGGTTTAGGTGTTTAAACGAGTATTAAAACACGCACATTTTTCACTGATCATGCACAAATTTGTCTCGTCTAGAAGCGGCCTAAGAGCAGGAAGGGTGCAGGCAGGAACAAGATGAGGACTAAAAACAAGAAGGGGGCAAGGCAGGAATAAGACAAGAGTAAGCAAGACAGACTACGAGCAAGGCAAGCTCAGAGTCAGAAGACAGTGAGAGTGTTGTTCCACTCAACTTCATGTTGTTGCCATCATGCCTTTTATGCTCGCTGGTAGCCAACCAGGAAGCTGGGAGGGAGGGGTCAGGACAAGGCAGAGAGGAGGACACATCAGAGGAGTAGCTGCACTAGAGGCAGGTTGAGGTGGTGGTGCTGGCGGGCTGACTGGCTACTGCTTCTGAAACCTTGAGGAACACTGACACGTGTTGAATCCATACAATCCAAACATGGAATGAACTAAACAGATCTGACCAATCTATATTCACTTACCCGTTTTTATCTTTTAGTGACTTTCATTTGTTTAATTCAGTCGTTATTTGTTTTGGGCTGCTCGTCCTCTTCCAATGTTTACTCCACCCGTCCTCATCATGGTTACTGGCGCAAACGAACAAAAACTGGAAATGAACTAAATAACCAAAATTGTAAAAATGTCGTGACAAATGTTGCATGGACTGACCACGGCCTACCCAAGCTGCAAAAAAACTCCAAGAAAATCTATTCTGCTACCCATCTCAACTCTAGTTGGAAAGGTTCTTCAGAAGGCTCCAGCCGTTCAAACACTTTGGACTATTTCTGTCTAATCCTGCAAACACTTTAACAGGAGTTTAACTTTAAGCACATGAATTTAAGGCAGGCACATGCATTTTGCCATCCTTTTAATACCAGACTAATTTCACCTGCCTGTGAAGTGCATGGCCAGCTCCTCTTCATGAGGCTCATCCAAGAAGGGAGGCAAGACTTCCCCGATGACACTGCAAGGGGGAGCTTAGTTTGGCAGAAATCAGTCACACCCAGTATGGAGGTTGGGGCTAGTGGTGATTTCATTCTTGTAAACAGTGTCACTGGATCTTAAAGATCACTTGTGCTTTGGACCTGATCCTTGTTTTGAAAGGGGACACCTCTAACAGCCCAGACTGAGGCATCAGGTGCTCAGTACTAACTCCAACGGCAGATAGCCATCTTCTGAGTCAACAACACTATTTGTGGCAGCACATGAGTTTTCCTTGGAGGCCTTCTATCCCCTTTTCCCTGCTTGTGGATTTACCCAGCTTCATTTCGCACCTCTTAGGGCCCTTATCTGTGGTGTCCACCCCTCTGAAATGCACCAGTTGTCTGCCCTATGTCACCAGTTCTTAATTGACTTACCTTCCCAGTTCAGGCCCCCTCAGAACTCCAGCGAGTTAATGTTTTGATTTCGCAATTAAATACCGTACAAAAATACTCATCTTGGCTCCTGAAATACTTTTCAGAGGTTCAAAATGCATCTTTTGATTGGTAGGCACTCAAAATTCTGCACAGCATAGCATCGTCCATATATTGAGTGTATTTAAAACAGATCTGAAAGGGCTGGACAGATGACATCCAGGAATTGCACTGAAATGCAGCCACCTCTGGAGTGGAGCGTATCAGCTCTTTAACAGCTCACAGTTATGCTTCACAGTGTACTTAGGGTAGAGAGGGGAGGGACAATTTAAGTCAGAATAAGCCAGTGTATGACCAGGAGACTGGAACAAACACCCTCACCATATCAATCAGCACCAAAGGAGATCATAGAACCACAGAACTAGAAGGTCATCTAGTCCAACCCCAGGCACCGAGACATGATTCATGCTACCTACACCATCCCAACAAATGAATTTGCCAAAGTGAAGAATACAGCCTATAGCAAAATCTGCCCCAAGTAGACAGCAGGAGTGACCAGAGTACAGAACGACAGGAAGAACAAATAAGGAGTCAGATAAATGATCTGTCCCATGCTCAGGGGCATAAAATGAGGTCAATATGGGTCCTGGTGCAGCAGATGGAATGGGGCCTCCCTTCTCTCCCTCCCAGTAGGAGATACAGCTACATCAGGGAATCATGCCCCCCCCCAGGCTCCTGAGTCAGGTGCAGCTGTACCACCTGTTCCTATTATAACTAAACCCCTGCCCATGTTGCAAGGGAAGTTGACCTCCCATCCCTAGTCCCCAGACAATCTGATATGGGTTAGGGTTGGTGTGTGTGTAGAATTCCATCCCAGTCCTAAATATGGCAATCAGTTAGACCCCAAGTGTGTATGGGAGGAGGCCTGCCTGAGATCAGATTCTCTCCAGCACCTTTGCCCCAAAGCATCCTGTCCAGTGATTCCCCTCCACTCAGGGTCAAAGATATTTTATAAGGAAGAAAATAAGACACCCCTAAATATACTAGAGGGGGACAAAAATCTTCCTGAAGCACCAAATGGAAAACATGTCCCGCAATACCTCTGTGTCAGCTGGGTGGGGATCCCCTCTTGCGAGTTCCATCACTGCGTCAAGTCCGTTCGCCAAGGGCACACAGAAAGAGGCATTCTCCATGGCTGTTCCACACACCTATAAAAATCCCTTCCCCTGGAGGTTCAGCAAAGCCTGTAGCATTTTTTGGAGATGATGTAAGACCCTTTTTTTAGCCAGGCATTTGGTGGATGGGTGTAGAGTTTGAGACGGTTAGATTTGTAGGAGATTTTATATGTATATATTTTTACTTATGCCTATTTTAGATGTTGCTTTTTTATATATATTCTTACCATGCCTCAGCCTTCAGGATAAGGTGAAGGACAGGTAATGACAACTTTAAATATGTTTAGTGTTGTGTTGATTACTTCCTAAAGACCCCAGCTAGGATTGGGATCCCACTGAGCTAGGCACTGCAGAATGGGGGACTGTCCGCCCATGTCCCCATCCTGAGGTGTCTTGCTTCCCCAAAACAGCAGCAGTGTCTGACCTGGTCAGAGTGGGAAGCCAGAGCATACCTCCCAACAGTTCCTATTTAGGAGGGACAGGCCCTCTTCAGTCCCACTGTCCCACCTTCAGGGATCATACCTCTTTCAAGAAAGAGAGGCAAAAAGATTGGTAATCAAGCTTCAGGCACCTCTTTCCTGATTGCCCCCCACGAAAAGCACCAAAGGGGGCAATGAGGAGATGATGGAATAACAAGAAACTAAGTGGAATGAGAGTTTCTGTCCCTCTTATGCACTGGGAATGTTGAGAAGTGTGTGCATGTGTGTGGGGTGGGATTTATTCACTGAGGGGTGGGGATTGTTCCTCTTTGATCATTCAAAATGTTGGAAGGCATGAGCTAGGGGTGAACACTAAATCCAAGGAGCAAGATGGGGGTATAGTCCACAGGGAGGACTAAGGAACTGGGAAGCCCAAAATGAATAATCAAGAGACAAATCATAAATTAAAAGTGTAAAGCCAAGGTACAATGCCAAGTCAAAGAGGGATGGTCAAACAGAGCCGGGTAGCTGAGGGCAGGCATCTGGGATAGGACTGGAGCAAGGAAAAGACAAGGCTGAGACAGGAACAAGAGCTAAGGCAGCCATGGGAGCAGGGAAAAGTAAGGTTCCTCTAACATACCCACAACTTCTGCATTGCTTCCTGTGTTGGCCCTGTATGGACAAAGACAGCCAATGGGCATGCAGATCAGAACTGGCCAATCAGGAGCAGCATTGTTTTGAGCCACTAGAGTACAGCTGCATGGTTAGTTGCCATGCCAGAAGAAGGTTACAAAAGGCGCATTTGCACCACCATTCTGGACTTCATGTGGCCCCACCCCTTTGCAGTGCCATGACATCACAACACTGCAAGGAGTGCAGCCATGCTGGAAAGGGGTGTGGCCACATCAGAAAGGGGCAGTTCAAAAAGGCTTTCCTTGAGGACCCAAGTATCTGAAAGACGCCTCTTCCCTTATGTCCTGTCGTGGTCTCCGAGGTTAGTCAGGAACGCCCTCTTGCAGGTTCCATCTGCCTGTGAAGATTCTACAACAAGGGTGTGCAGAGCAGTGTTCTCGGTGGCTGCCCCACAGTTATGGATCTTTTTCCACTTGGAGATGCGTTTAAGCCCAAGCCTGCTCATCTTCCAGAAACACTAGTGGTGGGACCCC
>QEPC01001471.1:1992494-2009043 GCA_003113815.1 Sphenodon punctatus | reverse complement strand
CCCCCCCCCCCCCCCCCCCGCCGCCTCTTTCTAGTTTGGCTTATGCCTCTCCCCCAGAACAATCTCCCCCAGAACAATCTGGTGATGCCTCTGTACAGGCAGGCACCCAGCTTCTTCCAGAAGCCAGTCCACACCATTCTTGGCAGCAGAGCAGCTAAGACATCTGCCCAGAACCTTAAAGGCATGGGTTCAAAACCTGACCCCCCCCTATATAATCCCCAACACCACATCCAGCCGAAGCTCAGGACACAGGTCTCAGTTCCCTCCCAGAACTGAACTTAGCAAATGGAACAAAGTAAAGGAGATTTATGTAAGGGACACGCTGCTATACATGGGCCATTCGTGCTTCTATTTCCCTTAGAGCGACATGCCTCTCCACACGCGAACGCAAATGCAGGCGAAACGCTCCTTCCACCCGCCTGTGGCACCGAGCAGGATCCGTGCAGATCAGTCCCAATCGAAGCGCTAGGCACTTGACGAAGCCCCAAGGCAGCTGGCTTGTCACACACTGCCAACAGTCAGGGCAACGGCGGAAACCAAAGTGACTCAAAGCTCCTGAGATGCTGATGAGCTGGGAAAGAATGGAAACAAAGGGGTGGCTTTGTTCCCTGGACTTGCAACAAAGTGGCAGGGGCTAACAGCAGGCGAGGGAGGGACAATGGCATTATAGATTCATTGCCCCACGCTGGGGTCATGCTGAGCACAGGGAGCATGCCGAGGAGGGAGGGAGAAAACTGGCAGTGGACGTTTCAAGACGGCTTCTTGGGGTTTATGGGGAACAGAGAGATTTTAATATGTGTTGGCACAGGATCATTCTGCCTTTTAGAACAGATGGGCCTCTTTTCCTGGACAATGGCCTTCTGTGGATAGTAGGGATGGGACTCTGGGGCAAATTTCAGATTTGTTTTTTTCTGATTCAGTTCTCCAAAAATTTCAGTTCTTGATTCGGTTTTGGGTTTGTTTGATTTTTTGCACTGAATTTCTTTTCTTTTCTTTTTTTCAAAAAAACGAATCGTCCAAACCAGATCAAGAACCAAAATTTCAGGAGAATCGAATAAGCCATTTTTGAGTCGATTCGGTTCTAATCGAATCTGAAATTCCCATCCCTAGGATAGGGGTCTGTACAATAGAGACCTGTGGTCCAACCCAACCAGTCCCATTGGGCCTGATTTCTGCCTCATCTCCTGGGACCCAGGCCTGTTTTGGTTCCCCAGCCAAAGGAGACCCCACTTCTAATGGAGTGTCATGGCCTCACAGCATCACTACCCCTTTCTGAGATGACCCATCCCTCCCAGAGCATCCTGACATCATGGCATTCCATGGAAAGGCCAAGTCAGCCCTATCTGGTGCAGGGCTAGGGTAGGCCATACCTCCCAACAGTCCTACCTGAGGTGGGATTGCCTCACTTTTGTGAGGAAATCCTGAAGTCCTGCCTAAGGCCGTTTTTAGACGAGCGCGGCGGCGCCCGCGCTTGTTTTCAAAAAAGCCGGCAGCCCATTCCACACGAGATGCTGCCGCCGAATACGCGCATGTGCGGCCCGACGCGCATCCATTTCCGGCTGCGTATGACCAGCCTCGATCGCCGACCCGGTCAGTTCGCGCCCGGAAATGGATGCGCGTCGGCCGCGCATGCGCGTATTCGGCGGAAGCGTCTAATGTAGAAAAGGCTGCCGGCTTTTTAAAGAAACAAGCGCGGGCGCCGCCGCGCTCGTCTGAAAACGGCCTAAGGCTGCCCTGCTTTTGGAGGCAGACACCACCAGTGTCTGGACACCTGCCCCCCACCCACCACAGCCCCCATGCAGCTACCACCACCCACTGCCGCCCTTGACCACCAGTACTATGGGAGCTCCTGGATGGGGATTGTGTGTTTGTAGGAGTGAGCATGTGTGTATGTGTGCTGGTGACAGAGTGTGTGTGCAAGTATGTGAACATATGTGAGGGGGTGAGGTTATGATGTGGGGAGCTGGGACTTACTGGATGAGGGGATAGGCCTTATGTCCCTCTTTGGGCTCTGGAAATGTAAGGAGGTATGGGGTAGACCGGACCAGACCCCCAAAGTGCCTGACTGCATCAAGCCAACTCAGAAGTTGGCTCCAATATTTAAGCCACATCTTTTGTTCTTCAGTGGCCCTAGTGCACAATTGATTCCTATCACCCTTCTAAAAGTCATTGATGTATTTGTAAATTCCTAGCCTCAACTGAGCTAACATCCCAGACACTCATCAGATCTTTTCAGCTCTTGGTCCTCATGTGGTGACTTAATGCTCTGTGACGCATGTGGAGCAAGATGGCTGGTTGTTATTTCCTAATAAAACTGAACATAAGGAAATCCTCAGGACTTTGGTTATTGGCTTAGTCAGGGAATTAATGTCAGACGGAAACCACAGCAGAGAGATAAGTGATGCCTTTGGTCAGGCCCCGATCCCACAAACACTGCAGGCTTAGCTTTGCCATTGTGGGGGAGGGGAGAGGGGGAGGCTAGTAAAGCATCCCTATTCAAAAAGGGCATTTTCATAGATTAAAAAAGGTCACCAAAAATATTGAAATGCCAGCAAGTTTTCAAGTCAATGAAAAGGCTTGTCTGATCCCTTCTCTCCCTGCAACAGAATGTTTTTGGTTTTTATCTGTCGCTTTGGGGGTCAGGGGGAGAGAAACTTGGGGGGGGGGGGGAATGAAACTGATTCCAACTCAACCATTTTTGCTGCTTGGAAAATGAAAATTTTCCTAAACCACAAACCCCAAGAACTATTCCCATTTGGAAAACGACAAAACACAGTCTGTTTTCAAGATGTGCTGCATTCACACAAAGGCAGAGTAAGCTGTCTCTTGTCCCACCGAGCTCATCTGGGTGACAGAGGATGGTTTAGAAGCCAGACCTGTCATTCTCAGACCAGGCTGAAGTCTACTTTCACCAAAACTCCTGATTTTAAATACATTCATTTTGATCTAACCTTTCCAGCCGTGTTAATATTCTAGCCAGTACTGACAGATAACTAGCCCACTGCAGAATTGCCAGACATTCCTTATTTTAAGGGAATGTTCCTTATTACAGAACTTCAGAACTCCATAGAATAGAACAACCATCTCTTACTTCAGATCCATGGCTCCACAGAACATAACAGGTATCCTTCACTTCAGAGCCCCACAGCTCCATAAGAGACATCCCTTTTTTCAGAATCCCACAGCTCCATAGAACATCATAAGCAAAGCATCCCTTTTTTCAGAAACCTACAGCTCCATAAAACATAATGGATGTTCTTTAATTTTTAGAGCTCCACAGAATATAACAGATGTCCCTTCTCTTATTTCAGAGCCCCACAGGTGTCCATAGAACAGACAATGCAACTCCGTCGTATCCCTTGTATTTGAAATTTTAACCCTAGCTCTCTGCAGCGCACTTGGCTATGCGTAAACTGTTTGCCTCTGAACTGTGGGTGAGGCCTCCAAGTGGGGTCACACCACTAGTCATGATCCTAATTGCAATTTGCTAGACTTTGCCCGTCTTTCCCCCTATCTGGAGTCATGGGATTATATATAAGTCTCAAAATAGGGTCACATAGGGTGTTGATAAATGTGACGGTGGCCTGCTGGGGCCTGTAGACCACTGTCACAGTTGTTAAGGGCCATCCAGATGTTTGGCCTGGCATTTCCCTGGGCATAGTGGCGACTAGCCCGGGCTGTGACTCCAGAGACCTCCAGAGTCACAGCCCAGGATAGCCACTATGGCCTGCCTGACCAGGCCACCATGGGCTATCACATGTGGTAGCCCACTGTTCCTTGCCCAGTCTGGAGTGGTCTCCATGACAGGTATCCATGGCGGCTATCATTGGCTGCCAGAACTGCCCGTCATGGGGGGGAGGTGGGCATCTGGGCACAGTATAGGGGCGGGACTGGCCAGCTGCACATTTGTGCGGTGCCCTACACTCCCTCACCCGAACCCACCCACATGAACGTTTGTTCCATGGCCAGACCTGATCCTGACTGGGGTGTGAGCAGCACCCTGGTCCAGATCATGGCGTGATGGCAGAACGTCGTTTTTTCACGTATTTTATTACCCCTTGCAAAAAATATATATTTTTTAATGAATTGCATGTCTTCTTCCATCAAGAGGTACCAAGGAAGAAGAAAGGCATTTTGGAGTTATGAACTGATCCCTTCCAATCCTATAGAAAGAGTCGCCCTTGTAGGCTGGATAGCAAATGATCATATTTTTCCAAAGACTCTCCAGCCAACACAACCCGGTAATGGAAAATGTATACATCAGTCCAAGCTGTAAGGCTTGGTTTCAGGAGGGGGAAGATCCAGCTCAAGGCATTTTTCCTTTATAAAAAGGGCAGTTTCTTTCTTCTAATTGAGGCTAGCTTAAGCAGTCAGATACCAGTGAGCCAGCAAAGAAAAGCTTGATGAAAGGGAGGCTGATTTCAATCAGGCTTTACAAGACCAGCAGATCATGGGGTTGATATTAAAGAGAGGAAATTTCCAGGTGAAATAAATAGCATGGGAAAGGTAGCTGAAGCCTGCAGCAAGATTGGCCCAAGACAAAGCTGGGATAGGACCCATTCCCCTCTTGGATGCTTTTATGCCCTTTCATATTCTTTTCTTTAATGCAAATAGTTAGTTAGTTAGTTAGTTAGTTAGTTAGTTAGTTAGTTTATTTCGGGAACTAGCTTTCGCCATGTCCCATAAGGTACATAAAATTATACATACAAAAACGCAGATAATAAAACTCTCCATCCAAGGAGATACAATACAATATCGATTCCAAATAATATCAGCCGGCCCTGTATCGTCGAGCAGCTTAAGACATCCAAAAATTCATCAAACAATGCAATAATTCTGGAGATCTTCATAATAAATACCAAATAGGTCATGGATCACGTGTGCAGATTTTGCGAGCCATTAGGGCCAAGCCGGTGACAATATCTGCTGTTTTGGCCATAGTGAAAAAGGTCAACACCTGCAAAGGGGAGGAGTGTGGTTTTGAGTCTAGCTATGGACCGAGGCATAAATCCCTCGCATACTGCATGAGAGGGCAATCGAATAACACATGTAATAAATCCTCTACACAGCCCATATTGCAGTCACACAATCTATTACCATATGGGATGCCACTTCGTCTCCCTGACAGCACTTTAGTTGGTAGCAAATTGAATCTTAACTGAGTCATTGTCCTACGTAAACCGGGATCTTCGAGTATATCTAAATAAATCTCTAAGCCGGAGGTGAGTTTGAATACCTTGTAGAATGGTGCGCTCTTAAGTGCACAAATCGCCCCCCTATCTGTCTGAATTGCTTGGTCCACTAGCTGCTTTTGAATCAGTTTCCTTCTACTTTGTGGAGGCAGAGAACTAAGTAATTCTGGTGAGAGGCCCAATTTACACAGCTGGCTTAAGGCCCTGCCTCTCCATGAACATAAAGAAGGCCATGTCTTAGCCTCCTGGACAAACCGGCGGGGCAGTCTATCCTCCGTCATTTCCTCCAGGCTGCACCAAAAATTCAGTGCAGCCGTACGGATCTTGACATTAATGGGCAAAATTCCGGTTTCAAAATGCAATAGACTAGATGGAACACACTTGGGGACTGCAAGCAATACTCTCAGAAACAAGTTCTGAGGACGTTCTAAAATATCAATAACACATAAGCCCCATATTTCTGCTCCATACAGGGCGCATGGTCTTGTTTTCAATTGGAATAACTTTACTGCCGGAGCCACCAGTCTACCTCCATGGAGCCTCCAGAACTTCAGCAGGCCCTTCACTGCCTGCTGGAGTTTGAGCCTTGCCATCTTCACATGCCTCCGCCAGTTGGCATTTTCTGTAAAGCTTAAGCCCAGATACGGATAGACAGTAACCTGTTCCAGCTCAACTCCGTCAAGGATCCACCTATACTTCCGGGCACACTTTCCAGCAACCATAACTTTGGTCTTTCCATAATTTATGGAAAGATGCATTCTTGCGCAGAATTGTCCAACTACAACTAACATTCTCCTCATACCCAACGCAGCAGGTGACAATATTGCCATATCATCTGCATATAACAAAATGGCTACAGGCCGGCCCAATACCCTTGCAGGGAAAAGATGATCTCGCGTCACAGTCTCCACTATCCCATTTATATAAAAATTAAATTAAAAAGGTGCGAGGACACAGCTTTGCTTTACCCCATTTGTCACAGGAACCTGATTGGTGAGCCAGCCACTTTTACCCAGCCGCACCCTCAGAGTAGTATTTGTATAAAGCATGTGAACCAGGTATAATAGCCTCCTATTGTCAGGCCTTGGGGCCTGAGGAGGTGGGGAAAGAGGGGGCACCAAAGGAAGCACCCCGCAGACAGGGGGCTCCCCGGCCCGCCTGAAGCCCTGCCTCCGGGACAAACGGAACCGGCAGCCCCGACCCCAGCACCGCGGCGCATAGCCCTAGCGTGTTACAGCGCCACGCCGACGAAGCCTCGGGGCTGGCCCTGCCCCCTGCAGGGACGTCTTCACTGGCCACACCCCCAGGACCCTCCCGACGTCGCTCTGCACGTCTGCAGAGTAGGACGCAGGCTCAGGATTTATAAGGAGGAGGCAGACGGTGCTGCCTCGCCGGTGAACAGAGCCTTGCCCTGTGAGACTGGCCCCCTGGTGATTCCTGTGACTGTGCTGTACTGACTGCCTAACGAAGTGTGACTGCGGCTGACTGAGTGAGTGTGTGTGAGTGCAAGAGCGAGGGTGTCTGACCGTAAGTACGTTCTTACCTTGATCTTTGGCACGTGGTGCCCTGGGGCCCTGAGAGTGCGGTTCCCCTTTCCCCTTCCCCCTGCCTGGGAGTGTTGCACCCTGCCTTCCCCCACTATACCCCTTCACGCTCTGTATTGGCCCTGGTCCCCAAGTGTCAGCGCTTATCTAGTGTGGCCTTCCCCGGTTGGGAAGTGGCTTGGCCTGCACCCCGATGATGATCTCGGTGGGGAGAGGTTAAGCCCTCCAGACCACCACCACAAGAACCTGAGGGGTCCTTTTTCAGGCACTGCCCTGCCCTACCCGGGATTCGCCTATTGTCTGACGAGGTGGAGTGCATGCCCTAGTGCCCCGACATTTTCCCCCTTCCCGTGGGGTTCACCTACAAAAACCCCCGAACCCCACAGTTTCACCGGCTCAATACCGAATTGGCGTACCAATGGAGCAGTTGCTTGCGGAGGTACAGCGGTTAGGTCACATGGTACAATCCTTGGCCATGGAGGTGAAAGACCTCAAGGACCAGCGAGGCCAGTTGCCCCCTCCGCCCGTGGTACCGGCGCCCCTCGCACCGCCAGACATGGCCAATCTGCTGCCCCGCGAACCTAAGAGGCCCACCATTTCCAAATTTACGGGGGACAGGCGACAGTTTCAGGGATTTCTTGCCTTGTGTGAGCTGACCTTTAAGACCCAGCCCCGAACCTACAATACAGATGCTCGAAAGGTCGCCTTCATCATAGGGCTTCTTGAAGGGCCTGCCTTAATCTGGGCTACGCCCCTCCTCACTAGTAATAGCCCATTGCTTGAGGAGTATGGGGAATTTATACAAGAGTTCAAGTTCCTTTATGATTATCCGCATCGGCTCCAAGACGCCGAAACCCTAATTACTACCCTAAAGCAGGGGAAGGGATCGCTGTTGGACTATGTTACAAAATTTCAGCAGGTAGCGGTTGAATTAAAATGGCCCGATAATGTTCTAAGGGTAATGTTTCGTCGAGGTTTGAATGACGAGCTGAAGGACCAATTGGCCCTTACAAGCCCACCTGAGACTTGGGGGAAATTAGTAACCGTGGTATTACAAATTGAGGAATGGTTAAACGAACAGCGACGGGAACGCCGTTCAGAATTTCCCCGCGGACCGCCTCTCCGAATACCACCTGTAGGGGCACTGCGCAGCAAAACACCCCGTAAGGAGGATCCAGAGCCGATGCAGGTAGGCGCCTCCCAGGGCCCTCTGACGAGTGAGGAAAGAGAGTGGAGGTGGATATCTCGGCTGTGTTATTATTGTGGGGGATCGACACATTTCGCTCGTAACTGTCCCACTCTACCTTCAAGCCGACGAGAACTGGGAAATGTGGCCGCTCGGGATGTATAGGGGGCATCCTGAGCCCGAAACCCTTGCCCCTAGGTAAAGAGAGTCCCTCACCCCCTGTCCCAGCGGGGCGACGCCCGCACCTGCGTATCCCTGTGATGTTAGGGGTTAGCCCCACCCGAACGTTGGTAGCCTGGGCTCTAATTGATTCTGGGGCATCAGGGAACTTTATTGATGAAAGGTACCTACGGCAACATCAAATCCCACAACAACCACGAGTACCGGCAGAGGTGATCCATTCCATAGATGGCTCCCCTTTGGTATCAGGACCTATTACTCTGCAAACGAAGCCCCTACCCGTGATGGTGCAGGGAAACACCAAACTCCTGCAGCTAGATGTCGTATGTACCCTGCTTTTCCCCATTGTCCTAGGACTGCCATGGCTGGACCAGTGGAACCCCTCTATAAATTGGCAGACCCGGGAGTGGCGAGTTACCGGTCCAAGCGAGAATAAGCCAGAAACGCCGGGAGGGCCCCTGCAGTTGGGTGCCACCGTTACGGCAACAGGAACCCCGGGGCTACCCCGAAGGTACCAGGACTATGTTGATGTGTTTGATGAACAGGAAGCGGCCATGCTTCCCCCTCACAGACCCTATGATTGCCCGATTGACCTCGTTCCCGACATCCAGCCTCCCTATGGGCGCATCTATGCTTTATCGGGTCCTGAACTACAGACTCTTAAGCAATACATGGATGAAAATCTGCAAAAAGGATTTATTCGCCCCATCATCTCCCCTGCGGGGACTCCACTGTTCTTTGTTCCCAAGAAAGATGGAGGGCTGCGACCCTGTATAGATTATCGCGAACTGAACGCCATCACCGTGAAGAACCGCTATCCCCTTCCTCTCATCCCCGAATTGTTAAATCGTCTTCAGGGGGCGCGGCTCTTCACCAAGTTAGATCTCCGAGGGGCATACAACTTAGTAAGAATTCGGGCCGGGGACGAATGGAAAACCGCCTTCCGAACCAGATATGGGCATTTTGAATACCTCGTAATGCCATTTGGACTTGCCAATGCCCCTGCCACGTTTCAGCATTTTATTAACGATGTTCTGCGAGAGGTCCTGGATGTTTATGTTATTGCATACCTCGACGATATTTTAATCTATTTGGCCTCTGAAGCAGAACATGTAGTCCACGTACAAACCGTGTTTGCAAAACTTCGCACCCATCGTCTCTTTTGTAAATTGTCCAAGTGTGCTTTCCACACCACGACTATAGCCTTCTTGGGGTTTATCATCTCCCCTGAAGGGTTAAAAATGGATGACGCGAAGGTGAAAGCCATCATAACCTGGATACCTCCCATGTCAGTTAAGGCCCTACAACGTTTTTTGGGGACGATAAATTATTATCGTCAATATATTCCATGGTATGCAACCGCGACAGAGCCCCTGACGAAACTTCTGCGAAAAGGGGTACCCTACCACTGGACGGAAATCCACCAACAAGCCTTTCTAGCGCTGAAAACAGCATTTACCTGAGCCCCTCTGCTGCAGTTTCCTGACTTCGACAAGGCCTTTACAGTAGAAACTGATGCGTCCAATAGTGCCCTTGGGGCAGCCCTTCTCCAAGAGGAAACTAAGACAAAGACCCTTCTTCCCTGCGCCTACTACTCACGGCAACTTACTAGCGCCAAAACTAACTACACCATCCTAGACCGAGAGTTGCTTGCCATTAAGGCTGCATTTACCACCTGGCGACACTACCTGGAGGGTGCACGGTTCCCAGTAACGGTGATTACGGATCATCGCAACCTAGTGTATCTCCAATCGGTGAAGATCGCCAACACTCGACATGGGCATTGGGCTCTCTTCTTTTCCCGTTTCACCTTTCAGATTCAGTACCGGCCAGGAAAACATAATGTGTTGGCGGACGCTCTTTCCAGATCCTTGGAAGAGAAGACTACGATCTGCAATCAGGGAGAACCCATCTTAAAGCCATGTGTGGGGGTAGCTACCAGTCTCTCCCCCGCTCAATTGCAACAGTTATCACCACAGGACCACCAGTTGCTCCGGGCAGAGGAGATACAAGCATGTCCAGGTGGATATCTCCACCACGGCAAGATTATGATCCCTCAAAAAGCCCGAAAACAAGCTCTGTGGAGTCACCATGATGCCCCGTTGGCCGGACACCCGGGAATCAAACGGACGTACGAGCTACTCCAGCGGCATTGCTGGTGGCCCTCCATGAGAGCAGATACGACACGCTACGTTCAAGCCTGCGTAATATGTGCCAAGACCAAAATTCCCCGGAGGAAACCCATAGGGTTATTACACCTGGCACCTATGCCACAAGGTCTGTGGCAACGTATTGGTATAGATTTCATCGTCGATCTGCCCCCATCACAACATCATACTACTATTTTTGTCGTTATCGACCATTTCACAAAACTGGCCCACTTTGCGGCCTGTCCAGGACTCCCTACCGCGCAACAAACTGCATTTTTACTTCTACAAAACATGGTCCACCTCCATGGTATTCCTCTTGACATTGTATCGGACCGCGGTACACAATTTACGTCACGACTGTGGAAAAACCTATTGCAAACCTTGCAGGTCCGATTAAACTTAACTACGGCATACCACCCCCAGACAATGGGCAGGTGGAACGGACGAACCAAACCTTGGAGCAGTACCTTCGGTGCTATGTAGACCACTTGCAAGACAATTGGTATGAGTTATTGCCGCTTGCGGAATTTGTTTACAATAACACCCTGAATGCGTCCCTGGGGTCCTCCCCATTTTATATTACGTATGGTTTTCATCCACGCCTGTGTACGCCCAAGGTAGGCCTTTCCCCAGTGCCAGCTGCAGGGGCCTTAGCACACGAATTCACATGGCACAGGAAGCCGCACGAACATTACTGCAAACAGCTCGACAGCGCTATAAGTATTATGCCGACCAACATCGCCAACAGGCCCCACAATTCCAGATTGGAGACCTCGTATGGATTGACCGACGGCATTACCCGTCCACAAGACCATAGCCAAAACTTGAATACCGATACATGGGACCTTTTCCCATCAGTCGAAAGGTTAATGAAGTGGCCTACACTGTTACCTTGCCTCCCCACTATCGTATCCATTCGACATTCCATGTCTCCTTGCTAAAACCTGCGGGGACCAGACGGACCCCACCGATTCCAGAACCGCTACCAATAGGCGGAACGGAGGAACCGGAGTTTGAAGTACAGCAAATCCTAGATGCTCGACGGAGTTGAGGGCGCCTACAATATTTAATTAATTGGAAAGGTTATGATGCCTCCGAGAATTCTTGGGAACCCGCCTCCAATGTGCATGCCCCAGAGCTAATCCGTCGCTTCCATGACCAGTACCCCCAAAAGCCGTCGCCTACCCCCAGGAGACAGCGTAGGGGGGGTGTACTGTCAGGCCTTGGGGCCTGAGGAGGTGGGGAAAGAGGGGGCACCAAAGGAAGTACCCCACAGACAGGGGGCTCCCCGGCCCGCCTGAAGCCCTGCCTCCGGGACAAACGGAACCGGCAGCCCTGACCCCAGCACCGCGGCGCATAGCCCTAGCGTGTTACAGCGCCACGCCGATGAAGCCTCGGGGCTGGCCCCGCCCCCTGCAGGGACGTCTTCACTGGCCACACCCCCAGGACCCTCCCGACGTCGCTCTGCGCGTCTGCAGAGTAGGACGCAGGCTCAGGCTTTATAAGGAGGCCCGCCTGAAGCCCTGCCTCCGGGACAAACGGAACCGGCAGCCCTGACCCCAGCACCGCGGCGCATAGCCCTAGCGTGTTACAGCGCCACGCCGATGAAGCCTCGGGGCTGGCCCCGCCCCCTGCAGGGACGTCTTCACTGGCCACACCCCCAGGACCCTCCCGACGTCGCTCTGCGCGTCTGCAGAGTAGGACGCAGGCTCAGGCTTTATAAGGAGGAGGCAGACGGTGCTGCCTCGCCGGTGAACAGAGCCTTGCCCTGTGAGACTGGCCCCCTGGTGATTCCTGTGACTGTTCTGTACTGACTGCCTAACGAAGTGTGACTGCGGCTGACTGAGTGAGTGTGTGTGAGTGCGAGAGCGAGGGTGTCTGACTGTAAGTACGCTCTTACCTTGATCTTTGGCACGTGGTGCCCTGGGGCCCTGAGAGTGCGGTTCCCCTTTCCCCTTCCCCCTGCCTGGGAGTGTTGCACCCTGCCTTCCCCCACTATACCCCTTCACGCTCTGTATTGGCCCTGGTCCCCAAGTGTCAGCGCTTATCTAGTGTGGCCTTCCCCGGTTGGGAAGTGGCTTGGCCTGCACCCCGATGATGATCTCGGTGGGGAGAGGTTAAGCCCTCCAGACCACCACCACAAGAACCTGAGGGGTCCTTTTTCAGGCACTGCCCTGCCCTACCCGGGATTCGCCTATTGCCTGACGAGGTGGAGTGCATGCCCTAGTGCCCCGACATTTTCCCCCTTACCGTGGGGTTCACCTACAAAAACCCCCGAACCCCACACCTATCCATATTTGTAGTGAACAGTTTATCCCAAAAGATAGTCTGATCAAGCAGATCGAAGGCTGAGCGGAGGTCCAAAAAAGTCACATACAATTTACCTTTCCTAATTCCCACATATTTTTCCATAAGATGATTTAATGTGAAACCGTGATCAATTGTAGAACAGCCAGACCAAAAGCCTGCCTGGTCTTCCGGGAAGTAATCGGCCATACTGGCCCAATCTTCTAGTTTGCCAAGTAAATATCTGGCGTACAATTTGGCTATCACATTAATCAGGCTGATAGGCCTATAATTCTGGGGGAGATTTCTATCTCCTTTTTTGTGGATGGGAATCACAACACTAATATTGCATCCTGCCGGGATAATTCCATAGTTGTTAATTGAATTAAACAGTATAGTAAGAATTGGCAGCCACCAATCAAGGTTATGGGAGTAAATCTCGACTGGGATGCCATCTATCCCTGCCGCTTTTCTCCTGCCAACTCTACCAATAAGTAACCTAATTTCCTCACACTCCACAGGAGGCCATTGGGGCAGGTCACTCAGAGCATCCTGTGGGATGACATACAATCGGGAACTTGGGAAAATATCCCCCAAAGTGTGACAACCATACATCCGCCACCAAGGTTGCCAAAGTGGTGGGGGCTCTAAAACCCACATTAACCAGTGCCCAAAAGGTTGAAGAATCTCATTGCTTAAAAGCAGTGGCCAGCTTTTGCCACGCTTTAAACTGAAAGGCCCTTTTCTTTTCCTTAATTATTTTCTTATATCTAGCCTTCTCAGTTAAGTATTGAGCAATGCAATCCTGAATTGAACTTCGCTTAACCAGCTTACTCCAATATCTAAGGCAGCTCTTTTGCCTCCTACACTCCATGTCATACCAACTGGGAAAAATCTTCCTAGGCTTTGAACACCTAATGGCAGATGATTTGGGTGCCAATGCAATTTTAAATTGTTCCAACAAAACCGAAAAATTGGTTATTAAAGAATTAACTTCCTTTAGGTGAGTATTCATATGCCCTGCCTTGTTCTGACCAAATCCTCCCTAGCATACAAGACCCAACTCTCCTCTCTCACTTTATCCGACCAGCAAACCTGGCTTATGGCATCTAGCAAATCCTCACCGTTTTGTGTCAAAGGAGATACTGAATAATCCATTTCGTTGCAATCATTCTCATGGGTTAGTAAATCCATAACAATCGGCAAATGATCACCAAATCCTTCAAACCTAACTTCAAAATTGCAGAATCTGTTTAAATAAAACTCGGGAACACAAAAATAATTAATGACACTACAGCCTGCCTGTGACATATATGCATATTGACCATCGGGGTCTAAAACAGATCCTCCGTTCATTAACTTCCACCTACCTAGATACAAAACCCTCAGAAATTGGACTCCCTGTGCATTAATCTCCTTGTCCCTGGATGCTCGGCAGAGCCGCCCCCAGGGTTTGTGAGGCCATGTGCGAAGTCTTGGTGCGGGGCCTAATTTGCATAATTAGGCCCCACCTAATTATGCAAATGTATACATTTACATAAAACTTACTCCCTCTGGACAGGAAGGATTCCCATTCTCCACCTCTCCGAGCAACCATGGAGAAGCATGGCCTCCTAATGCTTCCCCCCCTCCCCAGCCGAGTGTCTACCACCACTCCCCAGGAGTGGTTCCACTGCAGGGGCAGCCAAGCGGGCAGTGANCAGGACCCTCCCGACGTCGCTCTGCGCGTCTGCAGAGTAGGACGCAGGCTCAGGCTTTATAAGGAGGAGGCAGACGGTGCTGCCTCGCCGGTGAACAGAGCCTTGCCCTGTGAGACTGGCCCCCTGGTGATTCCTGTGACTGTTCTGTACTGACTGCCTAACGAAGTGTGACTGCGGCTGACTGAGTGAGTGTGTGTGAGTGCGAGAGCGAGGGTGTCTGACTGTAAGTACGCTCTTACCTTGATCTTTGGCACGTGGTGCCCTGGGGCCCTGAGAGTGCGGTTCCCCTTTCCCCTTCCCCCTGCCTGGGAGTGTTGCACCCTGCCTTCCCCCACTATACCCCTTCACGCTCTGTATTGGCCCTGGTCCCCAAGTGTCAGCGCTTATCTAGTGTGGCCTTCCCCGGTTGGGAAGTGGCTTGGCCTGCACCCCGATGATGATCTCGGTGGGGAGAGGTTAAGCCCTCCAGACCACCACCACAAGAACCTGAGGGGTCCTTTTTCAGGCACTGCCCTGCCCTACCCGGGATTCGCCTATTGCCTGACGAGGTGGAGTGCATGCCCTAGTGCCCCGACATTTTCCCCCTTACCGTGGGGTTCACCTACAAAAACCCCCGAACCCCACACCTATCCATATTTGTAGTGAACAGTTTATCCCAAAAGATAGTCTGATCAAGCAGATCGAAGGCTGAGCGGAGGTCCAAAAAAGTCACATACAATTTACCTTTCCTAATTCCCACATATTTTTCCATAAGATGATTTAATGTGAAACCGTGATCAATTGTAGAACAGCCAGACCAAAAGCCTGCCTGGTCTTCCGGGAAGTAATCGGCCATACTGGCCCAATCTTCTAGTTTGCCAAGTAAATATCTGGCGTACAATTTGGCTATCACATTAATCAGGCTGATAGGCCTATAATTCTGGGGGAGATTTCTATCTCCTTTTTTGTGGATGGGAATCACAACACTAATATTGCATCCTGCCGGGATAATTCCATAGTTGTTAATTGAATTAAACAGTATAGTAAGAATTGGCAGCCACCAATCAAGGTTATGGGAGTAAATCTCGACTGGGATGCCATCTATCCCTGCCGCTTTTCTCCTGCCAACTCTACCAATAAGTAACCTAATTTCCTCACACTCCACAGGAGGCCATTGGGGCAGGTCACTCAGAGCATCCTGTGGGATGACATACAATCGGGAACTTGGGAAAATATCCCCCAAAGTGTGACAACCATACATCCGCCACCAAGGTTGCCAAAGTGGTGGGGGCTCTAAAACCCACATTAACCAGTGCCCAAAAGGTTGAAGAATCTCATTGCTTAAAAGCAGTGGCCAGCTTTTGCCACGCTTTAAACTGAAAGGCCCTTTTCTTTTCCTTAATTATTTTCTTATATCTAGCCTTCTCAGTTAAGTATTGAGCAATGCAATCCTGAATTGAACTTCGCTTAACCAGCTTACTCCAATATCTAAGGCAGCTCTTTTGCCTCCTACACTCCATGTCATACCAACTGGGAAAAATCTTCCTAGGCTTTGAACACCTAATGGCAGATGATTTGGGTGCCAATGCAATTTTAAATTGTTCCAACAAAACCGAAAAATTGGTTATTAAAGAATTAACTTCCTTTAGGTTAGTATTCATATGCCCTGCCTTGTTCTGACCAAATCCTCCCTAGCATACAAGACCCAACTCTCCTCTCTCACTTTATCCGACCAGCAAACCTGGCTTATGGCATCTAGCAAATCCTCACCGTTTTGTGTCAAAGGAGATACTGAATAATCCATTTCGTTGCAATCATTCTCATGGGTTAGTAAATCCATAACAATCGGCAAATGATCACCAAATCCTTCAAACCTAACTTCAAAATTGCAGAATCTGTTTAAATAAAACTCGGGAACACAAAAATAATTAATGACACTACAGCCTGCCTGTGACATATATGCATATTGACCATCGGGGTCTAAAACAGATCCTCCGTTCATTAACTTCCACCTACCTAGATACAAAACCCTCAGAAATTGGACTCCCTGTGCATTAATCTCCTTGTCCCTGGATGCTCGGCAGAGCCGCCCCCAGGGTTTGTGAGGCCATGTGCGAAGTCTTGGTGCGGGGCCTAATTTGCATAATTAGGCCCCACCTAATTATGCAAATGTATACATTTACATAAAACTTACTCCCTCTGGACAGGAAGGATTCCCATTCTCCACCTCTCCGAGCAACCATGGAGAAGCATGGCCTCCTAATGCTTCCCCCCCTCCCCAGCCGAGTGTCTACCACCACTCCCCAGGAGTGGTTCCACTGCAGGGGCAGCC
>QEPC01001471.1:1969165-1992030 GCA_003113815.1 Sphenodon punctatus | reverse complement strand
TGTTAGCAATAACTTCATTAAGAAGAGTTAGTGAAATAGCAGCCATAATAATCTCAGAACCATATTTGCAGATTTATTTTCCAAGACAGAATAGATATTGCTTTACATCCTAAATTCCTACCTAAGATAGTATAAGTAAGACAGTTGTGAGAATGTGGCCCTTTTTACACAGGTCTCTCCTCCCAGCCGTAAACACGCAGATTTCTGTGTGTTCATGGGTGGGGTAAACCCTGTGTGAATGGCGTGCTGCACGCGCCCATGGTGAGTGGGGGTGCATGCGCGCTCACCTAACATGCATCCCCACTCACACACCCCCCACTCATCCCCATGCACGGAACAACTGGGGGAAATGGTGGTACTATGTGGGTGTGGATGAGAGGTGGGTGAGTGGGGATGTGTGTGCAGCCGTGTGCATGACCCACCCATGCACTGGCATGCCCACGGACTCCCCACCTGGCGGAGCCATGTAAAAATATCATGTGAGGAGCCACTCGAAGAAGAACAGACGGTTGCTACCTTGCAAACAAGGTTCTTTGAGATGGCTGCGAACATTCTCACAACACCCACCCTTCCAGCCCCGTATGGAATTCTTTTCTTATATTTCTAGAAAGGGTTGAAAGGAACTGTCATTCAGAGGGAGAGGGTACTTTTTATACCCTCATATAGAGAGATGAGATGAATCATTCAAGAGGGTAAGAAGGCCTCCTGAGGGCCGCCCACATTTTGCAACCCTCGTTGCCGGATAGTCCTAGACTTGGAATCCTGGGAACTTGAAGGTGGAGGCATCCAAAAGCCAGGATTCCTGGATGCAAATAATATCCCCTGCATCCAGGAAGACCCTCACCTCATGATTCCATAACCAGGACCATTCTGCTATGTTCCAGGATACAATTGTATGTTTTGGTCCCAGATCGTCCGTAAACTGCCCTTCTCCTAGTCACCCTCTAACCACATCCTCACCCCCTGCAGCTGCCTGCTCGCGAGCAGCCAACCCTGGGCTGTCCCATGCCGAGGCGTGGGTAGTTGACACACTGTCTCCTTTGGGGGTCCTCCCACCCTCTATGCTGAGCCTATTTGCCACGGCCTGCTTAGGAGGAAGCTTGACCCTGCCGTTTGCACTCCTACACGCCTCCTCTACCTGCAGAGCCACTTGTCCCTGGGCCACGTCCACCTTACCCTGTAAGTGGGATGCTTCCCTGTCATTAGATGGAAGGTCCAGGCATCCAGTGGCGGTTCCTTCCCTTGATTTTTCTACCCAAACTGAGACCTCCATGGTATTGGCCCCATCGTCTAACACGTGAGTGGGGGGTGCCCCACTCGCTAGCAGCAAGTTCTCTCATTTCTACAAGCTGCGTCGGGTCGTGGCAAACCTGGTAAGAGTCCGTAGTAGCATTATAATCAAGGGCTTTATACACCATCTTATCCTGAATGGCTATCAATTTTCCCAGGAACAAATCCTGCTCCAAAGGAGACAAAGAATCAAAAGTAGCTATTAATTTGACTGAAACAAGACTCAAAAGTCTCAATCCTAAACCAGTTTTGGGCGAGGGGGTCATCCCCGGCCCTATAGGTACATTAGAACTTAGTTGGTCCACTGTACTCAGAGCTTGAGAAAATCTTGGACTGTTAATAAGAGCCTCAGCCCTTTCATATTCCCCCACCTGGCCCCGTATATCTCCAACATTTCTTTTGTCACCAGCTTGGACCCTCGGAGTCGGCCCTTTCCGGAATAGAATCCTGTCTCTGCCTTCCACTGTATGAGCAAGATTTGCTAGTCTGTGGGTAATCAAATACCCTATCGATGGTAACACCCCATTGTTTTAATAGACATCGAGTGCGAAACAATTTCAATACCCATTCTTTCTTAGAAAATTATACTTCGAAACTCAAGTCATGAGGTTGCTGCTTTGTGGGAATAATTTTCCTAATTTTTCTAGTATCTTCTGACAGGAACTTTATCGCAGTTAAAAAGGAAACATTTAGAGCAGCCATACGTTTAGTTTCCCAATTGGGGGTAACCCCATTCCATAAGGGTCTGGAAGTAATCAAAATGGCTGTTTCCACCACCCTCATTCTTCTATGCACAGGAGATTTGATTCCATGCAGCAATCTAGTTCTTAAGACAGCGGGTTTATCCACCCACGTCCTCTTATGGTGAGCGGAGTAAGCCCCCTCATCCTCTGTTACATCCAAAATCCCACTCCCACACTGTTCCCTAGGCTGGGAGGGGGGAGTTGATTCAGAAAATATTTGCTGCAATTTCCCTTTAACATCAAGCAGGGCATCCCCCCATTTAATAAAATCACCCTGCAAAGAGGAAATAATTTCAAGGGTCTGCACACACCAATCCCTTAACACAGCATTGTTGGATTCTTGGACCCCTGAGGTTCCAATAATCTCCCTGGCGGGAGCTTCAAACAGAGGACATTCACTAATTGTATTAATCAAACACTGGGGACCCACCACATCCTCCTCTATATCAGAGGTTAGACTTTCAAACCTATTAGAAGTAGCAACAGTTGGAGCATGGGTAATTGCTACCCGAGTCTTAACAAACTCCATGATTTTTGGCTGCTTTAAACATGGTAACTCCACAGCAGACGCCGGGGAGTTGGACCTTCTGTTTCTCTTGCGCTCAACCATCTTCCATGCAACAGAACTAAGAGGCAGGGCACCCTGGCCTGGCCTGTGCCTAAGGCCGCGCAGCACCTGGCAAGCTGCACTTTTCAGGCCCCCACAGGGATAGTCCAGTCAGCGTCACAGCTGTCTCCAATCCAGCACAGGTCCCTGTTTCCAATCAGCAAACACGGGAGGGGGAGACGGGTGGGCAGTGTCGCTGGAATAGTTCCACCGGCTCTCTATCACCTCTCACTCCAGGTACTCCAAACCTCTCGGGGCAGCAGCCACCGAGTCACCCGTCTCTCGGCACACACTCTCCCCACAGAGTGCCTCTCACCGACATGCTTCTTAATCTCAAACAGCTGAAAGGGCCCTGCAACAGGGGGCTCCAGGCTGACCTCAGAGGAGGTGAAAAAGATCAGAACACTTCACAAAATGATGGCATGTCATCAACTGTGCAGCTACTTTCCCCCCATCTAGTAGGTAAGAACAGCTCTTTCACTATTTTTTACTTGTTCCCATTTGGAAATTGCCGTTGTTCAGTACTTCTGGTCATTCTTCCTAGGCAGGAGCAGTCACACACCACGTAACGTTCCTTACAAGCGGCTTATGTTTGCTTGAGTACAGTCGCAAGTTCACTATGTCACTTCCGTCATTTCTTTTATTGGTCCTTGTTTTGGCACCTTGTAAACTGTGGCTTGATTAGTGTATTTCAAGGGCTTGTTTCCTGCATTTTAATGCCACAAACTGTCGTAAAATGCTGGAAACTGATGAAAATACTGGAAACTGGTGGACAGTTACAACTGCCAGTCTCAACAACAGCAGTTGCAAGACCTCTTGCTTGCTTGCTTGAGTTGCTTTTTCACCACACCACCCACTCTAGCACCAGCACTCTGCTGCGTGCCACAGCTCCCATGCTTTGCCTTTGATGCAAATAGCATCGCAGCACCTCACCCCACGCGGTGGAGTTATTAGCCCCATTTTAAAATTGGAGAATGCAGCTAGGCATTACAGCTCTAATGGCACTAAAGGAGTCACCGTTAAACCTGACCTCTTCTGGTTTTGCCTGGAGACTCAGGCAGGGGTGTAGCTAGGTGGGAATGGGCCCTAGTGCAGAAAACAGAATGCCCCCCCTGCACGGGGATTCCACTCCAGTGTGTATATGCACTCTACATGTGGTCCCCCCCCCCCTCCGCCCCATGCTCGTGGGCCCAGGTGAAGCTGCACCTGCAGCAAATATTATAGCTATGCCCCTGAACTCAAGGTTGTTTTTTTTTACCCAAAGTCCCCATGCTGTGGGGGAAGCCACAACTTCTCCAACTGAAGCAGGGCTAACTGGAGAATTGGGGCTTCTGGTGGCAAGCAGTAGGGGTTTTCCTTTCTGACATGGTCCCGCCCCTATGGAGTGCCATGATGTCACAATGGGTGTCTTTAGACAGAACCAGGGCTAGCCAGCCCCACATCCAGCCCCACCTGCACGGGGCTTACACAAACCCGGCAACTCCCATGGTCAGCCCATACAGCGGCCCCTCCCCCACACTATAGAGCTGTCTGCCTCCAGCTGGTGCCCCAAATTTGGGCAGCCCACTCCACTGGCGGTGCTCCGGGATGTTCAACCGCTAGTGGGGCTGGAGCAGAGCAGATGCTGCCTGCACATCTGGCAGCCTGCCTTTAGATGGATGGGCCACGCGGGTGTGAGGCAGAGCAGAAGCATGGGTGCTGTCCATCAAAGCACCCAATGTTCTTCAAGGGCAGGGCTATATCAAAAAGGGGGCATGACAGGCCCTTTGCTTCACCTGCTTTCTAAAGTGGTTCTGTCCTCTGTAGAGCATTGTGATGTCACAACACTCCATAGGGGTGAGAATAAATTATTATAGAGGCGCAGTAGCACCTCTATAGTTAAGGTGAGCAGCACTCTCCATTATAACCCCCCAACATTCTATGGCCCCTAAATTTGAGTTGGTTGGTCCTGGTGGTTTGGCAGTTTGTTGTTATGGTGGTTTGGGTAAGGGGAGGATCATGTCCAACATTTGTGCAAATTGGTTGAGGAATGAGGACGTTATGGCTGTTTGTTTAGAAGAGTTTTTTTTCCTTTTTTTTCATTTTTTGACGACTTCAAAGTTGACTAGGGGTGAAAACAGACTAACCACCCTTGGAGGTTATTTATGCATGTTGCAGGGCTGTATTGATGCCCTATGCAGCCCTGAAACGTGCATAGATGACCACCAAGGGTGGTTAAAGGGTGGTTAGCGTCATGTCTGTTTTCACCCTAGGTTCCTGGTTTGGTGGTCAGTTTCAAAGCCATGGTAGGTAGGCAAGTTTATTCGGCACTAGCTCCCACTATGGCCAACATAAATAGACATAAATAGACAAACAGACAAACAAACAATCAAACAAAATCTTTACACAATGAATTATAAAACGTTACATAAAACCCAGCCTAGTTGGTTCATACAATCAATCCTCGGCACTCTTATAAATGATAAAACTTTTAACTTAGATACAACAATGCTATAAATCATAAAAATCTTATCCAACTAAGTACTGAAATGATCCGGGTCTCATCCACTACATTTCTAGCATCCAGACAGGGGATTAGGCATTTCATAATCAACAGGATATAACAAACTGGAAAAAATCATGGTCAGGTCCACAATACCCCAAATAATGTCCATAAAGGTCCAGGCTAATCCTGGGAGATGCCTTGTCTCATCCCAAGGGTCCGGCCCTTAGAAATAGTCATTTGAATTTGGAGCCGTTTGTTAGAGGTTAGATGGGTGTACAAAGCTAAATCCCTAATAGCCTCCCCTTGCGTGAGAGACATTAGGTAGCGGACACTATAAAAAATCTGGGGCTCCCGGGGCAGCCAGGGAATCGCCCAAGTTGCCCTTAGAGCTTCGAAGTAAGCGCACCTCAGAAGAAAATGCTCTATATCCTCAACCTCCTGCTTATGGCAAGTACATAGTCTGGAATCTCACGGGGTATGCTCATACTTTCAGCCCTGAAACATGCATAAATGACCACCAAGGGTGGTTAAAGGGTGGTTAGTGTCATGTCTGTTTTCACCCTAGGTTCCCGGTTTGGTGGTCAGTTTCAAAGCCATGGAGAGGTGTTAGAAAATTCAATGGGGTGAGGGGGGTGGTATTTGTGCTTTTGCAGTTGATTTGAGGGAATCAACTAAGCACCAAAAACAAGGAAATGGACAATTAAAGTTCTCACATACAGTGTCTAACCATCATTTATGCTCTCGCCTTAACTCGCCCCACATGAAAATAGACTGCATGTTACATTGTGCTGTCATGCACTGGCTTTTTTTCTCTCCGCTATTTTGTGGTTGTTGTGTCTTCCCTTATCTCAAGTTTTGTGTTCTTTCCACAGGTGTTTTCCCCCCCCCTTGAGGTGTATGGGTTGTATGTTTTGTGTACGCTTGCAAGTGGGATGCTTGCTAGTGTGTTTCCTTTGTGAATTATGCTTGTTTGTGAGATGTTTGGTTGTGTTTTTTTCCTGTTGTTTGCTGTTCCTTTGGATTTTGTTTTTTGGTTCTTATAACCAGAATATGGTTGTTGTTTTCTTGTTTTTTAAAATTTATTTTCATGTGGGACGAGTTAAGGCGAGAGCCTAAGTGATAGTTAGACACTGTATGTGAGAGCCTTAACTGTCCATTTCCTTGTTTTTTGGTGCCTAGTTGAATGTTTGTGAGGCTTCTCAGATTCTTTTTTCTGGTGGTTTTTTGGTTAGTGAATTGATGTGGGAGCCTTAATCTTCCATTTCCTTTTTGGGGGGAGTTTGTTTGGTTTATGAAATGTTCTTTTATGTTTTGCTGGAGGTTTTGGTTTTTAAACTGATGTGTGTTTTCTGTTTTTTTGATAGGGTGGAGGTTTTGGGATGGGATTATTAATTGTTCTGGAGGGTTTTTGGTTGTAAATTTATGAGAGCCTTAACTATTCTCTTAAATTGGAGGGGTTTTGTTGGTAAATAGTAGAAAGGGATGTGACAGTCAGGAAGCGGGTGGCTTGCAGGATCAGGATCAGCAGGGAAGCTGGCAGGGGCAGCCAGCTACGGAGGAACTAAGAGGAGAACCAGCAATAGGGATGCTGGCAGGGATAGTCAGTAGCAGGGGAGCTGGCGAGGGCAGTCAGCTATGGAGAAACTAAGAGGAGAACCAGCAATAGAGATGCTGGCAGGGATAACTAGTGGCAGGGAAGTTGGCGGGAGCAGCCAGCTACGGAGGAACTAGGAGGAGAACCAGCAATAGGGAAGCTGGAAGGCAACAGGGAACTAGGAGGCGTAACCTGCGGTAGGGAGCAGGAAAGCCCTGCTACCCCCCAAGGGGAACAGGGACCACAGCAACAGCAATGAGAAGAGTCCACTCCTACAAGAAGCAAGGGTTTCACAGGGCAAGAACACTCACACGGGAGGAGGCCTGGTTAATGTTACACCCAATCGTGGGACCACACAAACCCCGGAAGGAGCAGTTGCTCCACCAGCTTCCTGGGCTGCCACGAGGTCCTAAATACACTTTGGCAGCCAATCAGGGAGTCAGGAGACAAGCCCCCAGAAATGGCAACCAGGTGCGCAGCACACACCAGGCAGGGATGCAGGGGAAGACACAGGGAGGGGGATGAAAGCACTGCCTAAGCAAGGCACCAGGTGGTACAAGCCACTCTGGTGCTGCCCCCAAACCCCCAAGGGTTCAAGACGTGACACTCAGCTGCTGAGAAAAGAAGACTCCAAGTCAGACTGAAGGAAATCCTGACACCCTTTCCCGCACGCCGTCCAGCCCCCACCCCCTCCAGGTTTCCTTCCAGAGGGAAGTGCCAATTCTAGCTGTGTCTCCTGCAAGGTGGTATAATTGCTGATAGGGGACCGCAGCACTGAGCTGCCTGAGAGAGCTCCACTACAGCTCTCACTGAGGTACAACAGCTATGCACTGACCCCCAACAGGTAGTCATAGCCACTGTACTATTTTCCTCCCTGTCGCAGAGCCTTTGGGTACTCTGGGAAGCCAGTTCCTTGTCTATTTTGTTGTCCATCAGCTGCTCCTTGCCAAAATGGACAAGAACATTATGCTGCTTAGAGAAGCACATGTAATCCCTTGACACTTCCACAGAATCCTGACCTGTCGTGGGGTTTTAGCATTGATCTTGGGCTGATATTACTGCTGCTCTTTTCAGCGTATTACGCCAGATGCACCAACTGTCTGATAGAACCGGCCATTCTTCAGTGTCTTGCAGCAGCAGCATGGTCTCTCACTTCAGAATCTCATGCAAGACAGGCAGCAAGTTCATTCCAAGGAGTTTGTGGCAGAAATGAGGAAAGTGTCAGAGGTCTAGTCAGAACAGAACCAGCTTCTTACAGCTTCAAACACCTATGGGCAATCCCATTACAGAGATCTGTATTCAAGGGAAGGGGAGGCGCTGTGGCAAAATGCATCAATCTTGCATCCAGACCAAAAGCACATCGACAGGGGACTAACACATTGATGGAATACTATCCCATCTGTCCATATCAAGGGTGGGGACCTTTTCCTTTCTATGGGCAGCTTTGAAAATGAGTACAAACTCCACAGGCTTAATAGGAGCTGAGGTTGCTTAAGGGCAGTGCTCAGGGGGAAGAAAGGGTAGGGTCAAGATCATGGATCTATACCATTTATTATTATTTTCTTGCAGCGGTAGCTGCAAGGAAGTTAAAGGCAGAAGCACTCTCCATTATAAACAGAGGAATGCTGAAGCCCTGATTTTGTGGAAACTTGAGCTACAGTCGTGAACATTTATTCATGGCTTATATTTGTGGGGACCATCATATGTGCAAAGTCTGAAGAAGATCCAGCCAGAAAAATCAAAAGTTATAACTGTTTAAAAGTTAATTGGTTGTGGTAAAAATGCAGTGTCCTAGCTATTTTGAATCATCGATATCTCCTCCCCCCCTCATGAGTTGAGCCCCCAGATTTCACAGTCTTGTAGCATGAGATCTAGATCAAGTGCTGGTGTAGTGTGATAATGATTGGTGCAGCCAAATACAAGTTATTAAACATGAAAAAAATCAGTTCTGCTGACTGTCACATGTGCAGTTGAGCAGCCACTGACTGCCATTTGTGTTGTCAGAAAAAACAGCATAAGGAAAGTTATGTGACTCTGCTTTTTAAAATCACGTAACTTTATTAGGAGCCAGCTCTGTCACAAAGACTTTAAGTGCTAGTCAGTTTCATGTCAATTACCTCTTGCCTCAGAAGTGCCACAAGAGGAAGCTCTCTAATCAGTTTCATGTCAATTACCTCTTGCCTCAGAGGCAAGAGGGTAAACTTATCCAAAAAAGTTCAGCCATCACTTCAGAGCACCAACCCACCAAAACAAAATGCAGTGACCTCTTTAAAGGTTTGCTGTAAGATGAATTGAAATGGACCAGGGAGGGACAGCAAAGATTCCTCCACACCTTCCCCAAAAAAGTTGTGTGCATTTTATTTATTCACTCTGTGGGGAGGATTTTGAGCAATCCATATCTCTTCCCCCCCGGATGAGTTGAGCCCCCAGACTTCACAGCTTTGGAGTGTGAGATGGCCCAAGTGCCACTGTAACGTGACAGTGCTTGGTGTAGCAAAAAGCGAGTTATTAAACATTAGAAAATCAGTTCTGCTGGCTGGCGCATGCACAGTGGTATGGAAAGTTGCATGACTTTTATTCATTCACTCCATATGGACCAGCCAGCCCGGCCCTGGCATGGCAGCTCCCCGCCGCTGTAGCCGGCTCCGCCATGCCACCGTCATCACCTCCTCACTGTCTTTGCTGCAGCCCCAGCCACCTCCTCCGGCTCCGCTCCTGTCACTGCTCCTAGCCAGCAGGCCCAGCTCCTCTGCCTCCTGGGAGCCCAGGTGAAGACCATCACCCGCACAACGTCCCCAGCCTGAAACTGACTCCCCCAAACCCCGCTTCTCCTCCCAACCCCCCTGCACAACTTCCCAAGCCCCGCTCCCACCTGTCTCACACACACACACACACCCCACAGCTTTCACAGCCTTAAACTGACCCCCTCCCCCCAAGCCACCCCATTGGGGTTTGGGTGGCAGCAATATTGGCTGTGCCTGGGTAATGGAAAGGCTAGTTGCTGTGGGGAGCCGCCTGTCATGGAGGATCTAGAGAAGGCATGGGGTGAGGAGGCGGCAGCGGCAGCAGCCACAGCTTTGCTGTGAAGGCGGCTCCAGTGAGAGGGAGCTGGCGGGACCCCCAAAGCCTCAGGAAGATTCCGGAACACTGGGTGCTTTGTGTTGTTCTGACTTCATTCAGTTTATTAGTATCTTCATGTCTGTACAAAAGGGTAACACAGATTTACTAAGAAAAGGGTGTGGACGCTCCCTTTGAACTCAGTTTCCAGTAGGTTTTATAATCTGTGATGCTGAAGAAAGGCAGGCGTGTATCCTTCAAGGGAGGAAGAGACTAAATGGATCTAAAGACAGCAGTGTTCAGCGTAGCTCGGGATGGCAAGCTGCAGCTCCTCACCAAGTTGCTGGCAAGTAAAACTAAAGAAGAAATGGCTTTGCTAATGTCAGAAAAAAACAATGGTGCCCCACCACTTCTCATGGCAGCTCATTACGGGCATCTTGACATGGTAGAATATCTGCGCATTGCTGTGATTCAATAAAAGTTGGTGACTCTGTGAATTTTGATGGTGAGACCATTGAGGGAGCTCCTCCATTATGGACAGCTTCTGCTGCTGGTCATTTGAAGGTGGTTCAGTCTTTATTAAATCATGGAGCATCTGTCAGCAACACTACTTTGACAAACTCAACCCCGCTTAGGCCGTTTTTAGACGAGCGTGGCGGCGCCCGCGCTTGTTTCCAAAAAAGCCGGCAGCCCATTCCACACGAGACGCTGCCGCCGAATACGCACATGTGCGGCCCGACGCGCATCCATTTCCAGCCGCGTCTGACCAGCCTCGATCGCCGACCCGGTCAGTTCGCGCACGGAAATGGATGCGCGTCGGCCACGCATGCGCGTATTCGGAGGCAGCGTCTCGTGTAGAACGGGCTGCCGGCTTTTTAAAGAAACAAGCGCGGGCGCCGCCGCGCTCGTCTGAAAACGGCCTTAGGGCTGCCTGTTTTGATGGCCACCTAGAAAGAGTAAAGTACTTTGTGGACCCCCGCAAACCCCACTTTTCCTTCGCTCCCCCCCGCACACCTTCCCAAG
This sequence comes from Sphenodon punctatus, assembly GCA_003113815.1. Taxonomy (NCBI): domain Eukaryota; kingdom Metazoa; phylum Chordata; class Lepidosauria; order Sphenodontia; family Sphenodontidae; genus Sphenodon; species Sphenodon punctatus. The sequence continues at coordinate 1,981,231 of QEPC01001471.1, read as the reverse complement.
CCCTGCTCCCACCTGTCGCCTCCCCTGCAGCTTACCCAGCCTGAAATTGAGCCCCCCCCCAAGCCCCGCTTCTCCTCCCATTCCCCCACATAACTTCCCAAGTGCCGCTCCCATCTGTCACTCAAGGCAACCTTTTCAAATAACATCTGCAAATTTACTGCATGGTTTAAGGCAGGGATGGGGAACCTTGCCCTGCTGGGGGCCAGATCCATGCCCCCAGAGGGCAAGGTCCTTCATGTGACTGGCTTAAACATCCGTAAGTAGTCAATTTTTCAAACTGCCTTAACTCTGTCCTTTACATACAGAAATTGTATACACTTTATACAATGAAATGTTGACAATGTCAGTGCAGACAGCTTTATACAATTGTTTGTATACAATGCAATTCTGCGCAAAAGGACAGAGTTAAGGCAGTTTGAAAAAATGTTCGTAGGTGACTTACGATAATAAATAAATGTTCTGTAAAGAAGTAATGTGATAAGTTTAGTTAGTGGTAAATAGTAATAAAAGTACATATGGTAATAAATTAAGTACATATCTTCCGTGACTGTTGATAGTAAATTATGGAATATAGATAGAAAACCTGGAAATAATGTTCATGGTTTTTTGGCATTTACTTTTTATTGTAATGTATGTTAACTGGTTTTTTAATTGGAATTGTAATTAATTTTCATGTTTTTGGCGTTTAATTTAGGGGGAAATGTATTTTGTGAAATGGTTTTGAAAAGGAAAGTTTTTGTTTTGGAAAAACCTTTAAGTTTTTTTGTTTTAGATATTATTGATATAGCACCAACAATATGCCTGGCACGGAACAGTTGTGATTATAGAAACAGGTCTCTGCCTTGAATCCCTGCACTGAAGCTTGAAGCCCTTCGCCCAGTGCCAGATGGTGACCAGTCATTCATTTCTGTTTCATGTTTTCTGCTGCTCTGTGGGTGTCCTGAGGATTTCCCCAGAATATGTTCCAGGAAGCAAAGTTGCGCAAACCCCTTGTTCGCTCTGTGGCTTATTCCTGGGTTTGAGTGGAAAAAATACAGTGCGTGCCCTCGTGTTAGGCGGCTGACAGCGGCAATCATTATGCTGTTACAAAGATACAGCCAATGTGTGGTAAGTAGGGTGGCCATACCTCCCCTTTAAAAGAGGACGCTTATGAAAAATACATGTTGCAGGACTGCATTAATTCCAGTGCAGCCCTGCACCATGTATTTTTCATAAACGTCCTCTTTTAAAGGGGAGGTATGGCCACCCTAGTAGTAAGCAATGAGCTTGCAGCAGGAATATCAAAGTGTATAATTGGGTTGTGGAATCTACTGCCAGAGGCTGTGGTAAGGGCCAGTACTATAGTTGAGTTTAAGAGAGGTTTGGACAAGTTTCTGGAAGATAGGTCCATTAGCAGCTATTAGCCAGACAGGATCAGGGAACATGACGGGAGCTGGGGGAAAACAACAGGGAATGGATCCCCCATTGTGACCTGTTGGGTGCTTNCAGACAGGATCAGGGAACATGACGGGAGCTGGGGGAAAACAACAGGGAATGGATCCCCCATTGTGACCTGTTGGGTGCTTCTCCCAAGCCACCGTGACTGGCCACTGTCGGAGACAGGATGCTGGGCTAGATGGACCATTGGTCTGACCCAGGATGGCACTTCTTATGTTCTTATGGACAGAAATAACAATAGGTGCTTTTAGTCGGCCCGGCTGCCCCGCTGCTGGTTGCACCAGCCTGCTTCACCTCTGCATGGCCCATCCATCTACAAGCGTTCCACCAAATATGCAGGCGGAGCAGGCTCTTCCTGCTCTGGGGCAGCCCCGGCGGTGCTCCAGAACAAGCTGGAGCGCCAGCAGCAGAGTGGGCTGGCCAAACCCAGGGCACCGGCCCAAAGCAGAGTAGCAGTCTGCCCAATGTACAGAGCCACGCTGCTGCTCTGCTTCCAGCGCGCTGTTACCCCAGGCAACACCGTAGCACTGTGGATGCTCTAGCCTGCGCACTCAATGGTGCGCATGTGTGGGTGTCACGGGCTGGGGAAACCTGCCAGGTCCATCTGATCTGAACCCAGGTGGGGCTGGGAGTGGGCAGACGTGGGGGTGCACCCCCACATCTGTCTGAAAACACCCAATGTGTGTTTAGCTCTGACAAGTGGCTAGTATTACATCTAGGAACACAAGCTTTTGTCTACTCTAGGGGTGTTTTTAAATGAGATGCTACCATGTGTGGTCATCCAGGAGCCACTCATCCAATCGCCCGTCTGCAGGTGGAATTGGGGGGATGCACGCACCCATGAGCCACTCAGCACCCACTCACGGCCACTCACGGTGCACTGTTGGGAAATCCGGAGTGACTCATGAGGGGTAAGCCAAAAAAGTGTGTGGAAACAGGTACCCACACATTCCCTGCCTGTATGAACTGGGGTTGGCCACCCTGCCAGCAGTCAGGTCCCTCACCCATAGGCACACTGTGGGTGGGGGACATGGCCTTTGCAAATCACGGGAACTGGCCATGAGCACTGTGGAGCCCAGTTCTCCACCGCTCACACCCTGGACGTATCAATTTCAAAGGCCAGCCTTAGCGTACTTTCCCCTCCCCACAGTCCATGGCAGGGGGAGTGTCAGGTGGCTGCCGGGGTAGCCATGCTAGGATCTGCCTGTTCGAATCCCTCCCCACGCAGTCCACCTGAGTGGCTGCTCTGCAGCTGTGACACTCAGCGGCTGTGGAGCCCCAGCCTTGCTCATTTTAAAACACTCTGCGTAGAGTGGTTGCATTTTCCTGCCTCATTGTAGCTACCCTTAACTGCATACCTCCCAACAGTTCCTATTTAGGCAGGACAGTCTCTCTTTGGGTGCTGAATCTCACTGTCCCGCTTTCAGGGGTCAAAGTCCTTCTGTCAGGAGAGAGACAAAAAGACCGGTATTCAAGCCTTAGGCACCTCTTTCCTGGTTGCCTCCCATGAAAAACACATGGGAGGACAATGGGGAGATGATGGAAAGAACTAAATTGAATGATAAGCAAGAGAGCATCTGTCCCTCTTTAAGCACATGAGATACTGGGTGTTTTTACACACACATTTCTCCTGCGTGTTTGCTGTTACATCCTGAACTTTCTGTGTGTCTAAGTCACTCACATAGATCTTAAACATCTGGCTCTTGAACTTCTGCATAGAACTTCTCCCAGAACTTTTGTGTGTAAAAAGTTCTCCTGGTAAACTGCTTTGCTCCAGGCAGCTGTGGTCACTTGGTTTCCATGGCAGCCCCTCACATCTACAGCTGCGGCTACTTTAGGCTGCCTCAGGGCAGAGCGTGTGTGAAGAACGCATCTGGAACATACTTGTGGACTTGTAAACCTAGCAGATTGAAAGACCAGCACTTTAAAGTGTGTGTAAAAATGCCCACTGAGAGGTGTGGGGCTGGGGTGGCATTCAGTTTTTGTTGTCTCATGCGGCAACCACAGATTCCAACAAAAGGACTTTTTATCTGTTGTACCCTGTGGTACCTAAGGTTGCTACCGCTCTGAGTATAAGTGAGGGCATGATGGGGCAAAGCTTATTGGCTGAGGGGGTGGGGATTGCCCCTCTTTGGCCACTCAAAATGTCAGGTACTATGTACAACCACATCCCTCGTATAGTCTGAAAGTGTAGAGCAAATTCTTCTTCAGTGTAAGGGGGCAATTGCAAAGACTCTTCCAGCCTTACAATTCTATATCCGAAGGGAAATCACACTGGGCTGCATTCTGCACTGGAGAAAATTGTCAGTGATCATCATCCACTGAAGTCAGTATTATTAGAGCACGGGAGCACTCTAATAGATAAGGTGTGTTGCACTCTTCATTATAAAGCCCCAACATTCTATTTGCTATAAAATTGGCATGATTAAAGTTAGGATCGTGAAATTTGTAGTGGAGGATCACTGGGGTAAGCGGTTCATGCTGTCCACATTTCAGCCAAATCCACTGAAATACAGCTGAGATATCACAGTTTACAAACTGCTCTTTGAAGCCTGTTTTTTTCAAAAGTTAGGCCGTCTGGATCTTGGCAGGGTAAAGGGGTTTTGTGTTGGTTGGGAGGAGGTGTAAGCCTTTTAGAAAATTCAAGGAGGCTGCCAGGGGGTGCCTTCTGGTTTATTTTTTGTAAACCTGCTTAGTAGTTTTAAAGATATGACACCCAGGACTCCTGGATTGTCTGTTACAAGGCTGCGAGCAGGGGAGAGAACAGGCTCAGAACCAGAACTATTGAGTTGCCTGTGAAGGGAGTGCAGCCTACTGGATTAGAGTGGGGTGGAGAGGCTGGAAGCCAGGAGTCCCGAGTTCTCTGTTACAGGCCCGGGACCAAGTAGATTAGAGTAGAAGAAGGGGTGGAAGCCAGAACTCCTATAAGTTCTCTCTTTCTTAACGAGGATACTGAGGGGGTGAGGGGCCAGCTCATTCACTCCTGTCCCGAGCTCCAGTGTTACCCCCAACCTGCAAAGAGGAAGAGGATTGGGGCTGAAAGATGAAGGCAAAGCATGGGCGCATGGAGCCTAAGTTGTAAGTGAGCACAATATGTGAGACTGTACAATGTCTTCTCTTCACTACTAACATGGCACGGAGGTTAAGGCGGGAGCCTTAACTTGCAATTTCCATGCTTTTTAGTGCATGATTGAATTTGCAAGAGCTTTAACTCTTCTTGTAAACTGGAGGTTTTTTGATTATGGAATAATTATCTCCTTTTACAGTCCCCAGCTGCCGCTGATGCTCCTGTCGGTTATCGGCCGGTCTCTAACCTTCCCCTTTATGGGGCACAGCAGCTCCAGGAACATCTGGACCGCACCAGTTCCCTTGACCCATTTCAGTCTGGTTTTCGGCCTGGGTATGGTACAGAGACTGCATTGGTGGCCTTGGTTGATGATCTCCGTCTGGCATTGGACCAGGGTCGTCAGACCTTACTGGTCCTGCTAGAATTTTCAGCTGCATTCAACACAGTCGATCATGAGGTGTTGGTGACTCACCTGCGGGACCGTGCCGGGACTGGCGGGACGATCTTGGACTGGTTTCGTTCATTCCTGGCTGGGAAAACTCACCGGGCGGTCTTGGGAGAGTGTACATTTTGCCCCCGGGACCTCACGTGTGGAGTCCCGCAGGGTGCCATTGTGTCCCGCCTCTTGCTTAACATCTATATGCAGCCGTTAGGGGAGATCGTGAGAGTGTTTCAGGGCATGCAGTGTCATCAGTATGCTGATGACACTCAGCTCTACCTCTCTTTTTCCATCGACCCAGGTCATGCAGTCTCCTTATTTTCCCAGTGCCTGTCAGCTGTGGGGGCTTAGATGAAGTTCATCTGCAGCTGAATCCTGACAATACGGAGGTGATGTTGATGGGCGAGGGCTTGGGGGGCCTGGGAGTGGTTGAATCTCCTCTTGTGGGGGGGGGGTTCACCCTCCCATGGTCTCTCAGGTGTGGAGTCTTGGTGTGCTCCTCGATTCACAGCTCAGTCTGGAATCTCAGGTTGTGGCCGTGGCAGGGAGTGCGTTTCGGCAGTTACATCTTGTCCGGCGGCTTTGGCCCTAGTATCTCTCAGATTCTGCCCTCACCACTGTCATCCATGCCTTCATCACCTCGAGGCTGGATTACTGCAACGCGTTCTATGTGGGGCTGCCCGAGAAGCTGGTCCAGAGGCTGCAGTTGGTGCAGAATGCTGCGGCCCGTCTCCTTACGAGGGCGGGTCACAGGGAGCACATGACACCAGTGCTCCGGGCTCTGCACTGGCTGCCTATAAAGCACCGGGCTAGATTCAAGGTGCTGGTTTTGACCTTTAAACCCTTCACGGCCTGGGCCCTACCTATCTGCGGGACCGACTCACTCCCCATGTGCCCGTGCGTCCCCTGAGATCGTCAGTGGGGGCCTTTTTGGAGGTTCCCCAGGCGAGACGGGTGGCCACCGATGTTAGATCTTTTTCAGTTGCTGCCCCTGTGCTGTGGAACTTGTTCCCGGAGGAGGCTCAGTTGGCCCCCACTCTCCTGTCATTTTGACGTTTGTGTAAGACCTGGCTGTTTTGCCAGGCTTTTGGCGAGGGGGGGCGGGGGAGAGTAGGGCGGGTGGGTTGGGGGAGGTTGTTTTTCTCCCTGCATATGGGATTTTTAACTTTTAAATTGTTTTTATTGTTTTATTGTTTTTAATTTGTTGTTCACCACCCCGAGCTGCCCTGTGGGCAGGAGGGGCGGGATAAAAATATTTTATAAAATAATAATAATTAAAAAAAAAATAATAGTCAATTTCTTTCCTTGGGAATCCCTAAAGCAGAGGTTACCAAGCTATGGGTCAGGATCTCAGATGGGGTCATGCCATTTGCAGAAGGGTGCATGATCCTGATTATTAGCTATTCTTGGCATGGCTTTTTCTTTTTTTAATAATATATTTCATTCTCATGATGCAACCATTAGCAAAAACAAGCCAACAAAAAAAAACCTTAGGAAGCAAATACCTAAAGTCTAGGATTCATTATATATAATATACATATGCTCGGCTCTCTCCTTCCCGTCACATCCTTCCTAAAACCACCCTCTCCTTTCAGGCTTCCCCTAGCTCCTCATCCCTCTACCCCCACCATAGATTGCTCATTTATGCTTCTGCTTCTACTGCCTTGACTTCAGGAGCTCCTCCCCTTGTAATTAAGCCAAGTACACGCACCTGCAACTTCACTTTTTGAACAGGCCCCTGTCTCTCCCTATGCTCCCCTCCCCATTGTCTCCTCACCCTTGTCCATCCTAGATTACAGGGACCCATCTGTAATCATGATTCAAAGCCAGGCCCGTTGCTGGTGCTAATAATACTTAATTTTTTTACAAACCCTCTCTTGTCAGGAGGTAAAGGTTTCCAGACAGCTATCATGGGGGGGAAAATAGCATCTGTTGTCATCTATTTATATGAAGCTGCCTGAACCATCAGTCAGCAATGTACTATATCATTCCTGGGAAAGTCTGGGCTGAATGAATAGGCTGATACAAGGATAAGACTTACTACTCACTGTGTCCAAAGGAAACCTTTCATAAGACTACAGGCTCGTACTCTGTGTGTGTGAGGGGTGGGGGTGTGTGTGAGTTGGACTTTAATGCTACAACACTCCTATTGTCCACAAGAAAAGCTGGGCCCCAGCTATGGCTAGCAATTGGTTTTTCCTCTGCATTTGCAAAAAGCATTTGTATCCCAGAGCACCCCCCTCCCCCAGAAAGGGCGTTGGCATGGATGGGAATGGACTGTATAGTGTTATTTACGATCCCCCTCCAGCTTGACTCTCATTAAAGGCTGGTGACATATGATTTCACTAGAGGCTAAAAGGGGCAATAGGGGAATGGAGTAAAGTAAAACAGATTTCTGAATTCAGAAGCATCCAGCGTGAGCCAAGTGTGTAATAATGTGTCTGTGCAGCAAAAGAGGTTCCCAGCTTTCAGCGCTCCAGAGGGGCCAATTTGAAACACATTCAGAGACACAGATTTCAGCAGATATTTTGCTTCCGCCTCGCCTGGGCTTGCAATAAAAGGCTTTAAAGTTGTTGGAACAAAGGGGAGTCATTTGTAGGCTCACTGGGCTGCATGAGAAGCAGATGCATTCTGAAGAGAGCAGATTTGGGGTGTAGAGAGAAATGGAGTTGGGTGCTGATTGATCCACACCTCTTGATTGCTGATCCACAGTAAGTGGGTAGTGATCAAGGGTGTAGCTACGTGGACAGGTGGTGCAATGGGAGTCAAAAACCTATGCTTCCTAGTGCAGCCGTGTCCACAGCTGCTGGGAGGGGATTGGGGGACCCTATCCCATCTTCCGTACCAGGGCCCATTTCAACCTAACTGTGCCCCTGGTGGAAATTACAGTATGTGAGTGGTGATCTGTAGCTCGAGTCGTGGGTGCTAATCCACATCTCCCTATTGATCTGCAGCATGTGGGTGGTGAACCACACCTCTCGATTGCTGATCCAGATGCAGTGGCTAGCTAGCTTCTGTGCCCTCTGGGACTACTTACAGACAAACTGCCACCATAGTTTTTTTTAGTCAAGCAGCAGGCCATGTATGCTTGGCTAGTAAAACTCACTGCCATGGGAGATTGGGAAGGCCAATAGTTGAACTCGTTACAAAAAGGGGATTAGACAAACTCACAGGAGACAGTAGTTCAAAGGCTACTAGCCAAACTGATCAGGGAATTTCACACACAATACCATGCAGAGCTCTAAACAGGGTGGCTTAAGCAGGGAGTTGTGGGCTGTGGCAAAAGGCTCCATGGCCCCAGAATATATATCAGTAGCTCACAGTCCAGCATCACACTGGGTAGTTCACAGTGCTCTCCCACTCGGCTCTAATTTTGCACTGCCAGAGGCAATTTCTATAGCAGTTTGACTAAGTGTCAAATTCTGCAAAAATGACAGCAGGTACGCTGGACAGGTTAGGTCCAATAAAGGACTATAGAAAAGACCTTCGGGACTGTGTGGTGTGTCTGGAGAGGGTACCCCCCCCTACAGAGGAAGAAGGGGGTTCAGCTGAAGCTCAAGGCTGACACGGCATAGCAAGGGGATAAGCTAATTCCCTTGAGTGACACCCCAGCGCCCGTGAGGCCCTGGGATGCCCCCTGTTGCAGAGTGTGACCACATCAGGAAGTCCTATTGTCCTACGTCTTTTCAGCAATGCAGGTCAACACTTCTGGGAAGGTGGCAACCTTAGTACAGGGGTGGCCAAGAGGTAAATGGGCCAAATTCCACTGAAGTCAATGGAGCAGCATCAGTTTGGGCCAGTGGAGAGTTTGCCATCCACATGCAGGGGGTAGCAGCTGAAAAATAAGAGCTAAAATGAATAGTGGATTTTGTATCTGCAGATATTTTTCACATCCGATAGCCCTCTGAATATCTGAATGAGATCTGCCACTGAAATGGATATTCACATACCCGCTTATTTAGTTATTTTGATTCAGATACTTCATTCATTTTGGCATTTTAGTTCACTTATTTTGGTCATTTGGGTTACTTTGTTTCAGTTATTGCGTGTGCACAATAGTGTTAAAATGAGTTCATTTAAATACTGGAATGAAATAACCAAAATACTGAAGTAACCAAACTATCGAAAGCAGGTATCCAGTGAAGTGGGGCCAACTATACACTTTATTGGCTTGAAGAGGGTAAATTTGTTGGGCACAGTATTTACCTAGGGCTGCCACCTCCATCTAGGGTTTCATCGGGAGTGGGTGGAGGCACACTGGTGGGGGCAGGGCAAAGGGGTTGTCTGATGTAACTTTGCCCCTAATGGAGTGTCATGATGTTCCATGGGGAGTTAAGCCACATTGGAAATAGGGTGGGAAAGGAAGTGTCTACGCCCTTTCTCCCCTGCCCCTTTTGGACATGGTTGCTCTTATTGTAGAGTTAGCTTTCTGTTGAATAACACACAGCATAAGTTTCTTCAAAACAGAACTTTACTAAGAACTCAGAAGACATGCTTCCGTACTGTACCGACTGCATGGGACAAGATGGAGGACAGAGAGGAGAAGAGAGGAGACCAGGAGGGGAAAATAAACTTTCATCCCCTGACCCTCCTCCTACTGGACAAGCCCCATATTGAGCTTGCAGAGCTTGCAATGGGCTTTTACCTGTGACTGTTGCACAATCCAACACCCCTTCTCAACAGTCACTAGTCAAACCCACTAGGTTCATTCTTCTTAATAGCTTGCGATGGCATTCCCATGCTAGTGGCTTCGTGAACACATCCACTGTCATATCCTCTGTAGGACAGTATTGCAGATCTAGGAGTCCTTGTTCCTGTGAGTCTTTCAGGAAATGGTATTTTACATCAATGTCCTTGGTTCTGGGGTTGAGTCTTTCTGTTTGTGCCATCGCTATACATCCTTGGTTATCTTCCAGGATCGACGTGGGTCTGTCCAATTTTTACCCCAGATCATTCAGAAGCTGTCGCAACCAGATAACTTCTTGGCAGTGGCACATGCCAGCCACGTACTCTGCCTCCATAGAGAAAAGTGTCACAGAGGCTTGTTTCCTACTGCACCAGCTGATGGGTCCTCCACCAAGCAAGAATAGGTACCCACTGGTAGAGTTTAGGTCCAAATGGTCTCCAGCTCAATCTGCATCCACATACCCTATCAGGTCTGACACGGAAGTTGCTGGGAGCCATAGCTTGAAGTGCACAGTCCCTTTCAGGTACCGTGAGACCCTCTTCACTGCGTTGCAATCCCTTTGGGTTGGGGCTGAGACTTGTCTACACAGTATACCTATTGCCACTGCAATGTCACGCCTTGTGATTGTGCAATGTACAAGAGCTTTCCTATCGCCTTTCTGTATTGCTTATGTCTGGCAGCAATAAGCTCAGTTCTTTGATTTTCTTTGGGTAGCTGGTTTCCATAGGGGTCTTTGCTGCCTTCGCACCCCCCATGCCAAAAATTGCCATCATCTCTTCTATTGCCTGTCTTTGGTTGAGAAGATAGCTTCCGTCGTCTTCTCTTTCAATTTGTATTCCAAGGTAGTGCGTTATGTTACCCAGGTCCTTAGTTTCAAAGTCCTGATTTAGAGCTCTCATTGTTTCGCACACGTCCCCTTCTTGCTCAAAGCATACGATAAGGTTAGCAACATAAATTAATACAAAGATCCACCTGTACTTAGTCTCTTTGTGTATAAGCAGGGATCTGTTTTGCTCCTGGTAAAAATTTCCCTCATGAGCACCTTGTTTATTTTAGTGTTTCATGCTCTGGCGGCCTGCTTAAGCCCATATATGTTTTTGTGCAGTTTGCATACAAGATCTGGCCTTTCAACGTTTGCAAACCCCGGTGGTTGGTCCATGTAAATATCTTCCTTCAACTCACCATTTAGGAAAGCTGTTTATGCTTGACTTGCATTCCTCTTCCAGCAGATATACTTAACAATGTTTTGATTGTAGCGTGCTTAACTACAGGCGTAAATGTTTCATCGTAGTCTTCTCCGTACTTCTGGGAGTATCCTTTCGCGACAAGTTGGGCTTTGTACCGTTCAATATTTCCCTGCGCATTGTACTTTATTTTAAATGTCCATTTACAACCTATAGTCTTTCTCCCTGCAGGCAGTGAAGTGTCCATGTCGCGTTGTCCTGCATAGACTTTACTTCTTCTTCAGCCGCTTTTACCCATTTTTCCCGCTTCCCCTTCTGACATCTGCGAGATGCCCTCCCAGGATGCTGGCTCTGACTATTTACTGGTGCTGACTTTGTAGGACAGTCGAGCAGGGGGAATGCCTTTGTTAGACCTCGTCGGCTGCCTTGGCTCAGCATAAGCAGCCAGCTGTGCCTGTTCCTGCACTTCTGTTACCTTCGTACCAATTTCGACTATTTGTTCAGAGGATTGCTCCCTTTCAGGTGGTTTTGTCCATGGTTGATTGTTCTCCTTCGCCTGGACCTTGGAGAGTCATCACACTGTCACTTGTATTTTCCACAAAGGTCACACTGTTACTAATGGTTATTCTGTCTGTGCATGGATTCAGGATCCTGTAGCCTTTGGAATACTCGCTGTATCCTACGAGGATGCCTTCCACTGCTCTGTTTTGCAGCTTGGTACATTTCTCCTTTGGGATATATACGTAAGTCTTACTTCCAAATACTCTGATGTGGCCCACACTAGGTTTTGACCATGCCACAGTTCGTATGGAGTTTCCCTCACTGTTCTAGAATACAGCCGATTTTGTAGGTAGGTAGCAGCAACTGCTGCTTCACCCCACTATCTTTCTGGTAGTCCCAGGGGCGGCTGGTGGCTTTTTAGTTTGGAGGGGCAGTAAGGCCGTCTGGCCCGCCGGCGGCAAAGCTGCCGGTAGGCCGGCAAGCGGAGCCAGGGCAACGGTAGGCGGAGCCAGGGCAATGGTAGGCGGAGCCAGGGCATAATCCAGCAGCCAGGAGTTCCCAGGGTTAACATCAGATGGAAGAAAACCCAGTCTAAAATGCACTTCAAGCTTAAAATGAATAATGTATAAACCCCAAGCACAGGGAAACAGTGGCAAAACCCTGGCACAACCCAGCAGCCAGGAGTTCCCAGGGTTAACATCAGATGAAAGAAAACCCAGTCTAAAATGCACTTCAAGCTTAAAATGAATAA
>QEPC01001471.1:1921706-1939061 GCA_003113815.1 Sphenodon punctatus | reverse complement strand
CCCCCAATCTCTCAGATCGTAAGCCCTGGGGCAGGGACCATGTCTATTCGATTACTTTGTAAAGCGCCAGGTACATTGCTGGCACTATATAAATGCTTGCTAACAATAATAATAATAAAAAGGGTCAAGGCCGCCTAATGGACCTCCAAAATTTAAGCAGGCCTTTAGAGATTTTATCCAGTTTTAATTTCACCATTTCCAAATGGTTAGCCCAAGAGCCGAAAGAAGAGAAGATCATTCCCAGGTACTTATAATTTTGAACCTGCTCAATAGGATTATCATCTATTACCCATTTCATAATTCTTTGCCTCCTAGCAATCACTAAAACCTTAGTTTTGCTATAATTGATTTCTAGATGGTTATTCTTACAGAAATTCCCCAGAGATTAATGTAATCTCTTCATTTCAATTCGTGAGTTAGAGATAAGGACCATATCATCTGCGTATAACATCACAGAGAGAGGTGGTCTACCGTGAATCAAAACTGGATAATAACTTCCTCCTTGGAGTTCTGTCACAATTCTGTTAATAACAAAGTTAAACAGAAAAGGAGCAAGAACACAGCCTTGCTTCACTGCATTAGATACCAATATTTTGTGATTCTGGGATATGGGGGACTAACCCCTGTGCCATTCTATTCCTTCACTGGTACTTGATTTTTTTTACAGCTGAATGAGTGGGTAGACCTGCTGTCATTTTGTGGGACCAGGAACCTTGTAATTCTGAGGAGACTTGAGGGGGGCCGGGCAGGTGGAGCTGTCTCCTCACACTCTGGACTCTACTGTAGGATGGACTTTCCTTTCTCTGGTCTGTGTGTGATGTTTGGCCAGTTCCAGCCATAATCATCAGGAGGTGGTAGAGATGCCACCTCTCTTTGGGAGGAAACTTGAAAGGGGTAGGACTGTGTTGGACAGGACTGGGCAAAGGAGCTGTCATGCCCCCCTTTTGACATAACCCTGCCCTTATAAGAGCATCATGACATCATGGTGCTCCATAAAAAGGACTACATCAGAAAGAGGATAGAAAGTTTATGGCCCAGTTCTTTCTGACATGGTTGCCCCCTGCTGTCCTCCACAGACTGTCTACCACAGGCACCACGCCAGCTGAATGAGAGACATTGGGACTTGCCTGGAGACTTTGGGTCAAAATCCAGAGTCCTCTGGGTGAAACCCGGAGAGGTGGTAGGTTGAAGTGATGCTGGCACGTAGTCAGGGAGGCCTAGTTGTATTTTCATGGCAACCAGCAATCCCAGGATACTGCACTCACACCCTCTGGTTGACCCATCCCTTGGATGTAAGCACACTTGACTTGCACCCCATTAACGCCTGGGCTACAATTCCCCCATCTCCATGCACACAGGGATTCTGCCTCTTGCAGTTTTGACCCGAACACTCCTACTTTGGCTTATGAAAGTATCAGAGGCAATCCCCTAAATGCACATCTGGTCAACCGCATGATATTAGTCCATGGTATTCTTTCCCTGCCTGGAGGAGAAGGGTAGAGAGGACAGATATTCTGGTACTAATCAGCCTGGGAAATAAGAACACAGACACCACAAAAATTTGTAACTAAGTTCCAGTGACCTTGGACTAGGCAAAGTCCGCTCCCCCCACCTTCTTCCCTCCCACACACACTCATCAGGGCAGCAGCCTTCTCGGGATTATAGCTGAATGGACAGTTTGTTCCTCGCCAGCTGGAAGACGTGGGCTTTGTGCCCCCTCAAGCATGTTGTTAGCTCCATAAAAATGGCGAGAGGCTGAGAGACCTCTGGGACGGGGGTGCCCAGATGTGGCGACGAGACAGAGCTCTGCGAACCCTGCATGTAGGAGGAAGGCCCAACCCACGCAAAACTTGCTGCAAAGCAGAGACCAGAACCAGATTTGCCACAAGGGTTTGTGAAACGCCTGGGAGTTCAGGTTCCAGGGAATCAAGGACAAGGTTCTAGTTCTACGGATCCCAAAGCTGAGATTCCAGGGAGTTTGAGGCTGGGAGCCCTGTGACTTTTTGAATCCCAAAATTGTGAGCAGAATCTCAAGCCTGCAATCAAGCAAAGCCTGAGGCCTAGTTTCCAGTGAAATTTAGGCCCATGCTCAGATCAGATTCCAGGTTACAAACAGTGATCTCAGGTTGGCAGAAACCTCTCAGCTGCTGCTGTCTCCCTCGCCCATCCATTGGCAGGAGCACACATGCCAAATGTGCCGTTTCTCTTTCCCATTTCCTTTGCAAGGGGCTTAATGAGCACTGAGAAGCACATTACTCAGTGTTTCCTTGCTCCCAGCTGAGCAGGGTAGGAATTATACAAGTGGCTAAAAATAGCACACACCTGGAAAGGCAAGATGCTTTCCCAGCTACTTCCTCCATGAGTCTTCTCTGTCCTGCATTGTCTCTAGTCCTAACAGGAAATTCAACCCAGCATGACTTATTTTATTTATTTATTTCTAAAACTTATATGCCGCCCCCTCCTGCCTCAGGCATCTCGGGGCGGCTCACAACATTTGAAAACATATTAAAATACACAATCATCAATTAAAACAATAAATTAAAACTCATCCCTTCCCACCCTAACCCAACCCATCCACCCCACCTCCCTCGGGAAAGGCCTGGTGGAACAGCCAGATCTTACAGTGTCTGCGGAAAGAGGGGAGGTCAGTAATTAAGTTGACCTCCAACAGGAGGGAGTTCCACAGCCGCGGTGCAACTACGGAGAATGCCCTCCCCATGGTGGACACCCAGGAAACCCGGGGGACCCCGAGGAGGGTGTCCCCAGCCGACAGCAGAAGCCGATCCATGACCCAGAGTGTGAGGCGGTCCCGCAGGTAGGTGGGGCCCAAGCCGTTTAGGGCTTTAAAGGTTAACACCAACACCTTGAATTGGGCCTGGAAAACTATCGGCAGCCAGTGCAGAGAATGGAGCACTGGTGTAATGTGCTCGCGTCGGCCCATCCCAGTCAAGCGACGGGCCGCCACATTCTGCACCAGCTTCAACTTCCGAACTAGCACCAAGGGTAGCCCCACATAGAGCGCATTGCAGTAATACAGTCTCAAGATAATAAAAGCATGGACGATTGTGGCCAGATCTGAGTCCGAGACATATGGCCTAAGCCGACGCACCAGATGTAACTGGCGAAATGCCCCCTTTGCCACAGCCTCCACCTGGGCATCCAGGCGAAGCTGCGGGTCCAGGAACACCCCCAGACTCCAAACCTGTGAAGCCAAGGGAGGATGGACCCCATCTATGATGAGGGCCACTGCCACTACACACACACACCCTGGACCTCCCCACAACCATCACCTCCGTCTTGTCAGGATTTAGTTTCAGGCGGCTCACCCTCATTCAATCCCCCACAGCGAACAGACACCGGGTAAGCACCAAAACTGCCGGGCCTGAGTCAAAGGAAAATGAGAGATATAGCTGGGTGTCATCAGCATATTGATGACACCTCACCCCAAACTCCCTGACAACCTCACCCAAAGGCTGCATGTACACATTGAACAAGAGAGGGGATAAGGAACCCCACATGTGAGGCCCCGGGGGGGAAGATGAAAACTCCTGTAGGACCACACGCTGGGTTCTCACAACCAGAAAAGAGCAGAATCATTCAAGAACAGTCCCGCTAATCCCTGCCCAGTTCCGCAGTTGAGTCACCAACAACGCATGATCAACGGTATCAAATGCATCTGAGAGAAAAACAGGATCAACAGGGTCGAGCGACCCCAGTCCAACTCATGGGAGAGGTCGTCAACTAAGGCCATGAGTGCAGTCTCCATGCCATAACCTGGACGGAAGCCCGACTGCCAGGGATCAAGAAAATTGACCCAGTCAAAAGCCCCTGAAGCTGCCGAGCCACCACCCGTTCAATAACCTTCCCTAAAAAGGGAAGGTTAGAGACCGGCCGATAGCTGGCCAGGGCACCAATGTCCAAAGATGGCTTCTTGAGCAGGGGCCGCACTACTACCTCCTTGAGACAGTCCGGCACCCTGCCCTCCCTAAGGGAGGCATTGACAATCCCCGCCAGCAACAGCCCCAATGTCTCCCGGCTAGCCTTAACTAGCCAGGACGGGCATGCATCTAACTCATCCCAATCCCAAATAGGGATGGGCGAACAGAACTGAGTTCGGAAATTCGGTTCGGTTCAGAAATTCGGTTCGGTCGACCGAACTATTTGAGTTCAGTCCGAACTTCCGAACAAAGTTAGGAAATTCGAACCCCATTGAACTAAATGGAATATTATCTTTTAGGGATGGACGAACAGAACTCAGTTCGGAAATTCGGTTCGGTTCGGAAGTTCGGTTCGGTCGACCAAACTGGTCGAGTTCGGTCCGAACTTCGAACTTCCGAACCGCGTTCGCCCATCCCTAGTCCCAAGAGCATCCCCCGCATTCGAGGCCAACACAGCCTGAAACTTATCTCACAAAGCAGGACAGGATGGGGCTTCTACTGCCTCTGACCCGTCATCTGCTAAAAAGGTTGCATCAAAACTGTGGTGAATTTGAGCGATTCTATCTGCAAAGAAGTCCACAAACAAATCACAGTGAGCATTTGATGATTCTAAGTCCGGATGGAGGGAGGCCGGACTGACCAGCCCCCTCACCACCTGGAACAGCTCAGCTGGGCGGGACTTAGCAGACGTAATGAGGGCAGCAAAGAAAACTTTCTTAGCTGTCCGCATCGCAACGGCATAGGTACGTAACCGAACTCTATGCCACAATCTGTCAACTTCAGCACGTGAGTGACACCACCGTTGCTCTAACCACCGCCCTTCACACTTCATCCGCCGCAGCTCCTCCGTGTACCACGGGGAGCTGCATTGTTGGCGCTTCAGGAGCGGACGCCTGACTTGGCAACAGAGCTTGAATTTAACAAGGGGAAAGGGAATAACAGTACAGTAGAAGCCCAGACACCTTGGCGGTGGGGGTGAGAGACATACTTTTCATCTGTATTAGGGAGGTGTCCAGATAAGTGGAGGTGGGAGGGCTGTACCATATCGTAGTGTAGTTAGTGTTTGAGAGATGCACCTGTGACTTCTCAACTTCAGGAATGTGTTCCCATCCCTCCCTATGTTTGCCTCTCCCTTGTCTTTCCTAGATTGTAAGCCCCTCGGGGCGGGGACCTCTCTCTCTAATTAATGATTTTACAGTGCCAGGTCCATTGCTGGTGTTATATAAATAATAAATGAATAATAATAAATAACATAAGAACTAAAGAAGTGCTATTTACTGAGTCAGACCAATGGCCCATCCAGCCCAGCATTCTGTCTCGGACAGGGGCCAACCTTCGTTGCCTCAGGTTACAATGGAGTAATCCATTTCCTGCCCTCCTCCCCCAGCTTCCGACAGTCAAGGGCCTTGTACCCCCGACCATCCCAACTAGTAGCCCTTAATTGACTAGGCTTTCCAAAATACATCTAGTCCCTTTTTGAAGCCTGCTAAGCTACTGGCCTGTACAACATCCTCTGGCAAGGAGTTCCACAATTTTATTGTACGTGGAAAAAGAACTTCCTTCTTCTGGATGAATCAAATCACATAATGCTATTGCCACCTGATAGAAGTATTCTGGATGCATCTATAATAATATAGACGCATCCAGAATAAGGAAGGAGTTGGATTAGAGATGTCAAGATGAAGGGGGCTTCAGTTGTATTAACAGCTCTTGTGTTTTTCAGGGCTATTCACACAAAACCCGTTTAAAGGAGAGAGTGGTACTACAAACCCACATTCTGAATGTTGTGTAAAATCCTTACCACTTCTTGTAAACAAAATACCTTGTTCCCTCAGCCACCCAGTGCCAAGGGTTTGCTTGCAATGACCTCACTCTACTAAGCAGCAATAGTGTTGTATGATTCGATTAACACGGAGCACGCTTTAGTCCTGATACGTCATCATTTCCTGTTTGACCAGAAAGCTGTAGCCAAATAATCATGGAGCAGGGACAACCTCTTCCACTCTGTGCTCCAAACGATTTCCTGTTTATCACAAGGTCATTCCTCCATGCTCTTTGCATTGGTGGGAAGAAGGGATGGGGGCAGTGAAACACAGGACAAGCAAGCAGTACTTATATGAATGGATTGCTACTGGACAAGACAAACGTAGGGATGAAGGGTGAGTCGAGTTTGCAAGGGGGGAGGGTCTTGTATGAATGAGCCTACAAGGAAGTGCTGCCACTCGGCCAACGTTTTGTGTCAGTCACTCTAAGGACAATGCTAACAGGGCTGCCTTCTTTCATCGTCTTGGTTGGGATAAGAGAAATTTGTACAAAGCCTTGGTGTACGTAGCAGGGTTGAGAGGTACCTGGGTGAGTACTGGCAGGATGCCACCTAAGGAGTCATGCCACACTGGAGCTCTCCTTTTCCCAGTGTCTTTATTACCATATAATGACAACTCAACACAGTTGTATACAGTATTCACAGTCCCTTGAGACTCTTGGAGTGAACTCACACGTAACTCTGCTCAGCTCCGATGATCGTGGGGCCTCAGAAGCTGTATGGATGATCCCCGGATCACTGTTGTGTGTGAGTGAGACACTCCAAGTTCCAGCCCTGCTTTAAACTCATATCTCGCAAATACATCAGATCGGAGTTTAAAGCAGGGCTGGAACTCGGAGTGTCTCACTCACATGCAACAGCAATCCAGGGATCATCTAAGGCTGATTATACAGCTTCCAGGGTTTTGCGGACATCAGAGGTACATGTGAGGTCAGGTACCAACACTCCAACCCAGGCCCAGTCTAGTAGGCAGTCCTCCTAGCTGCTGGGCTCCACTAGCTCCTTTACTGTCAGGTCCGGGTCTTGAACCCCTGGCCCTGGGGGGCGTTGCTTCAGCAGCCTGCACTACCTGGTACCTTGGTGGCATGGGTTTCCCTTCGCCTCTCTGTCTCCTCCTGCATCTCCGTCTGGTGTGTGCCCCTCCCTTGCTCACCTGTCGCCCATTTCTATGGCCTGTCTCCCAGCTTCCTGATTGGCCACCAGGGAGTATTTAAGACCTTCTGGTGACCTCAGGAAGCTGCTGGAACAACTGCTCTTCCACCCTGTGTGTTTGTTGTTCTGTTGCTTCACCCTATATGTCATAGACCTGCCTCTTCCCCTGTGGCTATGCCCCTACGTGTGTTACATATTGGAGTTGAACTCTCTTTCCTCTGTAGTTCTGTTCTGTGTTTGTTGGTAGGCTTTAGTGTTTGTTTCCCTTGTCCTGTGTGTGTTTGGTGAGTCTTACTCCTTGCGCACTTGTGGATTTTTCCCTGCTTTGCTGTGTGTTACTTTGCTGCTGATCCCTTGTACCCTGTCTTTCCCTGTTATGATCCCCTTGCCCCCCTCTGTGTTCCCTAGTCCCTTGGTTCCCCCTTAGGCTTAGCCTGTTGCCCATAGCTTATAGTTCAGTTCCCCCTTTATAGATTCCTGTCCTGTCCAAGACCCCTGTTAAGCCATAGATCCCCTTTCCCCCAGCCTCCCTAGTTCCCTCCCCTGTGGTTTACTCCCCCTTTCTCGGAGCCTGTCCTCTCCAGGACCCTGTTGGTCTTGAGCCTCTTGGCTCTTTAAGGTTCTCGTCCCTTAACTCCATCCCTTTCTGACATTGTCTTTCCTATCATTGGTCTGGCTTTGGTCTTTTCCCCCTCAACCTCATTGATGAGTTCTAAGCTCTCTAAGGTTGGGTTTCCCAGCTCTCCTGAGAGACAGTCTCTATGGGAATGAGACTGGCTGAGAGGTTCTCTTTTTTCCAGTACTACCGCTTGCTCTACCCTTCCTGGTTCTCCTTTTCCTGCCTCTCTTCTCGGGTTAGAACTCCCTTCCCCACCATGACACTTTCTTCCTTCTATAGGCCCTTTGCCAGGCACAGTCTCTGGCTCAAGTGCCTCTTCCACCAGGGGTAGCCTCTTGGCTACAGGCTGGCTCAACCTCTCAAAGGCAGGGCTTCACCCCAGCTCCTGCCTATCACCCTGGTAGGCTCTCTCAGACAGAGCTTTTCCTGCTAGCTCTGGCCTCTAGCCTGTCTCTCCCCAGACTGAGTCTCTCTCAGGCTCTTTAGCTGGACTAACCATGCCTAAGCCCAGGTGTGAGGCATCCAGGCGCTATCCTTTACTTACTCCAGTGCCTGAGCCTCAGATAGTACCTTCAGCTCCCTCACTGGTTCTAACTCCCCTTTAAAGGGCCAGTAGCCCAAATAGCCTGCTCCTTGCTACACTTGGTAAACCAAGGATGGGCTGCTGATCTACGTATTATTAGTCCTGCTGCTCAGTCATTGCTTTGAAAGCTTCCTAGTTCTTAGGATGACCTAGGATTAATAGGAGTGGATTTTCCATGCCATCTCGCTGGGAAATCCTGGTAGCCACACACGCTGGCCATCGGAGCAGCCAACAAGCTCACAGGGTCTTCTGGGACGTGTCATTTTCTCATCATGTTGCCCTTTGGCTTTTCCCTCCCCCATGCCTGGGGAGGGAAATAGCTGCAATTCCAATGGTACAGGAAGAAAAAAAAAAGTCTTGCTGCGCAAGAGGAAAGCCAGAACAATCCCTGTCTATTTTGCAGAAAGAGGCTATTGTTCTGAACTCGGTGTGCTCATGTTTGGCCCCAAATTAAAAGAGCAACCAGGACAGCAAGCTATTTCCCACCCCCACCCCGCAAACGGGTGATGCAGTTGGGATAAGGGGAAACATGCACTCCTTCTGCGGAGATCCAAATCGCTAAGAGGGATTTTGTTTCCCTTCTTAAATCACACAAAGAGGCAACAGAACGGCTTTGATGAATGCGCAGGGTCCCAAAATGGGGATGGGGAGTAGGTCACCTACTTGTGAGTGACTGCTTTGCTTTAAATATTTATCAGAGATGAAAAGAACGTCAGCAGCATTTTCCCAGAAACGGCTGAAAGCAGAGGATGGTGTTTACGTCACAGCTCCACAACCAACCCAATGTGCTGAGTGCAAGGCTCAAGCCACTCTGGCTGCCAATAGCACAGAGCTCAGCCAGTCCAGTCCGGGCACACACGAGACAACAGAGGACACTCAGGGACTGGCTCTGGCCAGCTCAGCAGTTGGGGCTCCCAGGGATGCGCTCTGCTCTTGGGCTGCTGGCTGCAAAGCCCAGAGGAGACATTAACCCAGCTGGGACACTCAGCTGTGTGCTCTGCATAGGCATCTCTGCCAGGTCCTTTCCTGAAACAGCATCTGCCTGCCTCCCCCCACTGGCTCTGTGCTAGGAAGGCACCTGACTCAGGCTGGAAGGGGGTGTGTGGAGGGGGAGACTGCCCTCTACCCCAGCTCCCTGTGCCTGGTGTGGGACCACATCTTGTGTGCCCCTCCAGCTGTGTGGGTCTGTGGGGCTCTGTGAGCAGCCTGGCCATTCAGGCTCCAGCTGCTGCCAGCTCATCAGGTGCTTTTAGACAGACACCTGCTCTGCTCCTGCTCTGTCCCACCCCCGGCTAACCCATCCATAGAGCTGGGAGTGGCAGTCGATCCACCCACAGCTCTATGGCAAGGGGGCGGGGGGGCGCAGCAGCAGTGGTGGACTCTGTTTAAAGCCGCTGCTGCTGGAGCAGACCTGGGGATGGCCCCCCGGGACTGTCTAAAACACTCATTATACAGAGCTACAAGGCTGGTGTTGTTAACCCTTCACAGAGCAGAGGGCAGCAAAATTTCATGGTGCCTATGGCAGCAAAAATCCTTGTGCTGGTCCTGATCCCCTGCTAGTGGGAGGACAGAGGGCTGGGCATTCCATCTTAAGAACGTAAGAAGTGCCATCCTGGGTCAGACCAACGGTCCATCAAGCCCAGCATCCTGTCTTCGACAGTGGCCAGTCATGGGGGCCTGGGAGAAGCACCCATCAGGTCACCATGTTATCCATTCCCTGTGGGTCATTCCCAGGCTACCGACAGTAAAGGGTTTTGTTCCCCAATCCTATCTGGCTAATAGCTGCTAATGGAACTATCTTCCAGAAACTTGTCCAAACCTCTTTTAAACTCAGCTATACTGCTGGCCTTGACCACCTCCCCTGGCAGTAAATTCCACAACCTAATTGTACGCTGAGTGAAAAAATACTTTCTTTTGTCTGTTTTTACTCTGCCACCTGTGAGTTTCATGGAGTGTCCCCTAGTTTTAGTACTAGTTGAGAGGGTAAATAACCGTTCCCTGTTTACAAGTTCCACACCACTCATGATTTTATAGACCTCTATCATATCTCCTCTCAGCCGTCTCTTTTCCAAGCTGAAGAGCCCCAACCTATCAAGCCTCTCCTCATACGGGTGCTGTTCCATACCCTGGATCATTTTTGTTGCCCTTCTCTGTACCTTTTCTAGTTCCGCTATGTCTTTTTTGAGATGGGGCGACCAGAACTGCACACAATATTCAAGGTGCGGTCGCACCATTGATTTGTATAGAGGCATTATGACATCCTCAGTTTTATTCTCTATTCCCTTGCGAATAATTCCTAACATTCTATTTGCTTTTTTGACCGCTGCGGCACACTGGGCTGAGGATTTCAGTGTATTATCCACAATCACTCCCAGATCCTTTTCCTGAGTGGTAACTCCTAGCTTAGTACCCAGCATTGTGTACTCATAATTTGGATTATTTTTCCCAATGTGCATCACTTTGCACTTGTCCACATTAAATCTCATCTGCCATTTAGATGCCCAGGCACCCAGTCTTGTAAGATCTTGCTGCAGCTCCTCACAGTCTGCTTGTGTTCTGACTACTCTGAATAACTTGGTGTCATCTGCAAATTTGATCACCTCACTCTTAACACCCTTTTCCAGATCATTAATGAATACATTGAAAAGAACTGGTCCCAGTACAGATCCTTGGGGCACACCACTTTTTACATCCCTCCATTGTGAAAACTGGCCATTGTGGGTGATTTCAGACATTACGTTTTTGGCATTCACCACAGTCAACCTCAGACAAGTGCGGGCGGTGGTGAAAGAGCCGTTCCCGTCTGTTGGCCCGCATCCAGATGTTCACCACAGTCAAACACGGGCCGGGGTGAACCTAACCACGCTTCGTGAGGTCGGGGTGGGAGGAGGTCCAGAAGTGTGGTGAATATTCACCACGGCAGGGGTGAAAGAAAAGTAATGTCTGAAGGGAAAACCCCGGCCACGGTGGAAGGAAATGACCACAGGCCATGGTGACGGCACACAGCGCCGCTGCCAGGCAACCAACAACAAGCGGCACACGGAGGGAGATTTAAAGGGCAGGCAGCAGTAGAGGAACGTGGCGGAGCAGTCGATAGAGAGGAGGGTGGAGGAAAAAGAGCAGAGGATGGAGCGAGAGGGCAAGAAGGAGGTGCAGCAGCAGCAGCAGGAGGGGGAACCCGGCCCAGTGGGGGACACCCAGCAATACACGGGCCACTCCGGAAGAAGGTAGGGGGTGCAGCCGAGAGTGGGTGGGTCGGAGCCGGGGAGAGGAGGGGCATGGGAGGCAGGGACCACAGCTGCCAAAAGCCTAACCAGCAGCCCCCAATGTACCCCCAAACAGACCAGCAAGAGGGCACGCACCCCGGAGGAAGCCGAGGCTGGAGGGAGCCAGGGCCAGGCGGCTGTGGAGGAGGAAGAGGCAGCGGAGGGGCCGGCACCCAGGCGCAGGTGGGGGCTCCAGGAGACCCACGACCTCATAGCCATCTGGGTGACACCCGAGATGCAGGCCGAGCTGGCAATCAATGTCAGGAACGAGCAGGTGTTCGCCCAGATAGCCACGGAGATGGGGGAGGCCGGATATGACAGAACGCCCACGCAGTGCTGGACTAAAATAAAGGAGCTGAAAATGGGGTACAAAGACATCACAGACAACAATTGGTGCTCTGGGTGGGCGACACGAGCCTCCCCCTACCTGGACGCACTGAACCGGGTGCTGCACCGCAAGGACTCCATAGTGGCCCGGCGCCCGGGAAGAGCGACCTGCAGACGAGGACCCCCCCCCTTACAGCCAGAGAGCTCTGCGCAAGCCTTGGCACCAGGCATGGAAACCACAGAGGAGATGCTAGGGACCTCAGGCACACACGCCCGACACCCCCCCAGCCCTACCTCCAGCGAGGCCACACATGCCCCAGCGGACTCCGAGGAGGTAGAGGGGGAGGAGGAGACCATCACCCTGAACCTCACGGCCTGCCAACCCTGGGAATAGGCAGACACCAGCCCCAGCGACCACCCAGCCTCTGAGGGAACGGACACCGAGGGAGCAGGTAAGGGCAAGGCAGGGCACACACACAGACCCAAAGGGGAGGGGGGGCTAAGGCGGTGGAAGGGGATGGCAGCCATCCATCCCCCACAGCCCCAAATGCTGTGGGGGGCATGGGCAGAGGGAGCGGCACTGGAGGCGGGTGGTGCCCATGCCGGGGGGAAGGAGCACCCAGAGCATGGAGATGGGAGGGGGAATGGGAAACGGCACCCCACATGAGGAACCAACCCCTATATCGCTGGGGGTGGCCAGAGCCACACAGAGCCACACTGAGCACAGGAGGGCCGTGGCCGGGAGGCGCCAGTATCGCCGGCCCAGAGGATGCGGGAGCACCGAGTGCGGGCGCGCAAGTGCAGGGAGAACCTCGCTCAGGAGCTTGTGGCCAACAGCACACGGCAGACGGAGGAGATGCTGGCGGTGGTAAACTGGCTGGAGGAGGGGACAACGAGGGCACTGCAACGGGTGGAGGGGAGGGACCGGGCGCTGGTGGCGGAGAGAGCAGTGGCTGCTGACGTGGGACATGAACTGCCAACTGGAGGCACTCCAGGCCCACTCGGACCAGCAGGACCGCCGGGCCGCGGACCTCGGACAGTAACTAGACCGCTCCCTGGAGCAGGGCACATCCCTCCTCCTGCAGGCTGGGGCCCTGAGTGCCTTCATCATGGCAGCAGCCCCAGCGGGTGCTGTGCCAGTACCTGGACACGTTCCCCCTCCACCCCCACTGGCCACACCACAGGCCCTGCCAGCGCTGCGACCCCCGCCTCCCCAACAGCATCAGGGACCGCGGATCCAGGGACCCATTCCCCCACAGCAGAGGGCCCAATACGGCCCCAGGCCCCGATACGGCACCAGGCAGTGCAAGGGAGGACGGGCAGGGGGCCCCCAGGGGCGGTGGACAGGGGGCAGGTCTCCCGGCCCTGCCGACTGACAGCACCTCCTCCTCCACATCGGACGAGGGGGGGGGGCTGTAGCCTTGGCCATCCCTGTTGGAAGGGGGAGGGGCTGGCCAAGGGGCACCAGGGGGAGGGGCAGGGCAGCACAGGGGATGGGGAAGGGAGGGGCACCCGGCAACACCGAGGGGGGTGGGAGGGGGGATGGGCACGAGGGCACACGGGTGTACCGGGGTATGGGGCAGGACCAGGGGAGCACAATAAATGGTCATAGGCACACCTAAACCTGTCCGAGGGCTTTATTTCATACAGGTGCATACCCCCTCCACAGCCTCACAGAAGTCCCGCACCAGGCACGCCACGGTTGTGAGCCCCACCCCAAAGTGCTGGGCAACGGACCGGCAGGAATCCGGGGTGGCCAAGGCCCACACAGTGAGGGGTGACCCGCTGTGGCACGGGAATGGGGTCTCACATATCGATCCTGAGGGGCTCGAGCCACTCCCGCAGCCGCACTGCCAGGCGCATAAGGGTGCGCCGGTCCATTCGGAAATGTCTGATCCAGGTGACATCATCCCACCATGCCAGCACCCTCTGCCACCACTGATGAACCCTCGGCACGGCCCACGTGCGCCTCTGTATGGGCATGGCAAGCTGCAGTGGTAGGTACCTGACAGCCCTCTCCCATGCGCTCCTGGACAGCTGCCCCCTGATGCCAGCTGGTAGGTTGTTGGCTCGTAACAGTGGCCTGCTGTAGGCCAGTCCAAGGTGCCATGCTGTCCTCAGGGCTAGGAGCTGTCCGGCCCTGCTAGTTTTATTTATTTATTTTCCAAATTTATACCCCGCCCCCTCCTGCAACGCAGCTCGGGGCAGCTTCCAACAATCGAACAATAAAACATTAAAATTCATTTTAAAATATTAAATATAAAATATACCATATAAAACAAGGCTAGAAAAATAATAAATAAATGGGTGGGGGACTAAAATCATCCCTCCCCACCCTCCCTCCCAAAGGCCTGGGCAAACAGCCAGGTCTTACAGTTCCGCCGAAATGTTAAAAGGCTTGGGGCCAGGCGAGCTTCCTCCGGAAGGGAGTTCCACAGCCGCGGCCCTACCACCGAGAATGCTCGCTCCATCGTGGCCCCCCGCTTAACACGGGGGACCTCCAGGAGGGCACCCCCGGCAGACCGCAGGAGCCGCTCCGGGGCGCGAAGGGCGAGGCGGTCCCTAAGGTATGAGGGGCCAAGACCGTATAGGGCTTTATAGATCATCACTAGGACCTTGAACTTGGCCCGGCACACTATCGGCAGCCAGTGCAGAGCTCGGAGCACCGGTGTAATGTGCTCCCGGCGACCCGTCCCCGTAAGAAGACGAGCCGCCGCATTCTGCACCAGCTGCAGCCTCCGAGCCAAGAACAAGGGAAGCCCCACGTAGAGCGCGTTGCAGTAGTCGAGCCTCGAGGTGACAAAGGCATGGATGAGGGAGGCCAGGTCCGGGCCAGAGACATACGGACGCAGCCTACGTACAAGATAAAGCTGGCGGAAGGCAGCCTTAGCGACTGCCTCCACCTGCCGCTCCAGACGCAGGTCTGCGTCCAATATGACCCCCAGACTCCGGACCTGCTGAGCTACAGGAGGGCAAACCCCCCCAACTAGGGGGGCCACCACCCCCTTCGCCCTCCCCACCACCATCACCTCCGTCTTATCTGGGTTGAGCTTCAGTCTGCTCAGCCGCATCCAATCCGCCACGGCCTCCAAACATTGGGATAGCAACGAGATAGCAGGGTCTGGGTCAGTAGAAAAGGAGAGGTACAGCTGAGTATCATCAGCATACTGGTGACAACGCACCCCGAACCCTCTCACGACCTCCCCCAAGGGCTGCATATAGATATTAAACAACAACGGAGACAAGATCGATCCCTGCGAAACGCCACACGGTAGAGCGCGGGGGCACGATGTTTCCTCCCCCAGCACCACCCGTTGGCTCCTCCCCAAGAGGAATGAGCGGAACCATTCAAGAACAGTCCCGCCCAGACCCCCCAGGTCACGCAGCCGTCTCAGTAGCAGCCTGTGGTCCACGGTGTCAAAAGCGGCCGAGAGTTGCATGACAGTTGTGCGCCCCCACCCTTGCCATGTACCACTGCTCCGCATGCATCCCATCCAGCTCCTCTGTGATGAGCCTCAGCAGCACCACGTGCCCCCGGAACCACTCCATTACCGTCTGCAGCAGGGCTAGGTGAGCTCCCAGCTGGATGCGATCCATCCCTGTGGGTGTGGCCACTCTGTTGGTCCAGGCCACGGCTGGAGTACCATGCGCTCGCTACCGCCCCTGTCCATGCACCTGTACCGCATATGTGCATGCTTCCCCCCTCCCCGGGGGCCTATGGGTGAGCACCAGTGGCCGCACACACCCTTTTGGTCAGGCTTTTGGCCTGGGAGCTCCATCTCCTGCATGGGGTGTCAGCCAGTGGTGGTGGTGAAGGGGGAGGGGGGGCGCCGCCCTCCCTCCGGTGCTGACTGTGGTCCAACATTGGGGGTTCCCTGTGCGGCCCCCTGGGGTTGGGGTCTTGGTCCCTGGCCCGCTGCCTCTCCCTGTGCGTGCGCGTGCTGTCGTTTGTATCTCCACTAGCAGGTGTGTATGCGTGGGGCTGTGTGGCCTTGCATGCCGGCAGCTGTGCGCTGCCTACTCCCTTCGCCTCTCTCCACAGCGGCCCCATTGTTCCCATCCTGCCATTATCTGTCGGCCTTGGCAGTCCCTGTCCGCCTGTCCAGCCCCCTGGCCCCGTATCCCATGCTGCCCCCATGGCCACTGCGGCTCAGACCCTCCAGGAGCTGTACCATGGCAGCTGCATCTCAGCCCGAGGTCCCGCTCGGATGCTCTGGGGGCTCTGTCCGAGCCTGGACCGCCCGTGAGAGCATGACCCTTTGCGATCTGTGGCATTCGCCCATCATTCAGCGCTGCCTGTGCTCCTTGCGCACCTGGTCGGATGCCTATCGGTGCCTGAGCTTTGGTATGCTGCGCTTTGGCTATGTCGCGACCACTGGCAACTGCCATGTGCACTGTGAGGAGCTGGGGCTCTCCCCCTTCCCTGAGGGGCACTTACTGGACACGCTGGGGGGCCTTGTGGCATGGAGTCCTGCTGAGATGGACTCCGCTCTGTGTGTGTGTGCCTTCCCGGAATATGCGACCTGCCTGTGCAAGGGTGGCCCCGCCGTGTCCGTGTCCTACTTCATCAGCATGCAGGGTGCCCGTGGGTATCCGCGCTCCCGCGGGGCTACCTACTACCGTCTGCTGGAGCTGTCCCACCTGCCCTGGCCCCCTGCGTCTGATTATGGCTTCCCCCCACCCCCGGGCCGGAGCTGGCGGCCCTGTCGGAAGTGTGCAGCCGCTCTGATGTGCAACTTGGGATGAGCTTGTGCGGATCCCTTCAAGGCCTTCTACCTGATCTGCTTCCACATGGCCGGGCTCAGCTTCTGCCCGGGACTGTGGCAATGGCCCCGTTATGTGCACCTGCTGTCGTTACCGCCCCCTCCACCCAATGGGAGCCCCTGCAGCTGGGTGTAGGGTGCTCCGGGCCCATCTGACATCCATCTGCCTCCTCAGCACCTTCCTTCCGCCTGTGGCCTGGGTGCTCGCGCCAACACCTGCTGCCTCTTTGGGATGGCTGCACACCCTGTGACCCGCCTCAGCCCACCTGCCTGTCGCCCTCTCGCCTGGGACCTGCTGCCGCCACCCTGGAACCCTCTGTGTGGCCACCTGTGGACGTGTCGCTGACAGCCCTCTGTCTCCGTGAGCTGCCTCCCCCACCCCTGCGCCCCACTCTCCTGCCCCTGGCCTGGGGACCCCTGTTCCGCAGGGCTGGGCCTGCTCCACCGCCTTGGTGGCCCTCGACCGTGGCTCCGCCTTCCACCGGCCCCCTGGCTGCCTTGGGGAGTGTCTGCGGGGCCCCCATGTCCTCCTCCCCTGGGTGGGGGCTTTCCATGCCTTCATTCGGTGACTCCCCTCGCGCACTGGGTGTGCTTCTCCATCGGACCCTGGCTCCGTGGTGGGTCGTTGTGCTGATTCCCACCCCCTCCTGGACTGGGTCCCGTGCCCCCCTTGCTGCTGCCCCGTCTCCCGCGCCCTGGCCCGGTGCGCTCCCGTGCTGTCTGTTTCTGCACCAGGCCAGTGCTGCTTGTGTCCTCAATAAACACCTGTTGTACTTCACTGTGCCTTGTGTTGCCTCCTGTCTTCTTGGGCTGCTGGGTTCCCCTTCCCCTCTGGGCTCCTGCCCCCTCCCCCTCCTGGT
Organism: Sphenodon punctatus; assembly: GCA_003113815.1. Lineage (NCBI taxonomy): Eukaryota > Metazoa > Chordata > Lepidosauria > Sphenodontia > Sphenodontidae > Sphenodon > Sphenodon punctatus. The sequence goes on along the minus strand of QEPC01001471.1, from coordinate 1,921,731 downwards.
GGGCTGTCTGTGCTGGCCCCTCGCC
>QEPC01001471.1:1897916-1910440 GCA_003113815.1 Sphenodon punctatus | reverse complement strand
ATTTGCCCATCTCTCTTTTATTGTTCTCTTTGGGTATGGAGTGCAGTGGGGATTTGCTTCTTACCAGATTGGCTTGTAAGGGGGCATTTCCCCCCTCTCTTTTATTGCCTTCTTTTGCACAATGAGGATTTGCCCTTCATCTACTTTGGGCTTAAGGGGGCATTTGCCCCTCCCTGATTTATTTCCCTCTTTGGCATGGGGTACAATGCGGATTTGCCCCTAGACTTTGTATTTTCCTGTAGTGAGACTAGGGGAAGGGGTTATTTAACCATCTGTGTTTGATGCCCACTTTCAGGCAGCAGCTGGAGCCCAGCTATCCTATCCACTGCTCCACTGAACCTGAGTCCCCCTCCCCTGTTGGAGCTGTGGTTTGTGGGGGTTTCCCATGGCTTTGGGGTAGGGGATAAACTGGCCTAACACTGTTGCTCACTTGGTAGGGGGTGGGGCTAGAGATGCGGCTGGGGCCTGCTCACCTGGGCGGAGCTATACTAACTTTGGACTTCAGCCCCCCCCATCCACATCACTTCTGGATCCGCCCCTGTAATCAGTCCAGTTTCTGCGGTTAGACAACTACTATTATATTACGGTATTCCATTCCTGGCTAGCCAAACAATTCTAACATTCTATGGGCTGACTGGGCGGACTGGTTTAAAGTGAGCGGGACAGTCAAGCCGCTCCGGACTGGAGTTTAAAGTGAGCGGTCAATCTGCTCCGTCAAGCCGGTCCAGAGTTTAAAGTGAGTGTGGGACAGTCAAGCCACCACTGTAGAACATTCTACCTGTAGAGATTATGACGGCATAAGAAATACTAGAAGAATGTTATAATGTATCATCTAAAAACAGCCTAGGTCAGAAGCAGCAGGTGACGAGGAGATTAGAAGTAAAATGAATCAGCCAGTCCCAAATTGACAGGAATTCCTGTTTTTCACGAACCTTGTTGAGCACTGACAAGCATTTTTTGCTTTCAGGCCATATTTTGCCCATTCCCCTACTTTTGGTGTTTCTGTCAGTGAATTTCTGACATTTAATAACACTTCATATCATTTTATGGGTGTTTTCACACAAGGCACTCTCCACCCACCTCCCACATACTATACATGTTACAGGGCACCCACTTCAGCCCTGCAACATGTATAGTTGGAGGGTGGGGAGTGGGTGGAGAGCGTCTTGTGTGAAAACGTCCTATGACACATGGTATCTATTTCCCACATATATTTATTTAAATTTATATCTTGCCCTTCTGCAAAGGCTCAGGGTAGGTAACATAATCAGGGACCTGTGTTCACTGCATTGCCCTCATTGGTGTCAATGGGGAAAACGCAGTGAACATGGGTCCAGGAACATAATAAAGAAAACAAATAATAATAATTATAATAGTAAATAATAATGATGATAATAATAACGCATAAAAACAATTTTAAAAAAACCCTACAAATGCCTTCCTCCAACCCCTAGCCCTGCCTGCCAAATGCTTGACCAACCAAAAAAGTCTTACATTGCCTCTGGGAGATGCTCAGGGGAAGAGAGTTCCACAATACAGGAACAGCCACCACGAACCCCTTTCTGTGTGCCTTCATCATGTGAAGAGGATGCCTGCAGCTTGCAAGAGGGTGCTCCCAGCTTGACCACAGGGCCTGCTATGGAGCATATGGGAAGAGGCAGACATTCAGATATGTGGGGCCCAGGCTATTTACATGGGACCTGGTTGGGAGCGGCACTCAATGTGGGTCTTTTGGAGCAGAAAGAGGAATGGAGAAAGAGCATGATCCAGAGCCCAGAACAAATACATGATTCTCCTATGATGTATTTTTGTAGTTATCCTATGTCTGGAAATTTTCTGTATATGGGCCAGGGGCCGTTTTTCCTCCCCCACCCTCATACTCTCCTGAGTTTCTGTTACAGTCAGCTCTTTACATCCAATGTTTGTTTCATCTCCTGTATTTTAATGGTGCCATTAATTCTAGCTTCTTAGTTTAGCCCAAGCGCTCTGCAGAAGTAGCTTTTCCAACCCCTACATCCCTATGCAGTGGCGTAGCCACCATGGAGCAAAGGGGCTCAGTTGAGCCTGGGCCAAGGACTCTAGGGGCCCCTTTGCAAGAGATCTGAGTGCTACTAGGAAATTTTCAGAGTGGGTTGGGGAAGGGGTGGGGCCAACACCCGCCCTGGTGTTGGCCCCAGTGAGCTGCCCTTGGTGGGAAGGGCGGGGTAAAAAAATTTAAATAAACAAACAAGCATTCTGCCCTTACCCACTCTGAAATTTTCCTAATGGCACTAGGCAGCTTACAAAGGAGGATCCCACAAAGAAGGATGTTTTCAGAGTGGGCAGAAGTGGAATGCTAGCCCTGTCCCCTCTTAAAACTTCATTCCCGGTGGGGTTGCTGCTACTCTGGAAGAGTGGGGCTTGCTGGGAGCCAGGAAACCCCACCCCCCTCCCACCCTAAAGTTGCCACCACATTTGTGGTGAAAGGCTGAGGCTGGACAAAAGTCCCCTTGGGAGCGCCGCTGTTTAGGGAGACTCCAGCCCCTTGCCTTTCAGCAGGGCCTATGACTGGGACATAAGCCTGGGCCTGCCATAACCATACAACCATCCCTGTGTGTTTCCTCTTGAAAGCTCACTCAGCAAATAAATATCACCCCACATGACTTCAATTGGCTGAAGGAGGCATGAGCTGCTTTAGGAAGCTCTTAAGACAGGGAGAAAATTTCTTAGGGGATGAGAACTCTAACTTTCAGGGGCTGGTAGTAAACAGCAGGAAATGGTTCCCTACATTATGATGTGTAATGCTTTTCTGAAGCTACCAAAGCTGGTTATTGTCAGAACCTGGGCTAAATGGACCATCGATCTGACCCAGTGTGGAACTTCTTACATCCTCAATAATGGGCACACAAATTCTGAGAACATTATTTACAATTTCTCCGGCACCTTCAGTGTTTAAAGTGCTTTAAAATCTTTCTCTAGTTCACCCTCACAACAACCCTACGAAAGAGGTCATTATTATTCCCATTTTACTGATGGAGAACTGAAGATGAGAGAGCGTGACTTACTCAAGGCCACCCAGTGAGTCATTGGCTATGATGGGATTTGAGCCCTAGATTCCCTTTTCCAGGTACAACACCTTATCCACTAGGCTACATTGGTTCCCAGCAGGCAAATCCCACCCATCAAGCATCTAAGACAAATAAAAATAACTGTAAGTGCTGTATGACCATTGTCCAGACTAGTCCCACCCCAGTTTGGGCCCATCTGATACCTCAGAGGAAGAAATAAAAAAACCAGAATGTTGGAGAAAAATATTCCTCACTGAAACATCAGATTTGGACTCCTCCACTCATGCATCTTCTTCGAAAGCTTACCCCTTCACAACTACTGCTCCAATACTTGGCTGCTTTTAGACGAGTCACATTTGCACATGATTGTTAAAAAATGCGCTTGTTTTAATGCTCATTGAAACACCTAAACCGTTTTAAATGTGTATTTGCCGTGAACGTGTAAAAGCCCAAACTGTTTTGAATGTGTTTTTTAAATAATGCGCATTTTTAAAAACTGGTTTTGGCATCCCCCCCGATCATCAAAGTTGCTCAAAACCAGTTTTTAAAAATGCGCAAAGAAGTTTGGGCTTTTACACGTTCACGGCAAATAAACGAGCATTAAAACAAGCGCATTTTTTAACAATCATCCGCAAGTGTGTCTCGTCTAAAAGCGGCCTTAGGCCCAGCACAGGGACATAGAATAATAATCTTTCAAAGCTACAAGACGTGCATTTTCCTACCATTGCTGTAACCACAGTTGAGGTATCCAATTCCAGTTATGGGATTCACTTAGGAAGGTTAAAGGAGATAAATATTTTTTCACTTTGCCTGAAAGTAAAGCTGTCACTATTTCTCGCTCCGGGAGTACAGCCAACTCAACCTCCCCCTGATGTTTCCCATTCCAATGGTTCACTTATCAAGAGACGTACTGGCTACTATATTACCACGTCAGGCTGCCGGGGGGTGGGGGAGGGAGGGGAGACAGCCCTGAGGGTACACACAGAATTAAGTAACAGTCCAAAGTTCAGAGGGGCAATAATTCCTCCTCCTTAACCCTGCAAAGCACAACCTTATGACCCCACTAAAATGGTGGTAGCACTACCCACTCTTCATGCTTCCGCGAAATTAAAATGTCATCATTATTGACCTGTTATTGAATGGGTGGTTGTCAGGCAGCTACAGGGACATCTAGATGCAACTGGATTTCTGGACCCATGTCAGTCTGGCATTCATTCTGGGTATAGCACTGAGACTGAGCTTGTGGCGTTTTATTCACGAGGGCATTTGGCAGTGGGGCTAGGGGAGGGGGGTATTGTGTGGAGATGAGAGAGAGTCCGGGAGTTGGGGTGGAGCGGGGTCGGGGGGATGGTGTAGGGTTCTGGGGTATTTTATGTTTTTATATTTTTGGTTGTTTTCTATTTCTATTTTATATTTTGATATTGTAAGTCGCCCTGAGCTGCCGTTGGTGGGAAGAGCGGGGTAAAAATTAAAATAAAATAAAATTAATAATAAAATAATAATAGTATGTGGATGACACCCAAATCTACTTAGCCTTTTCATCTGACCCAGGCCTTGCAATCTCGGTGCTTACCCAGTGTCTGGCTGCTGTTGGGAACTGGATAAGGGTGAGCTGTCTGAAGCTGAATCCAGACAAGACTGAAGTGATGATGGTTGGCCAGCCCTGTGGTCTGGTGGGGATTGGGACTCCCCTCATTAATGAGATCCTGCTTCCCCTTGCTACTCAGGTGAGTCACGAAGGAACATAGGGTCACACACATGTGATACTGGCCTACACGTAGGCTACAAGCCTAATAAATATGTAAAGCAAAAGGTTCAACATGTATGTAATGTTACAGTTCAGACCTGTAAAACTCGATTCATGTACTGTGAAAGGAGAACCAGGAAATCCAGGAAATGGCCAGATGTGGATTCACCCCAGACTGATAGCCAGAGACATTTAAATGCTAATGCAGGCAGCCATAGCCTACGTGCAAGCAGACCAGAAAGCTGATAGAGAGAACAAAAGGAATTCTAGAAGCCTCAAGAAGATACTACGGGTTTACCCCCAAGGATATAAGGAGAGTTTACCCCATTGGGAGCAGTGACTATTGGGAACTCACTCAACATCTTGCAACCAGGAGGGCTGAGCCAAGCAAGCCATGAACAGAGAAAGGGGACTTTGATTTAAACTCTCTAAGAACCAGCACCCAGTCAACTTACATCTCTGACTGAGGAACCACCAGAACCTACGGACCTTTGTAGGGTAAGATGCTTATCTAGGAACTCAACCAGTATAGATTAGGAATGCGTCATATTTACCTTTGATTTCTAGTTACCACTCTGTATCAACTATCTTGCTTATGTAATCAATAAACTAATTTCTGTATTGAGAAGCAGTGTCTGGTGTGACATTGGGAAACACGCTGAGCACCAGTGCCTCAACACTGGCGAACCCAGAGAATAAAGAGTCTGTAAACGGAAAGGATCGGGCCCTTGGGTGACAAAGGTGTTGTCCCTGCTTCAGGATTGAATCAGCCAGAGAGAAACTGATTCAAGTGGGCTGTAAGCGAGGGAAACTGAGTCACTCAAACCCAGTAAAGTGGGGGGTGCGGCCCTCCAACCCGTGACAGTGGCTCTCTGGCTGAGGGGAGGTCAATTTCTTTAACCCCCCTTTTGTAGATGGGGAAACTGAGGTACAGAGCAGGGAAGGGATTCATTTAATGAGAACCAGACTTTTCAAAAGGATCTTGGGGCAGGAATGTAGCTAGATTGGAATTGGCCCTGGTACAGATGATAGAATGCTGCTTCTTCCCTTTCTGCAGCAGGGAACGTAGCTACACCAGGGAGTAGGGGCTGCCCAGGCTCATGAGTCCTAGTGCAATTGCACCACCTGTCCCTATTATAGTGTAACCCTTGTGCCAATGACGCCAGTGGCAAGAAGGGCCAGGCTACCTTCCTAGGGGTTTTGCACACCTTACACACTGGCTTGAGCCCCAACCCATAAACCTGGGACACTAAATTTCCACTGAGCAACCTGGCAGACCATTACTTTTCCCACTTGCAAGCACACAGGTTAGAATGCAAACAAAGTTATTCATGAACACAAGTAAATAAGGTATCATTAAAATAAACAGAGGTGACAGGCACCAGCCAAATACCACACGCACGTGGGTCCCACCCACAAAGCAAGAGTTTAGTTGCACAGTCTCAGTCTTGTGGTCCCAAATCCCTGTGCCCACTCACTCACAGTTTGTTGGAACGTTCAGTTCGTGCACAGCTCAGGCACATCTCTTCTGTCCTCAATTTCTGCACAGGTCAAGGTAGCAGTCCCTGAGGACTGGTGCCACTCCCATCGCTGGCATCCTTCTGCGAAACCACATGGCACGCCTGTTGAGTCTTTGGCCATGACCTGTCCTGAGGAGTCCCGTGCTGACTACAGCTCTCTGACATCCTCCTCCAGAATGCTCTGGCTGGGAGTACCTCCTGATCCAGCCGAGTGATTTCAGCAGGGAGCTGGATCAGAGAGGCTTACCAAGTCCAGCCATGATACACCAACCATAGCTCTCTAACATCCTCTGCTGGAGCCATCTCCTAATCCAACCATGTGATTTCAACAAAGGGCTGGATTAGAGAGGCTTACCAAGTCCAGTCATGCCACACTAGCCACAGCTTTCTAATGTTCTTTTTAGGAGCTCCAGAACCCACTTTTTGACCCAGTCAAGTGATTTCACCAGGAAGCTGGATCAGAGAAGCTGTCTAGATGTGAACTACTACCAAGTAGCAGCTCTTAGCAGAATTACAGCTTGTATACCAGCACTGCAATAGGACCACCACAGAACATTCTGAAGGAAAACATCCCTACCCTAGAACTATAATATACAAATTTCTTTCCCACTCAACTTGTTTGCTTGTAGGGCTTTTTGTGTGCTAATGGTCAGCTGGTGTCCTTCCAATACAGTTGTAGGGTATGGTGACGAGTGCACACTTGAACCCAGCCCCAGGGTCTATCTAGGTCTGTTATTGTCTTGCGGGGGGGGGNTCTGTTTAGGTCTGTTATTGTCGGGGGGGGGGGGGAAACGACATTGTTGCCCAAGGGAACTGGCCCCCTAGTGTCCAGCAGCCGTACATTGCTCCTTATCTGTTCTTCAGATACCTCCCATCATGCATCTGACATGTTTGCAAATCAGGTGCATATGTAAATTATGCAGGGTGCATTGCTTCTCTTTCTAATGGGTGTTACTCACCTGACCAAAGAAAACCCTGGTTACAATAGCTAAGCCCTTGCCTTGAGATCAGATTTATTTCAAGGTTCAGAACTCAAAATCAGGGCCAGCTTCTCCAGAGAGTTCACGCACTATTTAAGCAGCCAAAGAAAGAATCTAATTTTCAGATCAACCAAAGACTCAGAAGCTCCAGTTGTGCCACCTGCAGCAAAATTTTCAGAAGAGCTCATGCTTTTGAAAATGGGGTCTGTTTTGTAATTTTGTTTGCACTGAAGTAATTGAGTGAACTTGCATTCTAGATTCAGACTATCATTCCTATCCTAGTATATAATGCTACAGAACTGGCCTTAGAAGTGGTGTAGCCTGGGGCAGGAGGGATGATACCAGACAGGTAGGTATGGGGGTTGTCTAGAGTGGGGCTAGGGGCAGACCCTGAAGGAAGCACCTGCCTTTAGAAGTCTCTGGAGCAACATGGCAAGGCCCCAGGAGCGTCAGCATCACCACTGCTTGTGAGAAACTCCACACCACCACTGCAGCCACACCTGAGGGGACCCCATCCATTCCTGTGGCCACTTCTGAAGAGCCCCCGCTACTGTGAGCCTCAGAAGTGCTAGCAGCAGGAACAGGGCCCTGGGTGCCTCAGGAGTGGTGGCAGTTACAGGACTTCTGGGGAAATGCTTTCTGTGGAGTCCCCACATAGCATGGTGCTGAAGGCAACCATCTCATCTGTCGCTCCTCCCTACACACACACACACACACACCCAAGTCACTCTGAGGTCAGAGTTGGGATGCAGAGCACAACGGGAAAGAGGAATAAGGAGCACAGAGCAGATATGGCCCATTTTCCTGTTTGTTTAGGAGCGAGGTTGGCATTTAGCTGCCAGGAGCTGCTGCCCTTTGTCACAAAGGAGGTTCCACCACATGTCCATCATGCCCAGTGAAGCTGAGAATGGTGTCTGAGCAGCTGTCTCTCACACACGGGCTGCTTTACCTCAGCACAATCCCATGAATGCCAGCGCCTGTCACAGAGACTGCCGCTGTGGCATTTTCCTGACAAAGAACACTCAGAAGAGAAGTAATTAGAACACCATAGTCTGGCAGGCGGAGAGGTTGTTTCACCTAATCTCAGTAATTGACAAGGCCTCTGCGCAGGACCCACTGGCATCTTAGTAGTGTGTAAGCAGAGCCACATTAAAGGGTGCAAGGACAGCATTCTAAACCATATATGGGAGACCCCCACCCCCACCCAGATCACACACTCCACTCCCATCCCATCCCATCCCACACCACACCACACACACACTTTCCCTCAACCTACCATCCAGGCCCATACTCCACTCTCCACCCAGTCACACATGCCCCCACCCCTTCACTCAGACCACGCATGCATGCATGCATGCATGCATGCACCCACCTTGCCCCCCAGCCCCTCACCCAGTCCCCACATGCCGCCATCACCTGCACCTAGTGAAGATATGGTAGGAAGTGGAACAAGATAGTACAACCAGTGCAGGAGAATAAGTATCTATTTGGTTGCTTAGACCAGAGAGCCAAATGCAACCCAGGAAGTTATATAACATGGGGGGGGGGGGAGCCAATCAGGAGGGAATCTGTTTCTGGCCAATCAGTGATGCTACCCCTGAGCCCAATGTCAGTAGGCTGCAATTGCTGTAGCTGGCCAGTGCAAGGCTGTGGCCATGAGGCTCAAGAATTTGCTCAGCTACCCCACAGACGCACATTCAAGACCTGATGGAACTCTGTGGCGATGAAATAGCAAGACTGCTTTTTCTCAGGTTTACATGGATGTCTGTCACAGGTAGCTCTGTTACTATCCATGGTGTAAATAAGAAGGGAATCAAGAACCAGTCTCTTTCATCCAGAGAATTCACCATCATCCATGCTTTCATCACCTCAGGGCTAGATTACTGCAATGCACTCTATGTGGGGCTGCCCTTGATGACTGTTTGGAAGCTGCAGCTGGAGCAGAATGCAACAACTCGCCTCCTTTTGGGGTTGAGTCGCCGGGAGCACATTACATTTGTGCTCAGAAGTCTGCGCTGGCTCCCGTCCCTATAGCTTTCTGGGCAAAATTCAAGGTGCTGGTTTTGACCTTCAAAGCCCTAAATGGTCTGGGCCCCACATATCTGGAAGACTGCCTGTCCTTCCATGCCCCACTGTCGCCCCTGCGATCGGCTGGGAGCGCCTCCCTGTGGGTACCATCTGTTAGCTTTGTTCATACGACAAGGGCTTGCAGGGAGGCATTCTCGGTTGCTGCCCTAGTGCTTTCGAACTCGTTTCCCCATGAGGTTTGTTTGAGCATGAGCGTCTTCCAGAGGCGGTGTAAGTCTTTTTTATTTGAAAAGGCATTTGGCGGACCGGGATGGGGTGGAGTTTGGTAGGTGGTTTTGGGGTAGAGGCATGAGGAGGTTGGGTGGGCACTGGGCAGGTGGTTTTGGGTGGGTTTCATGGGGGTGGGTTTTGTGGGGGTTTTAGTTTTTTATTTTAAATGTTTTTATGGATTGTAAGCCGCCCTGAGCCTCAGGGAAGGGCGGCATATAAATAAATAAACAAACAAATAAATAAATATTAACAGCGGAGGAACAGGGTTAATGTAAATAGAACAAATCCTTCAGATGAATGGCGCAGATCCAACACAAACTCGAAATACGATTGCTTGATTATATTCTAAATGCCTTTCTGGTCATGTTAACAACCCTCAGAATCCTGTTCACCCTGTTATTTATGGCTTCCTGAGTGGGGTTAACGCAACATCATCCATGAGCATTGTAAATATTTGATAAGGCAGTAGCAGGATCAATCTATCAGTGGCAGAGCAGTGCCTTGTATATCCTTCACCAACATTTCACAGACATGTGCCTCACTGCTGTCACCAGATTTCTTGAATCCTTCCCAAAGTGCTAAATGAAGTCACCAAATCACCCAACTCCCTTGGGTGTCCATTATTAGGGTATTGTGGCTCCCGTGTTTTAGTTATTGAGCTGTACAACAGAGCAGTGAAATCAGGAAGGAGCTTAAGACAGGTAGTAACTTAGATTAATCTTATAAGATCGTAGCAGCCTTTGCCATGGTGTTTGCATTGATGGTATCTTCATTTTTCATAAAGTCTCTCAGCATAGGTGACAGGTCTTATTTGCTTAGAACCATACCTCTCAAGTGTCCTGGATATTCCAGGACATCCCTGATTTGTCCCATTGATGGCTTGTAAATTGCTCTCTTTCACACACCCCTTCTTAGAGACTCTGCAGCAGTTTTCCGGGACTGCAAGACAGATAACAAAAGAGTTGTTAACTCAGGGATATCCTGAAAAATCTGAGACCCTTGAGAGGTATGCTTAGAACACAAAAGCTACGTGCAAAAGGATGGAAGAAGCAGATATGCAGGAAGAGAAGACAGAAGGGGGAGGGGAGGATTGACCATATTCATACAGAATAAAATGTAAAAATGTGTTAGCAAGCCTGAAATGAATTTGCCACTGGAATTTGAAGTTGAATCCCAACAAGATGGAGGTGATGTTGGTGGGTAGGGCTGGGGTGTGTGTGTGGGGGGGTGGCTCCTGTCATTGACAGTGCGGGGTAAAAGAATATTGAAATAAATAAATAAATTAAATAACATTTGCAAATTTAATTTGAGTATTCACACACGTGATTGAATATCTGAGTTCAAATTCATCATCTTTCTGTATTTCACCAAATTCTCAAATTTGCCAGTCAGTTCACCAGTTTGGTAGTTTCATTATTTGGGGTCACTTTCTTTTGATCTTTCTTTTTTAAGTATTCGCACAGAATAGATCCAGCAGAGAATCCATAGAAGCACAGTGCCAGGAAATGTACAAAGAATAAGTCTAGTAGAGAATCCACAAAGAGACCGAGTGCCAGAGAATCCACAGAGAACTGGGCTAACAAGTGAATAATACACAGATGGATAATGAACGTGAAAATCCAATGTGAGCTTTTCAGATCAGGTCTTTGAATTCCGTTCAAATTAACAAATTTTGAATATGGCAAATTGAGAGCTTGTTTTGAATCACTGGGTGGAAACAGAAGTGACCAGACTGCCGCGGCAACCCGACCCAGGACAGGAAGTCGCTGCAGACATGGTCTGTACCAGTCCGGGTCGCTCACCACATGTTCCTGCAGCTGGGACACCAGGGAGAGCAGGGAGACACAGGAACATGCAGCCTTGTCCCCGCACTGCACCCAGCACCCCACGCCCGCAATGACGGGCAGTCACGGCGGACCCAATCCAGGCCAGGTCACGGCAGGCCACACTGCATGTGATAGCCCTCCGTGGTCTGGCTAGCCCGGGCTGTGGCCTGGAGCTAATTCAGGAGTCAGAACCTGGACTAGCCTCTGACATGGCCTGAGGCAATCTTGAACCAACATCTGCTGGGCCCTCAACAGATATGCTAGTGGCTTGAGGGGCAAAACGTGAAAACGCAGGCTACAGCGGCCTACCATCTGTTTTCTTTTTATCCGTCGTCTCAGCTCTTCTTGCTATGAAGAGGATGGGGATCAATTGTCCCCCATTTGCCCCATTGTACAAGGAATAATGGGTTTAAAATTCCCCTTCTTCTTAATTACCACCGTTGCTCCTCTTTGCCGTCCACATACCTTTTAATCTCTTAGTTTATTGCAGTCTTTTCCCTTGTCCCACTCCCAGCTCTGTGCCTCCTCTCACCACTTCTGCCTTCAACAAATGCCCACACCCTCTTGTCCAGCACCCTCCTTTTCCTTGCAAAACTCCACTCTTGTAGCATTGACTTCAATGAGAATAGGCTTGCACCCAAAGTAGTTGAGAAGATGACCCCTTTTATTAAGCCCGTTTCTGTTATTATTATAATTATAATTAGTATAAGCATTTATATAGCACCAGCAATGTACCTGGCGCTTACATAGAATAAGATAGACATGGTCCCTGCTTGAGAGCTTACAATCTAAAGACAGGGGGAGGGGAGACAGAGAAGGGGAAAACAGAGGGAGAGACAAGGGATGCAACATTCATGAGGATGCGAGAGCACAGGTACATGTGCTTGGCTTGGTTACAGTAAATTGGGAGTTTGCAGATAACAGGTGCTTAGCAGGAGTTTGGAAGGGTGGAGTGGAAGAGGTGGGTTTTAAGGAGGGACTTGAAGGCATGGAGGGTGGGGGCAAGGTGGACGAGGGCAGGGAGGGAGTTCCAGGCGTGCGAGGGAGAAGGGACAAAGGCTGTTGGGGGAGCAGGGGAGGCATGGGAGGGTGAGGGAGGGGATGGA
>QEPC01001471.1:1854220-1871903 GCA_003113815.1 Sphenodon punctatus | reverse complement strand
GGGAGGGGACAGCCCCGTCCCACAGGGGGTGCCCCAGCGACCCGAGCGCCGATCCACTGCGCGCCCCCAAGACCTACAGGCCTACTGGCCATAGGGACAGGGGGCACACACAGAGCCAGCAGAGACCCGGGAAGCAGAGGAGCTGTATCCATTGCAGTTCAAGGCAGCCTGGAGGTGCACAAGGTGGAGGTTGTGGTGGAGGAGGAGGATGAAGGGGGCCAGGCAGCTCCCCCATCACTAGGTGGGCGAACCTCCACGGCGGGGCACACGGGCCCGCTTGCACGAGGGGAGCAGCTGTGAGAAGCGTGGAGCGGAACCGGGAGATGCAGGCCAGGAACCGGCGCCGGAGGGAGGACCTCGGCAGGAAGCTGCTGGCAGAATCACAACGGTTAGCCAAGGTGCACTCCCGCGAACTCGTACTCACCAGGGAGCTCATCAGAGGGGAGGGGGAAAGGGACTGGGATATCCTGACTGCCATGATGGCCCGGTCCCTCACCAAGCACCTCTGGGACAGGTGCCAGGCTGCCGCCCTCCAATGTGAGCAGCGGCGTGCCTGTGACGGGCTGTGGAGGGTCAGGCCGCACGGCTCATGGACCTCATGGGGGAGACCATGGAGGCCCTGCAGCATGGCCCCCAGCATGACAGGCCATGCCATGCCGCGGAAGGAGGGCCGGCAGCCGACCAACATCATGGCGGCTTCCCACTGGTGCCGGTGTCCCCCCCTCTGCACCTCGGCCACCCGTGGTTCCCCCAGCAGCAACCTTACCTGGTCCTGGTCCACGGGGTCCCCCTCCCCCACATGGGGCAACTGCACTCCCCCATGGTCCCGCCCCCGCTGCCACCCCGCCCCCTCCTCCGGGTGGTGACGCCCCCACCCCAAGACTGTACACCCCAGGATGAGTAACCGCCCATGGTGGCTGCCCCACCCCCACAGGTAAGGTCACAGCACCCCAGACCCCCGGGGGTTGTGGGGTGCAACATGGGGGGGCAACAGGAATCCGGGGAACCGCGCGAAGCTGGACCCCGGTAGGGAACACATTGTTGAACCCACACCGCACACACATAGTACACGGGATGGGGAGCAACGGCCATTGTCAGGGCATGTTTACCTGCTTGTTGCTGCAGTACTTGACTGGGCAAGTGCCGTGATACCATGGGTGGGCCATCCCGGGGGGGGGGCACCTTCACTTAGCATCCTACAGCACATGCCATGCTCGTGTGGGGAGTAGGGGCTATCCAGATGCCTATGGGGCACCCAAGTGCCAGTGCACCAACAAGGGACAGAGGTGAATGCACGGTGATCTCTTAACCCCTTCTTGCTCCTCCAAGCAGGGACCAACAGCAGAGGCTGGTGTGGAGCAGCCAGTGGAGGACAGGGAGGCTGGACCGTCCGCCTGGAGAGTACTGTGGTCAGCTGCAGCAGAAGGCATGTCGACCAGTGAGCCCCAGTGTTGCGCCCAAGAGGGGGAGAGGGCACCCCAGATGTTGAACCCCACCCCCTTTCCATTGTACATTTCCCCTCCAATAAATGTGTTGTACCAATACCTTGATGTTGCTTCCTCTGTCTGGGGACATGGGGGGGGGGGGGAGTTGTGCGGCATGCAGGGGGGCACCAGCATTTTGGGGGCTCTGTGCACTCCCTGCCCAGCCAACGGGGCCGGAGGCTAGACCTGCGATGCCTCATGCAGTTGAGGTGACAGGAACAGACATGCACTGGACCTGCTCACGTGAGCCGGCTTGTGTTGACCGGTGGGCCTGTGTGGGACCAGCACAACCTGAAGCCAACAGCAAGGGGAGGGCACTCGCCGCCGGGCAACCCCCGGGACCCGTTCGCTGGACCCACTAGGCCACACATGGAATGGAGGGCGGGATGCAGGTAACAGGTAGGGCCCAGCAGTTTCGAAGGAGGTCCCAGGCCTACAGACATGGGTGTGGGTCCAGCGCTGAACAGCAGCCAGCTGCCCGGGCAGCAATGCAGTGGCAGATGGAGTCCCTGTTCCCCTCAGAGCTGTGCGGGGCCACTCCTCCCTGGGCACATTGGTACGGGGGCACTGGCCCGGCCCTGCACACCGGTGCAGGGACACCGTGGAGCCCAGCAGAGCACGGCATCTGACAGATGCCTGCCTCGCCCATCGCAGGAGCGCTGCCCTCCTGAGGTTTGCTGCCCTCCACCGCCATGCCCCCAGGACGACAGACAGGCGACTCTGCAGGCGGAGCAGGGTAATCTGCCAGAGCAGCATGCACAGCAGCAGGAGGCCCGCACCCAGGAGGTGCAGCAGGAGGCCCTGGGCTGTGGGTCCTCGTCCCCCAACAGCATGGTTCTGCTGCTTCCCACTCCCTGCCACACTCTGCTGGCATGTGCCGTGCGTGCGGTGCGCTCCGCTCCACTGTCCGGCCTGTGCCCACGGCCCACTCTCCCCTGGAGTCGCAGGAGCTCCTCCGCATGCACCCAGCCCAGGATCGCCATTCTCTGTGTGCTGCACAGTCCCGTGCTATCGCCCCTCCACCCCACGCCTGACCTGCCGCAGCGTGTCCCTTATGTACTGTGTAGGCTGGTGGGGGCCAGGCAGCAGTTGGTGCTGTGCAGGGAGTGTGCTGGGCCGGCAAGTGGGTGCCGGGTCTGGCTGAGCATCCCTGTGAGCGGGTCGGCCACATACCCACCGGGGGGGATGGGACTGTGCACACCCCTGGGTAACCCTGCCTCTGCAACCACACTGCTGTCCCCCCAGCCTGGGTCCGCCTGTGCAAGCTGTAGTAGTGCACGCTGTGGATGTAGTGCCTGACTTGGCTCCACGCCCTGGTGCAGTGCCCGGCCGTGGCCCCCTTTCTTATCTCGACAGCTGTGCAGCATCCTTGCTGTCTTGTGCGTGGGTTGCGGCACCCTGTCCACAGCAGGCCTGCCTATCTCTGGCATGCAAGGCCGTCTGTGAGTGAGGGTCTCCGCTCGGTCTGTGCTCGTCCCAGTTGCGGCATCCCTCTGTCTCCTGCCTGTTGCTTCACCGGAGTGGGCCCCCCTGCTGCCATGGCTGGTCATTCTGTGGGGCCCTCAGCCGGGGATGTCAGGGAGGAGTGGTCTCCCTGTGTGGACATGCTGTTGGGGGCCCTCTGGCTGAGGCCCAACGTGCAGCTGTTGGTGGGCGACTCCCTGTCGGCGGGGGATGGCTTCCAGCTCCTGTGGACATGTGGACGATGGGTCACCAGGTCAGGGCCCCGGCGTGCCAGGCCCGTTCCCTCGAGCTTGCCTTCACCCCCCTGTGCCAGCCTCCTTGGGGGCCCCCACCTGCCGTTGTCGTGCCATGGACCACTGCGGAGGTAACGGCGGCTCGCTTGCTGATGGAGCTGCACGGGTATGGCCTCGATTTGCTGTCAGTGGGCCCCCCTGTTGCTGCCCTGTACACCGGCAGCCTCCTGCATACCCGCGGCATCCCGCGCGCACCCTCAGATGTGTGGGCCCTCCTGTGGGACCTGGGCTTGCTGTCCCCCGAGGTTGGTGGCCCGCTCCGGACCGAGGACCCCACTGCTGCGGAGTTCGCTGCCCTTCGATCGGTGAAGGACCTTCCAGCTGTGCGGGCTGCGGCCGCAGGTGCAGATCCGCTCCTTCCGCTCTACCTGGTGGATGCTCATATGCGCACCTGAGGCTTCCGAAGGGGCCTGTTCACCTGGGAGAATCTGGCACCGGGGTCGCTGCCCCAGGAGCGCTCACTGGACCGTCCATGAGCAGCCCCTCACCGCCACCCGCTCACTGTCACCCTGGTGCCCAAGATGGTGCATAGCTGCCCCCCCCCCCCGTGCCTCCGATCGGGCTGTGTGCTGCCATCTGCTTCGCTGCTGGCTGTCGCCTGGAGTCCCTGAACCCCATTGCCCCCTCTGTGTGACTGCTGCCCCTTCCCGCTGGGGCTGGCCAGGTGCCCCCGTGCGCCCTGCGCAGGCGCTCCTGTGCCCTCCTGGCGTGCCTCTCATGCCCGGACGTGGGTGCCCCTGCACCCCCATGCTCTGCCTCTCTGTGCTTGGGGCCTGCCTTCCCTCAGCACCAATAAAATGCTGTTATATGATGTTCTGTCCTGCCTTGCCTCTGTTGCTGCTGTGGTGTCTGGGTGCCCCTTCCCCTTTGGCAGCCCTCCTGCCCCCATCGGTGTGGTTGTGTGCAGGTGGTGTGCTTGGGGTATACTGGTGGACTCCGGGTCTGTGAGGTGGGTGCTGGCCATGAGGTGTGTGTTCCCCTGGCTGCTTCCCTGCTGGGTGCTGCTGCCTGGGGTTGCTCCTGGGGTGGTATTGGCGGTGGGCTGTTGGCCAGGCACCCCCTGGACTCACCTGTGCGTTGGTGTGGCCCTGCCCTTCCCCTCCGCTGTCGCCCCTGTTGGTGCAGGCCGTCTGTGGTGGTGGCGATGGATGGGCGGCGGCACCATGGGCACTGGGCGGCTGAACGTGAGTAGGGGTTGATGTGGACCCAGCCTGTGGCCCGACCGATGCCCCTTCATGCAGGGGCCGGGGTGCTCCTCGGGGGTTGGCTGCCAGCTTGCGGGTTGGGCCCCTGGTAGTGTCGCTGCCCCCGGCCCTCCCAGGGCCCATTGGTGCGGGCATTCCCCAGTGCCCTGTCCCGTCTCTCCTGCAGAGTCCCTTCTCTCCGTTGTTGTGCTGCTGGCGATCTTGCGCCTGGCCGCAATGGTGCAGCAGCTGGAGCGGGCGGCATGGGACATGCGGGCGACGGGGCGGCTGTTTGATGGCATCTGTGAGTGTGCTGCCTGTTTGCTGGGCCCTGTGCCTGCGTCCGTCCGTGGGGGGTTCTGTTCCTGGGTGTCCGGGGCCGGCTCTGATGGCTGTCTCCTCTCATTCTGTCCCGTACAGTGCAGGCCATGATCGCTGAGTGGACCCTCGATTGCCGACCCGGTCAAATCGCGACCGGAAAAGAATGCGCGTCCCCCTCCCGTGAGCGTGACTCGCAGCAGCGTCTCGTCTAATCCCATTTCGTGGGATTTTGGAAACCGAGCGCACCGTGTGCTCGTCTAAGAACGGCCGAAGATGAAGCCCAAGCTGCGAGCTTGGGGGACAGGGAGGAGGGAGACCCCGTCAATGGTAATTGACAGGGAAGAGGGAGAGGAAGGATGGGGTCTCAGAGCATGCAGAGCCTGCTGTGCAGAATGTGTGCCCACCTGTCTGCATTCCATCAATTAGGTTACGTGAAGCCTCGCACCCATACAGGTCTGTCAACACCATAGAGTCGCAGGCGAAAAGCCTAGAATGCTCCAAGGAGTGACCACTTCCTGCCCCTCGCTCCGCTTTCGCTCTCACTGGTGTGAATGCAACATCCACCTTAAAAGCCGAACACACACTGAATTCAAACGTGCATTGTCCCAGCTCGTCCTGGTTTGCAGCACATGTCTGACACTTGATCTTCATAAACTGTTATATGCTAACATTTTCCACGGGCTTTTCCATCACTGTGGCCATGGCTCAAAACAACAGCCTGTCACTTTTAGTTGCCTTAGGTTCCTGTTCTGTCCTGGCCATTTGTCTCATTATTTTCTCCCTGGAAGCTCTTAACTTGTAAACTTCCCTTTGGAGGCCTTCCTCCGATTTACACACTGCATCCATATTCTGGAATAATCTTTTTAACTCCTGAATTGTCAATCTTGTCTGGGTGACCCATTCCCTCATTCTAGGCCCAGTCCCCGAGATTTGACCATTAAGTCCCTCCACTCTGGTCTGGGGCCTCCGAGTAGGGCATGTTGTTTTCAGATGCTTCACTTCATCGCGCAGGGTGGGGGAGCACATGGGGGGTGGGGTGGAAAATGAAGGTATGGCATATAGTGCTAAGCCACTTAGGAGTCTGGGGTTGGAAGCACTAGCCCATGAGGGCAGGGGAGAGGGAGCTAGGAGCTGGCAGCATACATGTACTTCTGTGCTTCCTATTGCCATATCTAGACCCAACTAGCCTGTGAATGCCAATAGGAAAAAGCAGGGGTTTATGTCTGCAGTCAGCTAGCCTGGAGATGTCAATAGGGAACACACGGGAAATGAAAAAGGAAGGAAACAGTGTTGGCTGGGGGTTCCGGGAGGGAAAGTATGCCATCCTGGGCGGGGGTCAGGGGCAGGGGGGGGCGAGCGCTGAATGGGCTAGAGGAAAACACATTGACGCACAGGAAACAGTTTTAAAGGTTTTACTGAACTTTTTAAAGGCTAAGGGTGTAATCACACGTGCAGCAATTATCTGGATTTTTTAAAACTGGTTCTCAATAGTTCGCTGTTAACAAGTCCTGTTGCATTCACATGCATGCCATACCGATTTTAAGTACAGCGAAATAATGCATTCAGACCTTCTTGTAGTGCGTGCTTACCCGGCTGCTCAGTACGGTTCAGTTACAGGAAGTGGCCTGTGGGGAGCCAGAAGGTTGCTACTTTGTAGCAAAGTACAACTTTGCTACAACCTTTGCTGCAACTTTGCAAACTTTGCAACAACCTTTGCTACAACCTTTGTAGCAAAGGTTGCTACTTTGTAGAATCAGGGAGTAAAGAGGGAGAGCCTGAGGCTGCTGGAAAGAAGCCCCTCGCATAGTGAGGCGCGCTGCTTCTCTCCCTGGTTTCTTTCCGGTATCCCGCTGCTGCTACTGCTGCAGCACTACGGTAGAGGCAGAGGCAGATGATTGAAAGTCCCTTGGAGGGAAGAACTTTTTTGGGGAGAAGCATGGAGGGGAAACATGGAGGGGAAGAACTTTTTTGGGGAGAAGCTGGCTGCAGCCTGCACCCAGCGAGGCAACTACAGGGCTCCAGCTGGTCTCACTGCTTCCGGTAGGGGCAGGAGTAAAACAGCGCACTTGGAAGCACGGTTGCATTCACATCAGAAAAGATTACACACTAGTTAAAACCAGTACGATGTTGCTTTCACACTGCTGTTAAGTGCGGATTTATTGAAAACGGACAGCAAAAAGGTAGGTTTGAGTAGCTTTTCAACACGCATTGCTTTAGTGCGATATTGACTACATTTAATCGAATTTAGGTGTTCAGACGGGCATGAAACATTCGGTTTTTTTAAAAAATCGCACAAATCAGAACGTCTGAATCCCCCCTTTGTTTATGATCAGTAAACTATCACTTAAGGGTGGGTGTTTGTGTTAGCAATTCAGTTTATGTGGTGGCACAAGGCGTCCAAGATCAGGGCACGGTTCCCCAGGCGTAAGTCCCTGCAGGATTAAACCCCGAGCTTTGTATTCCTTGGGGAATTTGATCCAAGTCTCAGTTTCTATTGGGAATTGGCCACAAGTCACTCACCCAACAGGGAATTGGCTTAGTCTCTCTTTAATGGTTTACTCCAGTGCCCCGTTACTGTTTATGCAGATAGTTCTTCATCATCCATATACATAGTCCCATGGTCCGTACATATACATACGCTTATACAGAGTCCAGCCAGGCAACCAGGCCTGGCTCAGAGCCAGACACAATGCTTCCTAAATACTGGGAAACAGTCCTCCAGAATCCCCATCCCTAACTCTAGCCCAGTTAGGCCTCCGGTTCTGTCCCAGTTCAAATAGCCTTCAATCATGCCTTAGCCCAGCCCAGCCCAGCCCCATGGCCTCTTCAGACAGCATACAGCCCTCTCCCACTGGCTCCCTCGGTACCTTGGAGAGAGTCCAGGTTCTTAACCCCAGCAGGCAACCTCATCACTCCTGACCATCCTTGGTTGTCCTTCAGCACTCCTGGCTGTCCTTAGGTATCCTCAGCAGCTCACTAACCTATTGCCTTCAGGACCATGGAAAGTGTTTCTACAGAGCTCCTGCTTGGTCTCATCTGCTGCCAGACCCAGACTGAACTCTCCTGGCTTCTGCCTTCTTTTATATCTCTCTGGAGTTGGCATAGCCAGCCTTTTAGGCTGCCAGCCTTTAAAGAGCCAGTATCTTGCCACATTCCCAAGTCTCTGCTGGGTTTTCCCCTTCAGCAGGGCTGGCCTTGCCAAACCCTTACCCAGCTGATCAACAGTGGCAGTCCAGCCAACTCAGTCCATAGGCTGGTGTTCCTGCTACCTTAAAGGGGCCACAGCCCCATCAGGCTGCAGTACGCCCTTCCACACTGGAGCTTGGGGGGTGGGGGGATGTCTCACAGAGGGTGTGGAGAACATAGGCGGTCATGGTTACAAGGGGAGCCGTCTCCAGCTGGAAATCGATCCTGGCTGTGATTGCTCTCCAGTGCTGTTTCAAAAGCCCCAAAGCCCTCTCCACAACAGGGTGGGTGGCACTGAGCTGCCTGTTGAAGTACCTTTGCTCCAGGGTGTGTGCAATGCTGTAGGCCTTCATAAGTCGCATCCCCTGACAGGTACCTCTCAGCACGTATCAGCTCCCCTTGCAGGACTTTGATCCTCCCCAGCATGGTCCATTGTCACCAGATGAAGGCAAATGCACAGTGCCAAAGCAGGAGCTGCCTCCGTGATGTGGTGCATCCTGCTACCCCAGCCACAGATTGAGCAAGAACATGTCTGTGCCTTGCAATCTCATCAAGCCAACGACAACAGAGGGTTTGGATCTGCTGGATTGCTTATAGGTTCTACTCAGCAGCAGTAATGAAGACCTGGAGCATGATAACAAGCACCCTGAAGTTGTTGGGATCCACAGCTGAGTTACAGGGGTCTGTGAAGTCCAAAGACAATGTGCCAAATGTTTTGAAAAGTTTACACAGTTGGGTGGCTACCTAGCTAGGACTGGCTGCACGCTGCACATGAGCAAGTGCTGGCCATTATTGGTCATGTGTCATCACAGGACTGGCAGCATGCCCAGCTATTGGCTACTATGGCTGAAAAAGGGTTTGCAAAAATGGGTGTGTTGTACCAGCACTGATAATGCATATAACAGGCACATCAGTGCACCTGCCAAGTCATGTAAAAATGTTACAGCCATTACCACATGGAAGCATGGAATTTTTTAATTGGGTGTGGGTGGAACCACTGAACGTTAAGAAATGGGCAGGTGAGGGGATCTGCAATTCTGCAAGGGCAAGGAAGTAAAGGTCAATGTGCACATAATGTATGTGGGAGCTAAGCTGCCCATTGGTTAAAAGCTACTAATATTTTCTTATCTTTTGAAAGTAACAATTTTTGCTTCAATTTGCATGAGGGGTCATACCACCATAGAAAACTATAGCTGCAGGTTGTTTCTCAGGAAAAGCCAATAGCTTCTGCTCTTGCCTGTGAGGGCTGTTGCTACCCGGGGTACAGGGTACAAAGAAATTGGTGTGTGTGTGTGGGGAGGGGGGGGGATGGATACCCTGGCCTTTACTGACATTTGGGTGAGGCCTGATGTAAAGAGAGAACTGTCAAACCCATCCTGAGAAACTGGTTATGCACTCAGAGGGTGACACATGCACACAATGGGGTTCCACATATGCATATTGCAGAACGAAGAGCAGACACCATGCAGCCCTGCTGCAGTTCAAAATTCAGCAGCATGGAAGAGTGGGGCCTATGGACAAGTTGAGAGAGTGGAATGAGATAGAAACTGTGACTTTTCTGGACATTTGTGCACTGCCAGGAGCAAGGACATCTCTAAGAGAGACTGGATATTCCTTACCATTTCTCCTTATTACTGCCCTGATGACAGCAAGAGGATATCCACGGGGCCACCGGGAGTGATTTGACTGGATGGTGGAGTTGAATCTCTGGGAAGAAACAAGTGGCTCAGGGTACAGGGAATGTGAACCCACTGATGGAGAGCTTCTTGCCATATATGAGGGCTGGACAGTTCCAGAAGTGCAGAGCACCCTGATGAGTGGGGATGTTTTCTGCCACAACTGTATGGTAATTCAACTATCATCAAATTTTATTGTTTAACCAAAGGTTATAACAGCCCAAAGTGAATACAAATCACATATGTCCACATATATTATCATAGCGACAGTAATAAGCCAAAGTTACCATACAAAGCATTTGTGCCAATCAATATTCATCCCCCTCTTGTCAATTAAAAATCCCTAACTCTTCAATGGAGCTTAAGGACAGGAGGCTTTTGGCCCCTGAAATCAAATTCCTATAATCCACAATCAATATTTCGCACAATATCTGTAAACCAAACAGCCAGAATGTTCGCATTATTTATCCCAGCCTCCCCAGATCAACATAACCAACAGTTTGTAATGAGGGCAGTTTAAAACCCAGCCACATTCTGAACAGACTGGTTGGCTCTTAAACGCAGGGTATGGTAATTGAGAAGATGCTAGAGAGGAGGTACAAGAGGCATATGTTTGACTGGGGGTTTTATGCAAACTAAGAGGGATGTCCAACCCCACAGAAGGCAAGCCTCCAATAAAACTGTGCTGCTACCTGCCCGTGAGCCATGAACTGTGCTGTGAGCTGTGGATGTTAGAAACCGGGCTGAGAACATGCAAAGTTTGGTTGCTTGGACTTATTGCTTTGGCTTTCAATGTTTACTTGCACTTTCAATTTTCACTGTAGGCGCTCAAAAAAGTATGCAATTTGCTCAATAAACTCAGCATTCTGTGCACAGCAAAATGTTACTTCCAGCCACCAAGTGCTTGCAGGTGTAAACCAGGCATGAACCTCCATGGGTGGGTGCGGATAGCAGGTGCTGGATCACCTCCCAGAGTCATAATAGCCCCGAAAAAACAAACAGCTGGGGTGGCTGCTTCTTCCCATAGCTGGCTGCAGTTGCAAGTCATGACAGGGGGTGGGATACTGGGAAGGGGGTTGGTGGATGGAGCACAGTGGAGAAGAACACCTGCCCATGTATTAGGCTTGTCCTACTAAACCTGCAAGTGGGGGCTGCCTGAACACACTAGAAATACACTCAGGGTGGTGGTGGTGCCTGTTTATTAGGTTCTACATGCTAAACATGAGTGGGGGGCTACACGGACCAAACCTGGACTCCCGCAGACTATCGTGTAATTTGTTAACACCCAGAGCACAAACCAGGCTGCCTTCCCTCACTCTAAGCAGGTTATGGGAAGGGGGCTTATGGAACAAGCAAACCTGTGCAAATCAAGCCCCTCGCTCCACATTGGCATGGACAAAGGAAGCATACGCTGTGCTGTCAGCAAGTTGTGTAAATGAACCCTAAGACTGTCCATCTGCTCATCTCTCCCAGGGAAGAAAACCCATTGGTGCTAGTTTACATAAATTTGCATGCATTGGTTTCCTATAAAAATTATATAAACTAAATCAAACATTTAGTATGGGCTAACAAAAGGCAGGAGCAGAGGATAGGAACAGGATAGGTAAGGCAGGAGCTTGATGCAGGGATCAGGACTCAACGCAGAGGCATGGGGTGCAAAGGTAGATGGGCAGCCCAATAGCTCAGGTAAGGCAGGGTCCCAGGACATGGAGACAGAACCTGCTCCCCCACAACCACCTCACAAGAATGTGAGGTGCTGGATCTCTTGCACATTTCAATTCTGGTAGAATATACAGCAATAGATGACTAACCCTGAAAATTATTGATTTAACCCAAAGTGGATGCTTGAAAACCTTGAGACTTGAGATCAAGCCCTAAGCAGTGGTAACGTGCAATTCTTCTGAAACTGCTGATTCACATGACGTCTCCTCCCCCCTCTCTGCTAGCATGGGATTCGGTCATCTTCTTCCAAGTCACATCACCATGACATTCATAGTTGTCAAAAATGATAGAGCACCCCAGTTGAACACAACGGACCCAAGTCTGGCTGCACTTTGAGCCACTGGGCTGGAGTGCTAGCTGACACAGTTCATTTTCTCCTGGGTCAAAGGGGCGGGAGGTTTCTTCTCCTGTTAATTCATTCTGCACTAGCACTTCCATCAGGTTTGGCCCTGCCTTCAGAGATAAGAACAGCCATCCATCAGCCACCGAAGCGAGATATGTGGGGAGCACGGCTCGGTGACTGCAAGACAGCTGGTTTCAATCTTTAATGAGGAGAAAGGTTTATAAAATAAAATCACAGAGCAAGGGGAATGATCACCTGGATAATGCAGTGTGATGGAGTCTTCTCCTTGCAGATCTCTTCTGCAGCCAGCAGAAACATGAATTTAGCTAAGTATACCCTGGGAAAGGGGAACACATCTCCCTTAATCAACACTGTCACAGAGAAATGGAAGTCTCCAGTGAGAAAGTGTCAGGATCCATGGGTCCTCAGGTGTTGACAGGATCAGGTCCAGGGACTAGGTTCAGGACTACAATTAGACAGGAGCCCATGCAGGACTGGGGTTCATGCGGAGTCCAGAGTAAACCTTGGACAGATCAGACTGAGTCTGACGGCACCCAAGGTAGTCCCATTGAACTCAGTTTGGGAAAAAGGGGTGTGCACCAGGCCTCTGTCGTTTTCATTTTTGTTATTTAAAAATGTCATTTTCATTATTGTTACCGGTACCGTTTCAAGCAAATATTTTATTTTTGGTATTGGTATTGGTATCAACTCCCGTGAACAACTAATATCTATCTAAATCTAAGGGAGACAAGGGAAGGGAAAAGGAAAACTAAGATCTAATCAATTATCTGCATAACTATTCTAATCTATATGTCTATAATATATATATATCTATTTAATCTATACTACGTATCTATATATAATGTACGGAGGGGCGAGAAGGTTAGGGAAAGGGAGAAGGTAAAATGTAAGGTATGAGGAAAGAAAGGTATTGGTAATACAATGAGGGCTATGGAGAATTTTTTTTATGTGCAAGAACCACAGTTCTGTAAACACAACCTGACAAGCAGAGTTCTCAAAGAACGGAGAGAAAAAGCCTGGCCTTCCCATTACAAAGGGTTGCAGTGCCCTCCCCCAGAGCCCCCCTGATTGGTTGTGGGAGGCAGCAGACATTGAGCAATCACAGAGTGCTATGAGACTACTGAGGCCTGCTTGAGCTGCTCATTGGCCAGCGATACATCCATCAGATACTGTTGAGCTGCTCCTCCCTCTCAACACAGACACAGTTCAAGAGTTCAACCCTGTTTACAGGCTCCAAGATGTCTGCTCCCTCCTCCCCCTCCACATTTCCCCTCCAAAACCCAACTGCCACAGCACTAATAATGACGACAACAATAACGACATTGTCATTTTTGTTATCATCATTCTTGGTTGTCGTTATCGTATTCTCAGTTGTCATTTTTGTTATTGCAATAACAAAAATGAGAATTTTCATTATTGTAATAATGAAAACGACATGCACACCCCTATTGGGAACCTCCCAGCCCAAGCCTCTCAGACCTAGGTGGGCTGGGTTGGGCTACTCTGTGGACAAGACGCCCCACTCCCAGAGAGCGCCATGATGTCATAGCGCTACGTGGAGGCAGGGCTATGTCAAGAAAGGGGTGGGACTAAGCCACTCCCCTTCTTGGGTAAGTCCCAATGCAGTTGGCCTCAGACTTAATAATTGAGCCTGAGCAGGGTTCTAGATCAGCTATCCAGAGCAGAATCAGAACAGCACAGGGTGATATAGTTCAGACCAGGGCAAGTACAGCTTAGTGCACAGGAAGGGTAGGGCAATAAGATGATCTGCCCAGTTTCCCACTGCTTCCAGCCAGGCTTTATCTGGCAGACAGCCAAACAAAAAAGTAGGAGGGGCTTAGTGACTGCGAGACATCTGGCTTCAATCTTTAATGAGGAGTAAGGTTTATAAAATAAAGTCACAGAGCAAGGGGGAACGCTGGGGAATTAGCACCTGGCTTGATAAGTGGATATCATCTGGATCATTATCATAAGGGACAAGGCTGGAGAAGTGCCAGTTGGAACTTGGAAGGCTAAGGGCCTATTCAGCACAGCAGCTCGATGTAGAAGTGCCTGGGCCCAGGCAAAACATGGCAGTGGTGCTCTGGAGCCAGCCACTACCCCAAGGTGCCAGTTTAAGGCTCAGTTTCTTATAGGAAGGCACAGAGTAGAGAGCCAAGAGGCCTGGGTTTTAGTCCTGCCTTCACCACTCACCTGCGGGGTAACCTTGGTCAAAGTCAAAGTATTTTATTAAGGCACGGGCTTTCGCCATGGCCGAAGCTTTAAAACTGGGTAACCTTGGTCACCTCTGTTTGCTCTCCTGTCTTCTGCTAGGGTGGCCAGATATGCAAATTTTAGAGGACACGTATGAGAAATAGGTTGCAGGGCTGCATTGGCTCCATCACCATCGTCAATAGTGGCTCAGAGGCCTCTGTTTCCCAGACATCTGAGTATATGCTGAGCTGACAGCACTGAGGGAGGGGGAGGATCCAAAATGGGCTGTCACAGAAAGTCACCTTCCCTGATATAAAGTGGGAGCCTAAGCTGGATGAGGCCTGTGGGAAAATTTCAGCAGCTTTCACTTGCAATTTGAGCATGCAGTCTCCTGCCCTGGGGGATTATGCCAGAGATTTGCTGAGCGGATCACTGGGAACAAGGAGATCAAGATAAGAAAACAACTGTATGGAACGAGGGCAGCTGAGCTGAACAGACCATCTCATGAGGACGCCAGCTGTGGGAAGAGAGGTTGGCTCAGTGGTGTTTAACAACCCTGAAGGAAGCAGGAAACTAGAGCACGAGGCTCCTCGTAGGACATAAGCTTTGCCCAGCATTGCCAAACAGCAGCTTTTGGTGGCCTACCCGTATGATGAACACTCTCTCTCTCCCTTGTTTATGACTAAACCCAAATCAATTTACCAGGAGATCTGAAATGATTATTTATTTATTTATTTGTATTTTTAGCCCACCCTTTTCCAGAGAAACCTCCCCCAAAGCAATATAAATATGTAAAATACCCATTAAATAATGCACCCAATCCTCTCTCTGCCTGTTGAATGACAGGTCTTACAATACCTCCGGAAGATGCTTATGCTGTGGCGAACCTTCAGGGGAAAGGGGTTCCAAAGCTGTGGAACAGCCATCAAGAACGCCTCTCTTTGTGCCGTTGCTGTATGGACAGACGTGGTGCAATGACAGAACTCACAAGGGGGTGACCCTGGCTGGCCTTAAGGATCATGAAGGAGCACAGGGGAGAAGGGGGTATTTTCGATAGCATAACTTCAAATAGCCCACTTTTAATTGGGTCTGGAAAGCTCATACGAACTGCTATTTGATTCCACTTTCTTCCGTGAGAAAAAGATCTAGATCAGTTGTGTTTCACTGTAGTAATTTTGGAACTCTAAATGCTATTAAACACCCGTTTGGGCACAACGGCACTAATAGTACTGAAACAAAGCTATGGAAATTACCAAACCAAAATAATGGATACTGAATATAATTTCCATTGCAAATAATTATTCTGATAATCACAGAATCATAGAGTTGGAAGGTACCTCAAGGGTCATCTAGTCCAACCCTCTGCTTGGATGCAGGATAAAATACACATAAACAACACCAGTTAAAATCCCTTCTCCTAAACCTTTCCAGAAGCCACTCTCGAACCCTTGACCTTGCTAGCTCCTTTTCAAAGCTTTACCAACCAAACCACAAGAGCAGCTAATCAGCGAACTAGCTAGTCCAAAAATGCAAACCATCACAGATATGAAAGCCCCTATTCATCTACACTCCGTTTGCCACAGAATCGCTACAATATCAAAACCAATCAGCCTTTCCAGACATCTGTGGTAGCAGGCCTTCCTGGTACAGGAAGCAGTTGAGTGAAAGGGGCATGCATTGTGAGTATATGGGACATGGGGAGATGGCTATGTTAGGGTGAGTAGTCAGGCATCAGGTTAAGGCTAGTTATAAGGACTAGAGTGGGGCTAGGAACAAGAGCTAGAAAGGAGGCTAGAGCAAGGCTGGAGACAAGGGCTAGTACTAGAGAGAGGTTGGAAACAGCAGCCATGAGAATTGTTGCTCCATCCAGCTTCCTCTGGAAGAGGAGCCCGAGCCAGGTCGGGTATGACTCCAGCAGGCAGCAAAAAGCCAGGAAGAAAGATAGTAGGACAAAGGGTAAAGCATTGTGGTGGGGCTACTAAGCCAGCCAGTGGTTTGAGGTCTGCTGGTTCAAGCCCTGGTCCTTAAGCTAAGGATCTCCACAGTCACAAGAAAGAAATGAAGCCTCCAAAGGTGTTGGGGCAGCATTTGAGCTGAAACAAATACTGACTTTCATAAACAT
The DNA here is from genome assembly GCA_003113815.1 of Sphenodon punctatus. Classification (NCBI taxonomy): domain Eukaryota; kingdom Metazoa; phylum Chordata; class Lepidosauria; order Sphenodontia; family Sphenodontidae; genus Sphenodon; species Sphenodon punctatus. Next base: position 1,855,894 of record QEPC01001471.1, on the reverse strand, counting down.
GGTTAATAACCGATATTCTGGATAGATAAATGTTACCTAACTGGTAACCAAATACATTTATTGGTTATTCAGCTTTCCATAATACTAATCATAATACCATTTTTCCAGTTTACTTCTGGGTTTGTGTCCATTGCTGGTTTACTCTGATTCAGCCAATCATTTTTTAATATGGGCAAACCCCTCCCCCCTTCTTTGGTTATACAAAAGTACTGCCCTCCATTTTGTCTTTGTGAGTTGTAGGAGTCTGAGGAGAGGGAGGGTAGGTTTAACTATGGAACGAAAGGGAAAACAGAAAGTGGCAACACATTAAATGGCAAAAATCGGTAAATTGGTAACTGGCAGTACAGATTACCAATCATTGCCAGATCGGTTCAGTTACTTCATGAACCTGATGGTTACTGTGCGGATTACTGTTCCTGTCCAAGTTAATGTGTCAAAGTGTCCATATCGAATCATCAGTGTACTACGCTGAGCTATGGCTATTGGCTACACAATAAATATTTGATGATGATGATGATGATGATGATGATGTACTATGCCTGACCCAAAGCAGTCTGGGTAACTGGACTCTGAGGTTTGCTGGGATGAATGAATGCAGTCCAGTTTGATCTCCATTCCCAATCTCTTGCCCCCACTGAGTCACAAGGCAGCTCAGGCAAATACCATTTTGGGCTGCATTAACAGATGCATGGTATCCTAGACACAGGAGGTGATGGTGCCATTTTACTCGACACTGGCAAGCTTTCACCTGGAATGGCGCTTTCTGTTTGGGGCACTGCATTTCCAGAAGGCGGTCGACCAACTGGAGAGGATTCCGAGGACAGCAACAAAGATGAGGAAACAGCTAGAATGTAAGCTGCATGAGGAAAGGCTGAAGAAACTGGGCATGTTTAGCCTAGAGAACCTAGCGAAGGGGGGGTGGGAGGGAGAAACAGGACAGCAATTTTAAAGTATCTAAAAGGATGCCACAAAAGAGATGGAGAACATTTGTTCTGCGCTGCCACAGAAGAGAGGACCGCAGAGAATGGGCTTAAAATTGCTGCAAAGTAGATTGTGGCTAAATATTAGGGAAAAAATAGAGCAGCAGGGCAATGGATTCGGTTGCCTAGTGGAATTGCCTTCCTTGGATGCTTTCAAGAACCAGCGGGGACAAGCATCTGTCAGCGATGCTGTATGTACATGGCATCCTGCTTTGGAACAGGGAGATACACTTGATCTTTGAGGACCCTTCCAACTCTATGATTCTATAATTTAGAGAAACCTTTTAAGGGAGTCCACCTTGTTAGCTCTCTGTTAGGAGTGAAGGAGGCAGGGGGGTTCATGGAACCTCCTAGAACTGTCTTTGCTTTGTGGATTCCACACTCCCTTTAGTCTGTGAGTCACGGGTTTGTGGGTCCAACACCCCACTTTCCTGGGTTGGGTGACTCAATTTCCCTCCCTTGTAGCCCACCTGAAACCAGTTCTCTCTCTAGCTGGTCCAGTTCTGAAAAGGGGAGAATCTTTTTGCCACCCAAGGTCCAGAAAGCTTCCCGTTTACAGACTCTCTGGGTACGCAAGAGTTTGGAAACTCAACGTGCTCAGTTTGTGTTCTCTCAGTGTCAGACTACAGACACCTCTTCATAAAGATAAGAAGAAAGTTTATTGATTACATAAGCTAGAACAGTTGATACAGAG
>QEPC01001471.1:1831381-1841609 GCA_003113815.1 Sphenodon punctatus | reverse complement strand
GGGGGGGGGGGGGGGGCAGAGGAGGAGGGAAGCTCCTGGGCAGGAAGGTGGTAGGAAACAAGAGCAGAGAGATATTAGGGAGCAAGGCCATGAAAAGTCTTGAAGGTGAAGACCAGGCGCTTGTGCTGAATGTGTTCCTGTAGAGGGAGCCAGTGTAGGGTGGAGAGGAGAGGCTAAACGTGCTAAAAACGACAGGCCAGGTGGATGACTTTGGCAGCAGAATGTTGAACAGAGGTGATGGTGGTGGGATCAGAGCAGGGGAGACCAGTAAGGAGGAAGTTACAGTCGTCAAGGTGAGAGATGATTAGAACATGGACTAGGGACTAGGGTCAACAGTATTTGGATTTAGCAACAGCCTGGATCGGAGACGTAAAGGAGAGGGAGGAGTCAAAGATGAGTCCCAGGCTATGCACCCAATGGAACTAGGGTGACCACTGATGCATCGGCAGAAAAGAGGACAATAATTTGCATTAAATGTATGTATACTAATTTTATACTAATTTATGCAAATCTGTTGGGCAGAGGGTGGGGACAGAAGTGGGAGGAGCTAAGCCAATGGTAGGCAGGGCCAACGGTAGGCAGAGCCAAGCAAATGGTTAAGTCAGTGGTGTAGCTTAACCCAGCACCAAGAAGTTCCTAGAGTTAACACTGGAGGGAGATTACATTAATTAACCCTGTGAACTCCTTGCTGCTGCATGAAGCCCTGCCACTGGGGGATAGAGAGCCCTCTTACTAAGGTCCCATCCAATGTCTTTCTCCCACTAGTCCCATTTCTCCCTAGCAGTGTAAAAAAATAGAGCCTGGCTTCACTGTGAGCAGAAACTGACGTTTTAAGTGTCTCATCAAGCCAGTAATAACTACCAGTGATTCTCTATCATTTCAACAAACTTTCATTTTTTTATTTGTCTTTTGGTTTTTGTTTCCTTTTTTATGGGGAACACCACGAAAGTCAACCTCAGAAACCTTTGAACAGCATTGCACATAAGAACATTGGGGGCAACACATTCACATCACTCTGAGAAGCCTTTGAACAACAGTGCACATAAGAACATTGGGGATAACACACTCCAGTTACCCTGAAAAACCTTTGAACAAGGGGTATTTTCAGACGTTACGGGCCTCCCTTTTACCACAGTGAATCACCTGTGGTGGTGGAGGGCCCGTAACGTCTATAGGGGTTCCCACCTGATGTTCACCGCCGTGAACCGCCGGTGGGAATCTGATAAACCTCCATTCCGGAGGTGAGGTCGGCCTCCCCTCCGGAATGGTGGTTAGCTGGACCATGGTCAGGAAACGGCAGAGAGTAATGTCTGTTACCTCCGCTGAGTCCAGAGCATCGTCCCGGTCACAATCCGGGCTCAGGTGCAGCGGCCGGATCGGCCGCTGCGCCCGCATTGGCCACTGCGCCCGCCCGTCTCCAGGAGGGCGGGCAGGGCTGTGCAGCCACATGTTGTGCCGCACAGCCCCGCCCCCTCCTTGATCACCACAGGGAATCAGGCCAGCATGCCTGTAGGATGGCCGGCCTGATTCCAGTCTGGGATCCGAAACGGATCCTGGACTGTGACAACGAGGGAGGCCGGCATGTCTAAAAATACCCACGGTTGGCAGGGCCCGGGATGGGAGACAGTCCGGAGCAGGCGAGCAGCTCACGCTCTGGAACAACTGGCTCAGCAGTGTGACGGCAGTGCAACACACGAGCTGCGCATGCCAAAAAAGCCCACCAAGAGAGCGCAGCTGCGGGCAGCTGGCAGGCGGTGAAACAGAGACACTCGGATGAAAGGGGAAATCCGGACACTTCAATGATCTGGTTCCCCTTCCATCCTGGACAGCTGGAACTGTCCCAAAAACTGTGTGGGACTGGACCCCTGGCCACCCTAAATGGAACGACTGCTGGATGGGGACTTCCACAATGGTAATTGAGAGGGAAGTAGGACGGCAACGTTTTTTAGGGGGCAAGATAAGGAGTTCGGTCTTGACCATATTAACCTGATTTGGCGGTAAGACATCCAGACAGAGATGTCAGAGAGCAGTCAGCAATAAGAGACTGGTTGGAGGGGGATAGTGCAGGAGGAGAGAGATGTGTGTCATCAGCATACAGGTGATACTGGAAGCCATAGGTTTCAAAGTTTACTAGAGAAAGAGTGTCAAGGGAGAAAAGAAGAGGACCCAGGACAGATTCTTGGGGGACTCCCACAGAGAGGGGAAGCGATGTAGAGGAGGTACCAGCAAGAGAAACATTGAAGGAGCGGTTTGAGAGATACAAAGAGAACTAGTCAAGAACAGAGTCCTTGAAACCAAGGGAGCATAGTGAATCCAGGACGAGACCATGGTCGACCGTGTCAAAGGCAGCAGAGAGATCGAGGAGGACAAGAATGGAGTAGAGGCCCTTAGACTTCGCTAAGAGATGGTCATTCATTGGTGATTTTTGTGAGGGCTGTCAGTCGAGTGGAGAGGGTGGAAGCCCAATTGGAAGGGATCAAGGGAGGAATCTGAAGAGAGGAAATCAAGACAGGATGTGTAGACAGCCCGCTCCAGGAGCTTGGAAGTGAAGGGTAGGAGCAAAATGGGGTGATAGCTGGAAAAGTCAGAGGGGTCAAGAGCAGCCTTCTTAAGGATAGGGGAGACAGTGGCACGTTTGAAGGCCAATGGAAATGACCCGGTAGAGAGGGAGAGGTTGATGATGTGCAGCAGAGTAGGTGCAGCAGTGGGGACAATCGCTGTTAGGAGGCGAGTGGGGATGGAGTCAAGGGGGCAAGTGGAGGGGTTGGATAAAGAGAGGAGGGATGCGACCTCATCAAGAGAAGTTGGGGAGAAGGAGAAGAGAGGCAGAGGGGGAATAGCAGGGAAGGAAGCGGGAGAGGGTTGAGAAGCAATAGCAAGGCAGTGTTTATCAATCTTGAAGGAGGAGAGAAGATTCTGTGCAGAGAGAGAGAGAGGGGGGGGGGGGGAGGACAGGAAGTCTTCAGAAAGGAAGCAAATGTTGAAAAGAGGGGGCGGGGTTGCGGGAGTGAGATTAGATTAATGTAGAATAATAGTGGTCTTTGGCCAGGGAAAGGGCATTGCTAAATGCAGAAAGAGCAAACAAACTGGAGGAAGTCAGCGAACTCATGAGACTTCCACCAGAGGTGCTTGGCAGATGAGCCAAGGACGGAGGATTATGTGACAGATAGGATGGCATGGGAGCAGAGCAAGAGAGTCAAGGGTGGAAGAAAGGGATGAGTTGAAGTTGGAGACAGCAGAGTCTGGACAGGTGGTAGACAGATGAGAGAAGGGGGAGAGAGGAAGCAAAGTCAAAAGGGTCAATGGACTGAAGGTCACTGAAAGAGCGAGAGGTTGGGGAAGCAGGAGGGGGTGAGTGGGAAGCAAGGTGATGGTTCATTGGTTAGAGACTGGAAGGGCATCAAAGGAGAGATCTGAGAGAGAACAGTTTTTTGATAAGACTAGGCCAAGGGAGTGGACGTCACGATGTGTCTGGCACTCAGTCCACATGCAAAGGTCACTGAAGAAGCAGCAGGGTGAAAAGGGGTGTACACATGAATATTGAAGTCCCCAAGAGCAACACAGAGTTGGAAGGGGGAGTAGACACACAATGGACCTCAAGGAAAGAGAAAAAGAGTGAAAGGGAGGAGTGGCAAGGGGTTGGAATTAGCGAGATTCGGCAAGGAACAGGCTAACACCGCCGTCACAGCCTTCAGAGTGTGGCGAGTGGGGGAAGGTGAGACCGCCAAGGGAGAGGGTAGCAAGAGTGGCCCTGTTACAGTGGGGAATCCAGGTTTCTGTAAGGGCAAGGAATTGGAGGGAGCGGGAGACAAGAGATCGTGGGTGAACGGTGCTTTCGGGATGGAGGAGTGGCAGTTCCAGAGGGCGCAAGAGAAAGGCAGCTGAGATGGGGGGCGGGGGGAGAGTCAGGGGATGGGGGCTGAGAGGTGGAGGTGTGGGTTGATAGGAAGGAGGAATGTTGCTCCAATCAGGGAGTTGGGAGAGAAGGAGTTTAGGAAAGAAGGAGAAGGAAAGAGAGGTACAGGGAAGCGGACCAGATATTTACTGCAGGTGGGCAGGATTAATGGATGGGTGCCGGCATGTTGCGGTGATGTGGTGAATGGTATAGGAGAATGTCACAGGAACAGGCGGTACACGACATGGTCCCTACTGGCCCCAAAATGGCCACAGTTGATTATGAGGTGTCGATGACACGATTGCAGGACCTGGCGGGGTCTGCAGGATGGCTCGAGTGGATCTACTCATTTCTGTCAGGTAGGTTCCAGCAGGTGGTGATGGGCGATTGTATGTCATCCTCCCAACCCCTCTCCTGTGGAGTTCCACAGGTTCCATCCTGTTCCCTCTCCTGTTCAATGTGTATATCTAAGGATGTTGGGTGAAATCATGTATTGATTTGGTATGCAGTGCACTGCCATCCATATGCAGATGACACCTGAATCCATTTATCTTTTTCATCTGACCCAGGTCCTGCAGTCGGTGCTTACTCGGTGCCTGGCTGCCTTCTTGCAAGTTCCATCATTGGTCCAGGTTCATACATCCCGGGCACACAGAGGTGTCCTCCTCGGTGGCTGCTCCACAGCTTTGGAACTCCCTTGTTTGAACATCTTCCAGAGGCAGTGGAAGACCTACTTATTCGGCCAGGCATTTAACAGGCAAGGGTAGATCCGGGGGGTGAGTGAGTTATTATAAATATATAATGATGTGAACCACCCTGAGCCTTAGGGGGATAGGACAGGGTAAAAATCTAAATAAATAGAATGTTGGTCCCAGATGTAAGAGATGGAGGCAAAGTAGTTCAGATGATCCCTTTTCTTACTGCTGGTGAGAGCACGCAAGTGTTCAGGCTGAACAAGCCCTTTCCTCAGGCATGCAACAAATCAGAACTATGGACTGAGAAAAGGCAAGATAACCTACAACTCTCTTCTAAAAACCTACCTCGGTCTTCTATCAGACACTCCCTAGCTCCTCACCCCCATAGATTGTTGTTCACTGATGTCCTTGCATTTGGGAGGGGTGGGATGTCCTCTTCTCCCCTGTAAATAAGTATGTGCACCTGCTACTCCTCCACTGTGTGACTGTATCCATCCAGTCTCTCCCTGTGTGCCCCTCTCTCGTCTCCCCTCCCTTCTCTTAAGGAAAAATCATTGGTGTTTTAGACTTTTAAAAATCATGTTAAAAAGCTATTTATGATGTTAAAAACCAGGAATTTATTGATAAAAATACATAACTGGTCCATCTTCCAGATTCATCAGCACGTGGGGGAGCCTTCTTGAAATAAAACTAGGAAAAATGTAATTCTACCTCAGAGCTCTTCTTAGTTTTGTTTGATGTGCCAGGATTAGCCCCACAGCACCATCTGGAGGTCTGGGCACATAGGAGAAACAGCAAGGTCTCCACGGCAGGCAGCAGGCCATGGTGTAGGACTAGGAATATTATTTTAAACAGGCAATTCCTGCTTGGGAGCTGGAGAGTCAGGAGGCTTAACGTTTATTGGCTCAAGCTGTGTTTGCTAACACAGCAGAGGCTTTTCTAGCCTGCAAACTGAACTCCTGGAGGATCAGGATGAAAGTTCAGGATAAAGGGCTGGTACCTAGGCCTTGTCCACATTTTTTTCTGGATCAAGAGCAGAGTTGCTTGAGAGTCTCTAGGATCCAGGAGAAGCACCAATTTCTCTGGGTTATTGAGACCACGTTATGTAAGCAAAAGGATCCTGGATGTGATATTCCTAGGGTTGCCACATATCTTGTAAGCCACCCCAAGCTGCTCTGTGAGCAGGAAGGGGCGGGGTAGGAAAATGGTGAAATAAATAAGCAACTTTTTCCAGGACACTTACGAATTTTTTTGTAAATGTCTAGGGAAGAACTGGGGACAGGGAGGCATGCTGTGTAAGCAGATCAAAAGGCAGACAGAATAATTATACTCTGGTTTCCTCTCTCTAAAGCAGCCTCCATCCAAAGATCACACGGTGCTTCTTCAAGATCTATAAATTATCAAAGCCAGGTGAGCGTTGAGCAGTAGGGATATGCCAGGGAGACACTGCCCTCCTGTAAATAAGATATACTCCAGGTTTTCCCCTCTCAGCTTTAGTCTGAGGAATTTCTCTTTTGTCATGCAGTTAGTCTCCTCCCCCGTCCCCCATGCCAATCTCTCACAGCCCAGGTTGGACCAAGACTCATTAAGCAGTTTTCATTGGCAAAAAGCCCTAGTGCTGCTGGCTAGAAGTGATACCTTGGGAAGCAAGATCTGTTTGTCACTTGGGGCAGATCTACACTTATGGTCTTCTTACAGATTTAAAGCCAGGAAGGTATAGCCAGCCTTCCATATACATAGGGTAATTTCAGACGATACGATACCACGGTCAAGCACAGTGAATCCCCTGTGGTGGCCGTGGTACCGTAATGTCTGTAGTGCATTCTGCCAGATATTCACCATGGTGAACACCCGGCGGGAAACACATTGACCACTGTTCTGGACCTCCGGATGCCCGGAGGTCCAGAACCGTGGTTAGCTTAGCTGCTGGACCACGGTCTGTTACCTCAGCCGATCCCAGACTGTGGCCCGGACCCCGATGTGGGATCGGGCGCAGCGACCGGATTGGCTGCTGCACCCACCCGTCTCCCAGAGGGCAGGCAGCCAGGGGAGCGTGGGGGGGGGGGGCTGTGCGGCCGCATGTCGCGCCGCGCCGCCCCCTCCCTGATCCCCTGTAGGAATCAGCCAGCATGTCTATAGGACGGCTGGACTGATTCCTGACCAGGATCCGAAACGGATCCCGGTGCATGGTTGGATGTGCCTGGTGCACATCTGAAATTACCCATAGTTAGCTATTCTGTCAGCAGGGAAAATACAGGAAGAACAAAACCAGGCAAAGAGAACTGGCCCTATCCCTGCCTGGGCTTAAGGGTGGTTTGGAATAGCTGTTACTTCCAGAATCCCAACCAAATTTTTAAATTATTTTTTTTAAAAAAAAAGCCATTGCACATAAGCAAAATGGCTACCGAGCCATTTTGCACATGTGCAATTGGTGATTGCCCTTACTCCAAAAGCCATTTTGGATAAAGATGGACATTTGCATATCCACAAAAACCAACAAAACATCTTCTGATTCCAGTTGAAACCTGACAAAATATTGCTTGTTCCAGTATTCAAGTGGTGAACTGGCCTGTTCTGATCAAAAATGGGAAACAGAAAGAAATTGGAGTTCAGTCCTCCCTTGACTTTGGAAGAGGGGCAGGATTGGGTCTCTCTCTGAAGGCCAACGTGTGGGAGGGTACATTTTGTCTCCATCCCTGAAAGTACAGAGGCTTATGGGACAGCATCCCAGCATCCTGACAGGAGCAGGAGATGGGAGCTGAAATGAATATACATGGTGAATATTGTAGCTGACAATTTGGCCCGATCTGAACTGTATCTGCTGGAACAATCAATACCTGCTATTCAGGTCCATCTTTATCGGATATCTATTTTGGATATTTCAGCTTGGTTATTTCAGTACTACAGCTACTATGCGTATAACTGAAATGAAGTAGCCAACCTAAAAGAAAGAACAAGTATGTGTATATCTGCTTCAGATGCAGATATTATTTGGATATTTTTCCAAAAATCCAAATATCACCCATGAATACAAAATCCACTATTTGTTTCAGCACTACTAGGGACATCACACACACACACACACACACAACCTTGGAAAGTTTGTATGGCGAGAGACCATGCAACCTATACATTCCGTCCAAAAGGATCATGAAAGTGGGTACCAGTGCTATTGTCTAGAAGGAGGCAAAACGTTCAACATTTCTGCCACCATCACAGTCAAGCCAGTAGGGGAGGTGGCGGAATATCCAGCCTCTGGGCCAAATCTACCCCATTGCTGTTTTTCATTTGGTTCTTTTCCAATTACTGAATGTGGCCCAGTACGAATCCAGTCCCTAGCCTCAAGCTCTGAGTGAGCTCCAGGGCAGGGAGCAGAGGTGAGGGCATGTGCTTAACGATAGGGGAAGGGATGGATCCATCACATAGATCCATTATCTAGCTCCTCCCCTTTTGTCCCCCACCATGAGCACATCCCTTAAGTACCCCAACTCCTATACAGCATCCAGGGCTTGAACTGATTTTCAAAGTGGTCTAGGGGAAGGAAAAGGTTCCTCACCACACACTTATAGGCAGGGCCCCATGGATTGCTGCCAATGGGGAAAATGCAGAATCCACATGGCCCTGCTTATAGGGATTTAACCAGGCACCTTCAGAGCTAAGCACATGTGTCTCTGCATCTCAGCTCTGTAGCTGGACTGGAACAGACTCCCACTGGAGATCAGACACAGAATGAGATGCTTGAGATCAGTAGGGGTGCAACTAGGTTGGAATGGGCCCTAGTGGAATGATGAAATGCCACACACACACACCCCCGAGGCCCTTAGCAAGTCTTCAGTGGGTGCTAATTACCCACTCATCTATGCACACGTTCCACATACTTATGGTTCCTCCAGGTTCTTGGGCCCTGGTGCAGCTGTACCGCCTCTATCTTTTAGAGTTATGTCTTGCTCATGAATTGCACAAGCAGCCCCTCCTCACCCTCCCAAACAACTCTGTCATTCATCTGTAGCAACACCCCCTTCCACGTCGGGACCCATTTGCCAGTCCCTTATCTGAACCATACAGGATAGGATAGTGGTCTTGTCACAGGCAGAAATGAAGGGGTAGGTTGCAGAGATTGCTCCTGTCTCCCCTCACTTGCTTCCCTTCAGGCTCAGCTTTTCTCCATTATGAGTACATAACAGTACAGTGAACAGTACTAAACATTGTTATTGTGATGGGACTGATTTTCCAAGTCATGATTCACTTTCCTCCGATGCAGCTCAGATAGTTAATATTCCTTCCGAAAAACCCCAGGAATTTTTGTGGCTCATCTGCTCCGGTGTAATTCATGAGTTTTCCTTTCAAGCAGCCTCCTTTGCCAGCTGCCTGACTCTAATTGTAGCAAATTGAAATAAACCTCCCAACCCCATTAGATTAGGAGCAGGGGCAGAGGATAGTTTTGCCAGAAGAATGTGGTTTTTTGAAGTCTGCAAGCAAAGCTGAATACAGATACTGGAGGTGGGTGGGGAGTGCATAAACAAACGTGACAGACTACCCAGTGAATGGGTTACGTGGCATGTCTCATTGGTTAGGCAGCATGATATTCAAGATGCCAAGTGGCTAGAGATTAAATGAATAATTGCTGCTATTTGGTATCTGGCCAGATCTGCAGTATCTGCTGAGATCCGGAAAGGTCTGGTTACCAAGCAGTATTTTTTGGCTAGTGTTCAGCAGATTATCTGGTTAACCAATTTTCTACATTAAGCTGCATTGTGCTATATCATTTCATATTTGCTCAATAATTATTTTTCTATGTACTCCCTCCCCTCCTCCATACCCGGTTTTAGAGTAGCAACAGTAACATTTGATTATATGGTAAGGTGGTAGAACGGCAATCCAATAATGGTAACCCAGTAAACCGGTTCATTTTTGCAGATTTTATCCAGTAATTAGTTACATTTGGTGGTTAACTGCTGCTGGTTAATTACTGAATAACTGCTGAACTATCTAGAAGACCAGATATTAACCCCAGATTAATATTTTTGCTATCTGCTTCAGCTCTACTAGTGGCTAAGTAGGTGCTACCCATGCCCACTCATGGCATAAGCCCAGGTAACAGAGGGTCTGCCCTGAAAGGAGTACAAGTCCATATTCACACCTTGCTTTATGGTCCTTTGTTAAGAAGATGCAAAAAGACAGAGGATGCAAGAACTGAAGTAGCAGTGCAGAGGCAGCTTCAGGCTTGGCAGAGAACGCTACAAGCACAACTTTGGAAAGAGTTGCAGACTGAAGGCTGGGGGGTGGGAAGGGGAGTACTCTGTACTGCTGGACTTTTGGGGGGGAGTTCTAGGCGTATCTGTTTGGGGGTGCACTACATGTGCTGTTGGCTGCTTCCCATCCACTTCCACTCAACCTGCAGGTCTGAAAATAAACTGATCTCTAAAAGACACCATAAGACTCCAGTCTTTCTCTCTCTCTCTTCCCCTCACCCTCCAGAAGGAAGCCAACCCAGAAAAAGCTCCTCTGAAAACTTCCCACCAGTTGGGGAAGAGGGAGCAACAATCCAGGGAGCCTGGATGGTGTTCATCAGCACCCTGTCAGACAAGATGCTCTGACTGTTTTTAGATGATACATTATAAGATTCTAGTGGTTTTTA
>QEPC01001471.1:1820980-1831281 GCA_003113815.1 Sphenodon punctatus | reverse complement strand
CCTAAATTTTGAAAGTAGATTAGCTACAGCCAAAGTAGCCGTAAAATCCAGGAAAGCCTTTTTGAGATCTTCAGACCATTTAACACATGTCAAAACCTCACCTTCCCCTGTTTGAGAGAGTGGTGGAAGCCCATCCCCAGGGTAATAGATGTCAGAGTTATTGACCAAGATCTTCATGATGATTAGGAAATGATTAGTCTGAAACATAGGTGTAACTTGCATACTGGCCACATAAGTGAACAGGCTAGTAGATACCAGGAAATAATCAAGGACGCTAGAGCCCTGACGGAGCAGGTTATGCTAACTGCTGAAACCTTGAGATTTCTGTTTCTCAAGCTGTCACAGGTTCAAGAAAAGTTAGATTCTATTGAACCTACTAAGCGCAGGGATAACCCGCGCCAGGCCGAAATGGGGCAGCGCCAGGCTGGGAATGGTATTGTGTCTTCCTTGGGCCCTGTTCGATTTGCCATGCCCCCCCAAGGGGTGCTTTCTCTTCAAGCTAGCCAAAATTTACCATGCCTTTTTTCGGAGAATGCCGATTCTTTTAGATTGATGCCTTCTACGTTAATTTTTACTATATTTCCAATATGGGGTCGGCATCCCCTGCCGTCTAACACGGCACTGGATGTGGCCGAGCACCTTAGACTTCTGCTAAAGGAAACGTTGATAATAAGCCGGGACATTATTTCTGTGGATCACTTGCTGGACTGTAAGGACAGACAAACAATAATTGTGACATTTGTTTCTACCTTTCTGATTTCTTCGATTCTCACAAAGAAAGGTGTTCTGGAGAAAAATGCAATTTATATTTCACGCACTTTCCAGGCCCCCGCCCCCAGGTAAATCTGGAAGAGAGGAGGGGAATCTCTTTACCAATGGCTCCTCACCCCGATCCTGGGGGAATTTTTCTTGCCCCTTTTCATTGCCTTCATCCACCCCAGTTGGAAAGAAGGGGCCATTGGTAACCTGCCCTCAGAAGCTTAGAACGCTCCCTTCCCCCTTAGGTCTGGAGGGGCCTCCTTGGAGTGGAGATAAATTGAAAGTTCGGTGGGTAGAGCTCTGCTCCCCCAGCCCCCAGCAGGGTAGACTGGGGGTCTTTCCCTCCATACCGGTGGATGAGGACTCCACTTGCCCTCTGGTGGCGGCTGTGCAGGCCGGCTTCCTGGAGAGGCTGGAATCTTTATATTCCCGCTTGGATGAGCTTAGGCGAGGGGGTACGCCAAAGGGTTCCTTGAAGGCCCTCCGAAAAGCAAATGTTGAGCGGCATACTCCCTCAGATTCTCCATCCCATTTGACTACCCACTCCTATCCTTCCCCTCGCTCATCCATTTTGGGAGTCAGGGATAGTACTGTGGTGAGTGAAGGAAAGGAGTCCTCCACCCTCGTCCCCGCACTCCCTGGTAATTTGGGGCAGCAACTGGTGGAGGTTCCAGCTGGTTTTGTGAGGGCACTGGATCCGTATTTAACACCCCCATTATATTTAGTTCTTTCATCCCATTCAGTTCTGGGGGTGGCGGAGGCTCGGTGAACTGAGAAATCGGTGTTAAGTCCATTCTGCTCCTTACAACTCAAATAAGTGTCGAAGCTCCAACAAGGGCCCATCCCCTAAAGAGCCCGTGGGCTCAGCTTTGGCAGCACCAGTACCACCCCTAGGCAGAGTGCTTAGACATCATGCTAAGGTGCCCCCCTCCTACAAATTAGGACTTAATGAAGGGGCCTCTCCCAATTTTTCTATCGTTTCATGGAATATTTCAGGCTGGAAGGCCCGCCAATCTGAGGTTGATTTTTCAAATTTTCTAATTTTTTACGATATAGTGTTATTACAAGAAACTTGGTTAATAGACTTGCTGCGTTCCAAGAGTTGGAAGGGGTTTGACATGCACTGGTTAGAGGCTACACCCTCAGTACACCAGGGCAGACCCAGTGGTGGTCTTGTGCTTCTAATTTCCAGTGCTTTATATGCTAAAGTCCATCTTATTAGCTCTATCAATTCTAATTTCACTATTTCCCACTGTTTATTTCCTTTGGGGCTGGAGATGCTTTTGGCGAATGTTTATATTCCTCAGGAGTCTTCACTGTACTATTCTGATGAAATATGGGCAGAACGGGAGGAACAAGTTTTATCTGCTTCAATTAGCTTTCGGCAGCTTTTTTGTTGATTGGGGGCGATTTTAATGCAAGACTGGGTACTCCTGCTACATACCAGCCCTTGCCCACATTAGATGAGTCAGCCAATCTGTGTTATGTCCCTCCTCGTAATTCTAGGGACCAGGTGGCTGGCCCTAGAAGATCCTTTATGGCCAAATTATTGTCGGCCCTAGATCTAATAATTGTTAATGGACGGGTTAAGGATGATATGGAAGGCAATTTTACATTCCATTCATTGTCGCAGCACCCCCCCAATGAGACACAGAGACCAAATATTGGATTAAAACAGGCCACACTCTTTATTAATAGTTATCAAGACGGTGGGTGATTGCCCACGCAATATGGGTCCAGTATGCTAGCTAATTAACTCTTATTAACCCGAAACTGGCCGGGATGTGCCTTCCCGTGCCAGCTCCATCACAAACAAGGCTCCCCTTCGACAGCACCCTGGCTCTGGCCGAAAGGGGGAGCATCCCAACTGTGGGCTTGAGTAAGGAGGTGGGTACCCGCTAAGTCAGCAGACCGTGCAGGTACTTACTGACGAAACTGCAGTACCCCTCCCAGGTAAATAACCCCAGTGCGTACTGCCTGCGCCTGGCACTGGGTGTCACCTCCCCATCTCTTAAGGAGATGACTCATTTCAATTCCTAACCTATTTGACCTACTATAGCATACTGGACCCCCGCTGAGTGTGACATTTATTGATAAATTAAAATCTGTCCATCGAATTGCACGAATTGTACATGACCTGTACCAACGTTCTTCACGTCCACTTAGCCAAATCACTTTCCAAATTAAAACTTATTAAAATTAACAATTATAGCCAAATAATAATCCAATCAACCTATTTAACCTATTCTGCACTGTTGAAGGGGCGAAACGGGCAACCCTTAAATTCAGGCTAGTCGCTAAAATTCCCCTTCGGCTCCGTAAGGGCAACCGGTAAATACCACAGTGCTAGAGGTGAGGTGGGTGGGCTGCTTCGCGCTGCTGGATGAACTGCCGCTCACATGCGGCCAGCGCGACTCCGCCCCACGTCAAGAGGGCGGAGCCCAGTGGAAAATTTCCAAAGCGCGGCGTCTCTGCGCACGCGCACCCGCTGTTGCCGGGCAGATTCCCAGCGGCCAGAAGCACGCCGCAGTGCTCGGCCGCTCCATTCACGTCCGGTCTTCTCCGCCTCCCATGGACGGGGGCCGGACAATTACCCCGTCGCCGCCATTACGGCGGCAAAGGGGGCTTGGCAACAATGGGGAGAATGCAGTGAACAGAGGTAAAGATAAATATAAATAAAATGTAAAATACTAAAAATACAAATACTTGACCCCATGCACAGCCCTAGTGAATGTATTAAGGATGGTGAGGCACTTGACTCTATGAGCAAGGACACTACACAGGTTTCAAAGGCAGAACTCACAGGCTGCATTCCCAGCTCTGTCAGGGAGCTGCAGTGCAACTTAACATCAGTGCCTCAATTACTCCGGCTGTAAAATAGGATGGTAAAAAAACTACTTCCACAAAACATGTTTATTTGCCTTTTGACTGCCGAGGTTTGCACAGTGCTTGAAGGTCTTTACTGATGAATGCAAGCCATTATTTTAATGGAGATAGGGATTGACTGGGGCTGTGAATTGAGAAGTACCTTATACTAAGCCTTGCAATTTCAGCCATGCCGCTGCCAAGGACTTATCGGGCGGGGGGGGGGGGGGGGGGGGGGCAGGGACATGGGTTCACCCTCTCGGCTGAAGGATGGTGCTTCCAACAGTGCCCCATCTCCTCCTCAGTCTGATCAGAGATGGCAGAATCTTGGCTTGCTGGTGGCTGGCTATGCATGAATGATAATGTTCTGCTTTGGAGTCACAGTAAAGATCAGGCCTTTTAAACAAAGATCTCTTGAAAGGCTAATTTTCGTGGCTAACATGCTGTTCTTTAATAGGCTTCTCTTGCGATTCAGCAAGCAGCTGTCGCTGAAGCAGTAACAGTACAGGTTTTGCCTCAGGGTGGCCTAGTGAATCACAGTGTTAGTGTTTGGGTTGTTTCAGAGCATTATCATTGTCGTCTGGCTCAGGAGTCTGTTCACAGCCAACAGGTGCCCGCAGCAACGAGGAAGAAGAAGTAGCCTATTGCTGTAATATAGGATGTTTTTCATATAGGTAAGAAAAAGCCCATCTAAAATAGCAGCAAAGGACTGTAATGCTGGTCCTTCATGACAACATCAGTCCAGTCCAAGGATCCTACCTCTGGAAGGGTATAGGGCTCTGACTCGGGGCTCCCACTTTATCAGTCAATCTTCAGGACAAAGGGGCAAATGAAAGGCATGAACTAGGGCAGGGTGGGGAACCTGGTCCTGTAGGCCAGAACTAGCCTACAACTAGGCCCTGTTCCAGTTTCTGGATCTAGCCCCTACGCTCAAGCACTGAAAGAGTGGGGAAGGAACAGAGAGGAGGGCAGACACTCAAGGACAGATCTGCGACACAGATTTATGATCTGCACTCCCCTCTTTCCTTCCCCCATCCTGAACTCACTCCTTAAGCACCCTGCCCTCCACTTCTATCCAGCCCTTTGTAAGAGTCACTGTGTGAGGGGTGTCTGGGACATGGGCGGACGCAGGGTTTGGGGGGTGACAGGGTTGAGCATCAGGGCTGGGAGGCATGACAGGAAGCAAGATTGAGGGCTAGGACTAAGGCAGGGAAGGCAGGAGGGAGAAAGACAAGAGCAGGAGGGGAAGAAGAGAGCAGGAGACAAGGGAACAAGGCACGCGGGGGAGGGGAGCGAGACATGGCTGGGAACAAGGCAAGCGCTAGGAACGAGATGAGACATGAGCAAGAGGGGAGACCAGGCATGAAGGAGACTGGACACAAAGCAAGGAGAAGACTAAGGTAGGTTTGCAAGGCACAAGGAGCAAGATACAGACCAAGAGAGGGTAGCCAGGGAAGGCTGGGAACAGGAACACAAGTGGGGAGCGTGAACTGAGAGAAGCCCAGGGGAGTGTGTTGCTCCACCCAACATCCTGTTGCGGCCAGCGTGCCTTTTATGCTCACTGGTAGCCAACCAGGAGGCTGGGAGATGGGGCAATGGCTGAAGACAGATGGGGTAGGATCAAGACAAGGTAGGAAGGAGACATGGGGGGAAGTGGCTGGTCTTGAGACAGGGTGAGGTGATGGCGCTGATGGGCCGGCCACCACTTGAGTCCTGGAGGGTGGACTGGGGCCTGACATCCTCAAAGTCTCTACTAATTTTCAAAGTGACCCACAAGAGGGAAAGATCCAGCACCTCAATCTAGCGTGAGCAAGGTCAAGAGCCAGAGTAAGCCAAGACAGTAGTCACAGCAAAGGCTCAAGCCAAGAATCACAAACCAAGAATTGGGCCTGTAAGACCTGGCTGTTCGTCTGGGCCTTTGCGGGGAGGGGAATAAGGGTGGTTTTTGGTTTTTTTACCGGTGGTTTTACCTCCTCGTTGTTTTTATTGTTTTAGTAATCCCTTTATGAATTGTTTTTATATATTATTTTTAAATGTCTTGTGAGCCGCCCCAAGCTGCTGTACGGCTGAAGGGAGTGGGATACAACTAACTAACTAACTAACCAGGGCATGTGCTGGATCAGAGAGGCAGGAGAAGTCATCCAACAACAGGTGAGGCTAACAAGGCTGGGGGCAACATCCTAGACAGCAGCAAGAGCAGGGAGCACCAAGTTCTACCTGTCTAAGGTCTAGCAGGAAAGAGGCAGTGTAATTATGTAGGCCTTTGGGACCAATCGGGACTAAGATTAAAGAATTGAGCTGAAAAGGGTCGGGGCCACATCAAACGGGACACCTGCTCATGCACCCCTTGGAGTGTTGGGATATCACAATTCTTTGAAGGATGCAGGGTCACATCACAAAGGGAGAGAAAGCCTCTTTGCCCTGCGCCTGCCTCCTTTCCCACATATCACCACACCTTCCTTTAAGAAATTTCAGCAGTACATGGATAAATAAGGGCTTTACCGAGAGAGTCTGGGTCAAACCCGGAGGGATGATAATCCTAATAGGGGCAGGTTCTCTAGATAGTGGTTCTCAAACGTTTAAATGGCACTCTCCCCGCTTCTACTTGTCTGCTAGCTGAGACCCCCTCCCCTCCCTTATACCTTGCTCCTCTTTCCCACCCTCTTACTGCTCTCCCTTTCTCGCCCTGTTGTTAACCCATTATTTTGGAGAGTCCCACAAGCTCAGGCAGAATGGTGAGCTAGGAGTTATGCCAGGTGTGGCCCTTCTTGTGACCCCCCCACTCCAGAATACCCTCCATGCCTCCCAGTTTGAGAAGCACATCTCACTTGGCTGAGGTCTTTATGCTTTAGTTCTATTCACTTGCGTCACCAGGCGAATCTAGTGGCAGTGTGGATTAGCCGTTGCTTGGGGAACCTGACAGTCCTTGATTCTTGCTGACCCTGGAGGATGAGTTTACAATTCCCCAATGGAGCAAAGATTGTGGTCAGCTTAACTCCACTTCTCAAACTCAGAAGCAACAGCAATCATCGTAATAAAAAGCAGAACAGCAGCTGCCTGGCCACATCTCTGGGTCAGGCAGTTTGTTGGTGGAAGCCAGAGCGCCCCCGACTTCACACATCAACCTGAGAGGATGAACTGACCCGTTGACTCCTGTAGCACTCTGCTGATGGACATCCTCCAAAATGGCCGGCTCTCTCTCTTTCTGTTCTTTGGACCCTTCTGCAATTTTTAATTTGTGTAGTCACTTCCCATGCCCACATAGTAGGTCCCAGACAAGCCATTACAAGATAATAACTCCCCCAAACGCACTGATCTGTTTGTCGTCATTTTGCAGACAGAACATCTGGTGCCTGGCTCAGTAGCAGACCTCTCATTCCTCTTGAGTTCCAGTCTACACACTAGTCAGCGAGTACATGGCCCTGAATACGGAGAGCTAATTTGGAGTTGATCATCATGCAGGCTGGCTGATGTGCTCTAAAACTGAAATAAATATTCTCAACAAAAACCAAAACTTGACATACTCATCATCTCAGTATAAACCAAGCTAATAGGAAGCAAAGTTAGCACACCTGCTTTGCTCAATCCAGTGGCTCTCAACCTTTTTGTAGGCAAGCCCCAAACATTTTCTAAAAAACTCCAGGACCTACTTGAATAAATCTATGGCTTACATGGGCTGGGCACACAAGACATAGCAGGTATCAAGGGCTCTCCAGGGTCCTGAGCTGGTGCTTAGCCTGGATGTAGGAGGCTGTGTAGAGCCAAGAGAAACACTGCGAGTAACTTCTCACCCCCTCCAGGAGCCTCGGATGGAACTTGGACACTCCCCAGCCCCTCCCAACAACTGTGATGGCCCTGTGCAAACTGCTGCCCAAGCGTTGTGGGGGGGAGGGATGGAGGTGGTGCACCAAGTGAGCTTTGGTGAGCCACCTTCTTATTCCCCGCCGCATTCTCAGCCACCACTGCCTCTGAGGCCCACAAAGACCCTCCCACCAGCTGAGAAGCACTGGTTTAATGAACTGAACATTGGTTTCCGTTGTTTTGTTTCAGTTATTTGCAGGGACCCACATTTACCGTTTTTGTTTTCGCCATTGCCACCAACGGGGAAAATGCAGTGAACATGGGTTCCTGGTTATTTGGTACGTCATTAACTTTGATGGGATTATTTAGCAACAAACTGTACTAAATAGCTCCACCCTAAGTATCAGATAATGAATCCCCAAATAACCAAAATGAAACAAAGATAACTAAATGAATAAAATAACAAGAGCTGAAACAGATAGTAGAAGGTATTTTATTTGCAGGTACAGCTGTGCATGCGGTCAAGTATTTGCAGCTGGCTTAGGAGAAGAGAGAATGGAATATGGGGCTAGCATGAGTGATGGGTTGCTGGCTTGGGGGTGTGTGTAACTGGCTTGGGAAGGAATAGGGCTGGGCTCAGGGGGCTGGCTCAGGAAGGAAGTCGCTGACTTGCAGGGGGAATGAGGTAGGACTCTGGCTTGAGGGGAAGGGGTTCTGGCTTGAGGGGAATCATTAGTTTGCAGAAAGTGGGCTCTCTAGGAGGGAAATGGGCACTGGGCTGGCTGTAGGATGGCCAGAGAATATGAAAATTTTAGAGGACACAAAAATACAGGTTGCAGGGCTGCATTGGCTCCAGTGCAGCCCTGCAACCTTACTTCCTCTACAGTTTGCATATCTGGCCACCCTAGCTGGCTCAGGAGGGTCCCTGGCTTGCGGTAAGGGTCACTGGCTTGGAGAGAGGAGGAATGAAGCTGCCAAGGTTGGACTCACCATTTCTCTCTGGCTGGGCTGGGCCTGGCTGCAGTGGTGGAGACTGCAGTTCTTAGAAAGCAGCAGCCCCTGCAGGTGGGGAGGGCTCACCACAGGCTGCCCAACCTGGCGGCTAAGCGGAGGGTTCTTTTAGATGTGCCTCTATCTTCGCGGACTTCACAATCCGCTTTCAGCAACCTTGCAGGGATGCAGTTTAGACGTGCCTCCCCACACCGGAAGTCACCCGACTGCCATTGGAAACAGCGGTGCCTGGCAGCTCACACATTTCTTTCAAAACCAGATTTGTCAAACCCTGATATCGGGGTTTGACAAATCCATTTTTTAAAAGAACGTGCAAGCTGCCTGGCGCCGCAGTTTCCAATGGCAGATGGGCAAGTTCCGGTGTGGGGAGGCACGTCTAAACTGCATCCCTGCGAGGTTGCTGAAAGCGGATTGTGAAGTCCGTGAAGATAGAGGCATGTCTAAAAACAGGCCGAGAGTAGCCCAGCTCTAATCTGGATGTGTGCTGCAGTGTTTGGGGGGTCCAGTTCAGGATCTCAGATATTACGTTTTTCAGGAAAGGTTAGGTTCACAGACCTAGTATTCATATTTCTAATATGGAAGCCAAAAAAGGTCTTTTTTGCATTTATTTGTATTTTGTCAGAACCCAAATTCACAGCCCTATTTGCAGGTATTATTCACATAGCCCTCCAATATTCCAAATAATATCCATACCTGAAATGGAATATCTGCATAAGCAGATATGTGAATACCCATTTCAGTTACTTTGTTTATTATGGTATTTCAGTGGCATTGTTTCTGCAATGCACTAATAGTGACAACGTGCATAATTTAAATATCAAAGTGATCAAAAAACCAAAATAGATATCCAACCAAACAGGAACAGATAGCAGTCATCCATTTTGTCAGTTTTGCAAATTCAGTGGGTTGATTCATTTTGGCAAATATTTGTTCAAATCTAGAAATAAACAAAATAACTGAACACACACACACATTTTGCATACATGGCTAAGCTAATTTGGATACTCTGTGCAATGGATGAATATACAATAGCATACTTGTTTCATCCCTAGTGCTCACATTATTGGGGGAGGGACTTTCCTCAGTCAAAAGCTTCAGGACCCACAAGGAGAAAAAGGATTGCAGGGAAATTGTCCTGGCATCCAATTAACCCAGAGTCTGAGGCAGTGTGGTTCAAGCACTAGAATAGCAAGCAACTCACGAAATAGGTTCTACTAATCCCTGTTCTCTGCCACTGTGCTTGTGTGACCTTAGTCAAGTCACCTTTCCACCCCATTTCCCATCCCAAACATCATGTAGATTATAAATTCTTTAGGGTAAGGTGTAGCAGGATGCTATGCAGGATCCATGGGTTATGTCCTTGCAGGATCACAGATAAGACCTCTTGGGGTTACTTATTCCAGGGAATTAGCTCTCACCATCACTAGGTTACCTTTTATTCTCTGTACAAGTCCTAATATTGGACAAGTCTCTGTACAAGTCCTAATACAAGTCCAGTTAGGATGGTCCACCCTCGGAGGCTGATGGAACCCCAGTGGTTCCAAGAGGTCCTGAGGGAGCTAACCTTGGACTTGGACGGTCACTCTGTGGATGAGCTAATCCAGCATTGGAACAGCTTGCTGGAGGAAGCCAATCGACAGGGTGGCTCCAAGACGCCCTCTGCCTCGGTCTCGTCACCACAGGACCCCTGAGGGGCTGCGGTGTATGAGGCGTGTAGGCAGGAGGCTAGAGCGACGCTGGCGTCGGACTCGATCTGACTCCGACTGTCTTCTCCATAGGGCCCATTTGCGGTCCTATGTTGAGTAGGGGTGGGACTACCGGATCATCCGGTATCCGATACTGCCGGTATTTGGTGTACCGGCAGT
>QEPC01001471.1:1769247-1803903 GCA_003113815.1 Sphenodon punctatus | reverse complement strand
TTTTTTTTTTTTTTTTTTGCCATACTGACTGGACAGCTCCTTGGATTTCAACCGAGAGCCTGAGGTTTCCTGAGTGTGGCGTATTACACCTCGAGCCACCAGAGCCAGCTTGTATTAAATGCAGGTTTTGGTCCTCAAGAAGCTAAGGGACCCGGGCTCCTGGAAAGGCGTGCGCCCGCCCAGGTGCGAGCGACACCCCGGGGGGGGGAGGGGGGAGACGAACCGTGACCCATCCACGGCACGTGCCCACAAAAGATTTATATCTTACAAGGCCTTTTTTTTTTTTTTTCCCCCCACACTGATTTGACAGCACCTTGGATTTCAACCCAGAGCCTGAGGTTTTTTGAGTGCAACATCTTACACCTTGAGTCACCAGAGCCTACTTGTTGATAGCAATGGTTTTGGTCCTCAAGAAGCTAAGGGACCCAGGCTCCTGGAACGGCTTTGCTTCCGCCCAGGTGCAAGCGACACCCCCGGGCGGGGGGATGGAACACGACCCGTCCACGGCACGTGCCCACAAAAGATTTCTATCGTGCCAGGTCTTTTTTCCCCCCCCCACACACACTGACTCAACAGCGCCTTGGATTCAAACCCAGAGTCTGAGGCTTCCAGAGCACAGCATCCTACACGTTGAGCCACCAGAGCCCCATTACCGTAGCCCAACGTTTTGGTCCTCAAGAAGCTAAGGAACCCAGGCTCCTGGCATGGCGTCGCCTCCGCCCAGGTGCGAGCAATGCCCCTGGGGGGGACGAAACGCGACCCGTCCACGGCACGCGCCCACAAAAGATTTCTGTCAGGCCGGGCCTTTATTTTTTTTTTCCCCGCACTGACTCAACAGCACTTTGGATTTGAACCCAGAGCCTTAGGTTTCCTGCATGTGGCATCTTACACCTTGAGCCACCAGAGCCAGCTTGTTTGCAGCAAAGGATTTGGTCCTCAAGAAGCTAAGGGACCCAGGCTCCTGGAAAGGTGTTGCGTCCGCCCAGGTGCGGGCGATGCCCCAGGGGGGAGGGGAAAGGAATGCAACCCATCCATGGCACGCACCCACAAAAGATTTCTATTGTGCCAAACCTTTATTTTTTCCCACACTGACGCGACAGCACCTTGGATTTGAACCAAGAACCTGAGGTTTTCTGAGCGTGGCATCTTAAACCTTGAGCCACCAGAGCCAACTTGTTGATAGCAAAGGTTTTGGTCCTCAAGAAGCTAAGGGACCCAGGCTCCTGGAACGGCTTTGCGTCCGCCCAGGTGCAAGCGACACCCCCGGGCGGGGGGATGGAACACGACCCGTCCACGGCACGTGCCCACAAAAGATTTCTATCGTGCCAGGTCTTTTTTCCCCCCCCCACACACACTGACTCAACAGCGCCTTGGATTCAAACCCAGAGTCTGAGGCTTCCAGAGCACAGCATCCTACACCTTGAGCCACCAGAGCCCCATTACCGTAGCCCAACGTTTTGGTCCTCAAGAAGCTAAGGAACCCAGGCTCCTGGCATGGCGTCGCCTCCGCCCAGGTGCGAGCAACGCCCCTGGGGGGGACGAAACGCGACCCGTCCACGGCACGCACCCACAAAAGATTTCTGTCAGGCCGGGCCTTTATTTTTTTTTTCCCCGCACTGACTCAACAGCACCTTGGATTTGAACCCAGAGCCTTAGGTTTCCTGAATGTGGCATCTTACACCTTGAGCCACCAGAGCCAGCTTGTTTGCAGCAAAGGATTTGGTCCTCAAGAAGCTAAGGGACCCAGGCTCCTGGAAAGGAGTTGCGTCCACCCAGGTGCGAGCGACGCCCCTGGGGGGGACGGAATGCGACCCGTCCACGGCACGCGCCCACAAAAGGTTTCTATCAGGCCGGCCCTTTATTGTTTTTTCTGCACTGATTTGATAGCATTTGAACCCGCTTCCTGAGCATGGCATCTTACACCTTGAGCCACCAGAGATGGCTTGCTGTAGGGAAAGGTTTTGGTCCTCAAGAAAGTAAGGGCCCCAGGCTCCTGGACAGGAGTTGCATCGGCCCAGGTGCGATCGACGCCCCCGGGGGGGGGAGGGGGGAACGGAACACGACCCATCCATGGCACGTCCCCACAAAAGATTTCTAACACGTCCAACCTTTTTTTTTTCTTACCATCTCCACAGTGTCTTGGAGTTGAAACCAGAGCTTTAGGCATCCTGAGCATGGCCTCTTATGGCTAGAGCCACCAGAGCACGCTTGCTCTAAGTAAAGGTTTTGGTCCTCAAGAAGTTACAGGCCCAGGGCTCCTGGAAAGGAGTTGCATCCACCCAGATGCGAGCGATGCCCTGAAGGGGATGGAGGAACGGAATGCGACCTGTCCATGGCACGCGCCCACAAAAGATTTCTAACATGCCCAGCATTTATTTATTTTTTCCTCACACACTCGACAGCACCTTGCATTCAAACCCATGGGCTTAGGTGTCCAGAGCATGGCAGCTTACGTCTAGAGCCACCAGATCCAGCTTGCTATAGGGAAAGGTTTTGGTCCTCAAGAAGGTAAGGGCCCCGGGCTCCTGGAAAGTAGTTGCATCCGCCCAGGTGCAAGCGCCCCCCCCGGGGGGGGGGGGCACGGAACGCGACCAGTCCACGGCACGCACCCACAAAAGATTTCTTTCTGTGGTCCCAGTGCCTTTCCTACCTGCCTTGTTCCCTGAGGAGTGCGTTCTAGACCCCTTTACCTTGCAGTCCTGGAAACCTTTCCCTGTGACTCTCACTCCCTTAGGCACCCTAAGTCTCCCCGGCGTGTGGTGTGGGTATTGTGTGTGTTGGGTGGTGGACGGTGAGTCCTATGAGGTGGGAGAACCTCGCCAGTAGCCCCGTTGGTTACCTTCCTCGTGATGATCTGGCCTTCTCTTGTGTGAGAGAATTAAGGGCCACACAAGATCCTGAGGGACCACTGCATCTCCCTGCGGGCTCCAAACCACAGATGTGTGTGTGTGGCTGGAGTCTGAGTGCTTCCCCTCCTTCCCGTGTACTTGCCCCCTTCCCTTACATGGGGAGATTGTAGTCACTAGGTGGGAGGGCAGGGCTTACTTAGTTTTCATAGGGCGGTAAGAGTCCTGCCCTGCCACTACTCCAGAGATGCTTCTGAGGCCTTGTCAGGAGCAACGCCTCCTTATTAGTGGAGAATTGGTACTTCCTGTGACACCTTTACATGTTCCTGAGCCATGGGCAACTGCCCCATCTGCCCTGCCCTAAGGCCAGCCCTGAATGATGAAACAATCTTTAGGCTCCTCCTCACCCGCCACTGCAGGACAGGGCTAAGTTTGATGAGAGCCCAGGGCTGTTCTGGTTTACAGGCCTCCTACATGCACCCAGCTGCAGTTACCCAACAAAGCCTGCACGGGTCCCATTGGCCTTCTCTCTCCTCAGAAACGGAAACGTTTACTGCTCTCAACCATTTTCTCCAGCTCTGCATTCACACCAGGCTCCCCAGGACAGTCTTTCTCTGCTCCTCCTGCAGCAGTGTTGCTCCCCCATGGCTGGCTTTTAGGAGCTACCCCATCTGCTGAGTGCTTGGAGGAGCTGCCCATTTGGCAGTTTGCCACATCCTGACTTTTGGCAAACAGAGATACCTTGGGAATGAACTTGAGATTTCTGGTCCTAGAAGCAGGACTCTCTACTGTACAAACCAAGAAAGCCTGACTTCTTAGCAGAGCAGACTCATTAGCCTCTGGCCCTGCTGCACCATTAGAGGGAGGGAAGGAGCGTAGTATAGATCTCAATCCTCATGTGGACACTGTGACTGTTAGAAGGCCTGTACCCCAAAGCAAACCTCTTTAGCCATGTGCTAACCTTTGTTTCTCTGAACCATTAAAGGAAGTCTAGCTGCCTCTACCAACTAATGACTTGCTGACTGTGGCAGGGTTGTGCAGCTCCTGTTGGCTTATGCTGGGGAAGTAGTCACTAGGGATGGGCGAACAGATCGCAGTTTGGGTTCGGTCGTTTGGTTCGGCTGCGTTCGGTTTGTCCGTTTGGTTCGGCTGCGTTCGGTTCGGCAGTTCGGTTCGTCCGTTCGGTTCGGCTGCGTTCGGTTTGTCTGTTCGGTTCGGCAGTTCGGGTAGTTCGCCGGGTTCGGGTTTGGCTGTTCGGTTCTGTTCTGTTCGGTCTGCATGTTCAGTTCGTGTTCGGTCATGCTCGGTCCGGTCACATTCGGTGAACTAACGCGAGAGTGTGATCGTGCCGGAAACAGGAAATTTGTGTGCGTGCGAGCTGCATGGCGAGTGTGTGTGTGTTTGGCTGAGTGTCTGACTGTCTGTTCGGTTTCGGTGTTTGGGTGTGCTGTTGTGTTGTGGTTGGTGAGTGTTAGTGTGTGTTAGTGTGTGTGGTGTGTGGTGTGCTGTTGGACTGTGTGCGTGTGTGATTTGTGTTTTTAAAAAAATAATAATAATGAAGAAGGCGGCAGTGATGCTTCCCCGGCTGGGGGCCAACCTGCCTGTGGAGGATGCGGAGGAGGAGGAAGAGGTTGCTGCCCCTACATCTCAGGTGGTGGAGGAGCAAGTGGAGGAAGTGGTGGCCTCTGGAGGTGCTGGCAGGTTTGTACAAATTTTTTTTTATTCCATAGGCACAGAGAGGGGTGGGGTACTGTAGTGTGTGAGCGGCGGCAGCCAGAGCACCCCCACCCAAGCACGTGCCAGGCCAGCAAGGGTCTCCACTCTCCACTTGCCAATGCCATCCCCTTCCCTAGGCAACCCCAAAAATCAGGATGGGATTTGAATGTGCCAGGCAGGGGCTTTCTAGTTGCAGTCTGTTGCATCCCCTGACCCCTTTGCAGTGCACCCCAGGGAGGGCTGGCGCGTGGCATCCCCTAGCACTCTCTGTATGGCACAGAGACAGGGGGAGGGTACTGTACTGTGGGGGGGATCAGACGCGAGCAGCACCACCACCCAAACACGTGTTGTCTATGTGTTCCTATTTCAGAAAGGATTCCAATGCTGCTGGCCCCAGCAGCACTGATGCCGGGCAGCGCAGGACCTGAAGCCGTTGGCGTCGGAGCCAAAATCCAGACATTGGACGGACCACCAGGTCCAATGTCTGGAAATTTTATGAGAAGGAGGAGGGGTTTGCCATATGCAACGTAAGGCATGGTGGCTGCAAGAGAGAGATTGGTTCCCACCCACTTGTGGAGACATAGTACAGGCAGGGCTTCACACAGACCATTGGTCTGACACAGTATGGCACTTCTTATATCCCTATATTTGTTTTTATGCTTTTTAGATCTGCAAGAAAAAATTGCGGCGACAGAGGGAGGGCACCACATCCGGGCTGCTTTTGCATCTTGAGAAGGCCCATGGCCAGAAGGTGTCTCGGGCCCAGGAGACTGGCGGCAGCATGGCCGTGGAGCAGCAGAGGAGGGGGGGAAGGCAAAGCAGAAGAGGCACCATGTGCGAAGTCCTTCCACCTCCTCCAGCTCAGATGTGGAGCCCACCGAGACGAGGCTGGAGTCTGCAGCAGCAAGGGCCTTTAGAGGTGAGGTGCAGGGGACCAACCAGGACTTTGTGCACCGCCTGCAACAAATTGAGGACCGACTGGTGGTACAGTTTCAGGTGCTAGAGGTCAGGGAGAAGAAGGTGGAGGCATACTCGGAGTACGTATCCAAGTATGTCTCCACCGAGAGGGCAGACCTGGAGCTATTCCGCCAGTCGGTCTGCAACTGGCGGGCGGCCTTGGTAGGGGCCGTCGAATATGCCGTAGAACACAGCTATGAAATGCCGGCAGTTGCACCCGCGGCCCCTAGGTCCCCTGCACCACTGATGCCTTTCCCCCAAGTTCCGGGGGGCAGGCCCAAAGATTGAGTTTAAAGTTTAGTGGTTAAGTTTCCTTTCCATTTAAAAATGTTTGGTTTACTGTTTATATTGTTGTTGTTAATGTTTGTGAACTTCTTGTTGTGTTGTTAATAAAAGTTACTTGTTGTTATTGTTTCGAGCTTTGTTTGAACTTTCAAATATTTTATCCCCCTGTGCAGAAGTTCAGGCTGGCAGGTGGCATATTCTCATACAGCTTGTTGATCCCTACCATCACACAGCACCTGCCACCCCATGTAGCGTAGTTATTAACCCAAAGATGTGCCAGCCGCAGGGTCTCAACTTGCAGACGGCACCCTAGGAGGTGCAGGGCTTGTGTTTGTGTGGGTGGGTGTGACAGAGACAAAGTGAAACTGGCTCCTTGGCAGTGGGGAGCAGGTGGCGGTAGCGGGTGGTAGGAGGCTTTTTTTATATCATCCAGCAGCTTCAGTGGGCATCCACGGTTGGGTGTGGAGGAGTAGGCTGTTGGTGGTGGGGCAGGCTGGCGTGTGGGCAACAGGCCTCTGCCTTCTGGATGCAGTGGAATGGAATACAGCCCCCAGTGACCGGACTGATGGTCCCATAATCTCCTGGTGGTTCCTGTGTTGTGCGTACATGACTGACTCTGGTACAGTGGAATGACAGCCTATGGGTGTTGAATGATGTCCCTAGAATTAATGCTTGCCGTTTGGGCAGACTTCATTCAATGATTGATAAATCATGTGACAGGTAGTAGCAGCAGGTACAAAGAGGCACACGGGCAGGTACATATAATATGTTGTGTGTTATCACCATCCCATTCATGTATGTTTGCTGTTCATTCCATGTGTGCATTGTGGATGACCACAGGTGAGATGAGTGGCTGCTACTCCAAACCACTCTCCACCCTCCACCCCTGGTGCCTGGAAGTCTGCTCCTAGCTGAGTCAGATGACTTCCCCCTCCCTGCTACATTTGGCCTTCCAGTGACCTGACAGTGACAGAGTGACAGTAGACCACGCTTTAGCCACTCGAACACAACCGAACGCGATCCAAACTGACCGAACTGTTCGGCCATTTCTCCGTTCGGTGTTCTGTTCTGTTCGGTATGTTTGGCCATTTTGTTGTTCGGTGTTCGGTTCTGTTTGGTATGTTCATGTTTGGGTTCGTGTTTGCGTTCGGTAGTCCGAACAGGCTACTAAAACCAAGCCTTCCCCATCAAGTTTGTAATAATCCTCATACAGTTCAGACACTGTCAAGGGGTTAGAACCACGCAGCCCAACCTGCATATCTCACACGCTGGCTGTTTTTAAATGGAACGCACCAACGCAGGTCCATCCATCCCCCACCCATCCAAGCACCCATCTGAAAGTGGCGTGGGTGGGCACGCACTCCCGTGACCCTTGCACCACCCACTCATGAACCCGCACGGAGCATCAGGGAAAAATTCAGTATGCTCCATGCAGGGGTATGAGTGGACGGTGCGTGGGCAGTGGTGCACTGCAGCCCCATCGCACATCTGTCCCAGCCCGTTTGATTCCCCCACACGCACTCACCGGACATGTGTGGGGCACTCCATGTGCCACACACGGACCCACCCCCAGCCATGCCCATTTAAAAATGGCATCTGTCCTGCTGATCAGGTCCCGCATCCAGCATCTCTGGCTCCTGTGGTTTCCCATTCCCTTCCTTGTGGTGCTGTTCTCCTCTCACAATCTCCCTTTTCTAGGGCAGGCACCTTGACATAGGCAGGCAGCGTCCGGTTAGTCCTGGTGTGACCCCAATCAGCCCTGCCCTAGCCAGGTGTGCCATGTTCTCTCCGGCTTTCACTC
The DNA here is from genome assembly GCA_003113815.1 of Sphenodon punctatus. Lineage (NCBI taxonomy): Eukaryota > Metazoa > Chordata > Lepidosauria > Sphenodontia > Sphenodontidae > Sphenodon > Sphenodon punctatus. The sequence goes on along the minus strand of QEPC01001471.1, from coordinate 1,796,298 downwards.
AGCCCCAGTGTGGCCTCCCAGCTACCCACAGGGTAAGTCCTAAGTAGTCTGTAGCCCTGCTACACTCTCCCAAGATAAAGACACTCCTAAACCATCCTTAGCCTCTCAGCCACCCACAATAGGGCGACCCATCATTTGTGATTAATGTAAACTAGACACGTTAATCATCTTGGCTGGTAAAATTCTAATCTGGATACCATGTCTGTTTACACCCTGGAGTCTGGTAAATAAGGTTTGTGATCTTAAGTGTATAGGAATCAGAAGCTGAGCTGTAATCCAGTTCAGTCTGGCCTGAAACGCAGATCAGGCTGCTATATGCTCTGTACCGTGGTCTGGTCTGAACAAGGATTATTATGCACCCTATTCTAATAAAGAGAATTTGACCACACTATGCATGGCCTATCTCCTTGGTGCTGGTAGAGAGGGGATTGCTCTCCAGAACCCCACACTGGATTAGATTAGCAAACTCAAACTGAAGACACATGGCAACCTTGCCAGGAACGGGGTTGGCCTTAGAATGTACAAGACCCTTGTGGTGAAAACAAAATGCAGGGGAGGATGGGGGATGACTCCGCCCTCCATAGCCCCACCTATTTAACTCCTTCCTACAGGACCATGACCCCCCAACCTAGTAGGTGAGGTGAGAGGAAGGGAAGGCAGGACACCCCGAAGGCTGAGTGTCGAGGACAGGGAGAAGGCCTTCCGGAAATAGTTCATCCCGGGGCCTCAGTTGTATTGGTCCTAAGGCTACCAGGACTGGCCTCCCTGTGGGGCGCCCTTCAACTGCAAAGTCCAAGCCATGGCCCCTACTCGCCCTGCTTAAGATGGTCCTAGTCAGGAAGGAAAGGGGGAGCCCAAAGTATGCCTTAGCATAAGACCCTCATGTTTTAATCTGGTTCTATTTTCAGATGTCTCTTTCCAAGGGGCTGGGACAGTCCCTTATTTTAGAAACCGATAGCTCCATACACACATGCCCCTTCTTTCAAAACTCCATGGAACATAACAGGCACCCCTTCTTTCAGAGCCCCAGGGCTCCATAGAACAAACACCAGTGTTCCATCAAGTCTCTCATGCTTGAAATCTTGTTTTTCCTCCCACCTCAATTACTTTAAAGTCTGTAAAACACTTGGGGGTATTTATTTAGAAGGTCTATTTTTAAAAATAAAATCATTTCATTCCCCCACCCCCAAAAGTCAACTTGCCCTTTTAAAGCCTCCAGGGGAGAGCACCATTATGCTATGACTGATAGCTATTGAATCAAACTAGCCTACTGCCAAGCTATAAAATAATGTTTGAGAGACTTTTTATAAGTGAGCCCCTTAATAATTTCTTTTTATTGCAGTCCTTTTCATTAGTTTTAATCAAGTTACAAATATGGCACCACAATTAACAATAATTAACAACACGTTCGCACAGCAAAGAGAAAGAGGCGTTCCCCAAAAGACATCCGAGTTACAATTAAGCGGGCAATAACAAAGAACAAGTGAAATTACCCATTGCAGTTGTCATTGGAATTATATTAATATGCAGATCCCTGGCGTATTAACAAAAGTAATGTAGCTCAGGGAAAGCTGAAGAGCTGCAGTGTAAAATCTATCTATGAAAGCAGATGCATGGTTCAAATGTATATCTCCCAACATTTTAACTGACTAAAGAGGAACACCCCCTCACCCAATAAGCCCAGTCCCCTCATGCATGCACACATGCTGCTCACTGGCACTTAGTCACTTGCACCCCGTCGAAGCAGCCCCTTCTGTCTGGTATCACGTGGGGGGAGGGGGTGTCCTCTGGTCGTGGCTGTGCATGAGGGCCTAGGTATTCCTGGGGCATTGGCCATCTTAATTGGAACTGCAGGGTTTTCCTACCGAGTGGGGCAGTCCCATGTAAGATGGGACTGTGAGGAAGTAGGCAAAGGTAGCTTGAAGGGAGTTAATAAAATGGATTTGTTTTATTAGAAATAAAGGTGTGTCAGGGAGCTGACCCTAGTAAGTTCTAGCAACCCCAAGTTAGTTAGCACCCAGCCCCTAACCCAGACACTGTTCAGCCTTTGCCTGTTCAGCAGGCAATAACTCAGTTATGCAAATTAAGGGCTATAGGAAGCTCAGGAATCTACCCAGAAAGGCAGAAGCATGTCAGAAACGGCTAAGAATAAGAGGGTTCCCACACAAGGAACTCTAGGCAGTGGGGGATGCCTGCAGCTCATACACCCTGATTGAATGTGTAATAAGGAAGCCCCCAGGCTGAGTACTGGGGCTGGACCTGTGGGAACTCCTCACTCCAAACGCTGACTCTGTTCCTCAGGGGGAAAGCCTTGAAATGTTTTGAGCCTTGAGAATTCCAGTTGAATTATTCTGGGAAGTTCTTACTGGATGGAATGACTAGCAACAGGAGTCCAAGCTGTTAATTTTTCTTAACAGCACATGTTTCACACATTGAAGAGTCTAGAAGTGGCCAGGGGTGCAATCCTCTTGGAGGATGGCCTCATTCCATTGCTCTGGGGAACCTAGCGCTGCCACTTCCACAAGGATTCACCTTGCTATGATACAGTTCCTCTAATAATGGGCAAGGCTTAGTAGGCTGTGCTATTAAGTCTTGCCTCCAAACCTCCCCTATAGCCAGCCCAGTCCACCTGGCTGGGGCTTCCCCCACAACTGTGGGTCCCCAAACAGCCTCAGCCTAGCCAAGCCTACTCCCTGGCCCTTCATTATTTCAGTATGTCAGTCATTTAATGCTATTGTGTGCCATAATGTTGTGCAACCGTGCTGCTATTATTAATACAGTGCCAGCAATGTGCCTGGCACTGATCAGTAATGAATTAGAGATGAGTCCTTTCGCCAAGGAGCTTGAAGTTTAGGATGGACAAGGAAGGCAATACAAAGGAAAGGGGACCATAGGGAGAGACAGGGAGACATTCATGAAGTTGAGAAGTTGGAGGTGCATGTGTTTAGCTTAGCAACAAGGAGAGGACTGGGACCCTGAAAGCCAGGTCAGTAGAAGGAGCACTAGTGACCAAATGTATGAAGGTTTCAGTGGGTGTGGCCCACTGATGCAGGGGATATCTTTGGGGCTGTTAGAGCCACTTGTTGTGAACTTGACTTGTGCCTGTCCTGGCTGGTCAAGGACAGCCGGGAGATGCAGAGGCCATTGTTGGCTGGGCTAGTCAATGCCTCCTTAAGGGAGGGCAGAGTGCCGGGCTGCCTCAAGGAGGTGGTGGTGCAGCCTCTGCTTAAGAAACCATCTGTCTTTGGACATTGACTTCCTGACCATCTATCGGCCGGTCTTTAACCTTCCCTTTTTAGGGAAGTTTATTGAATGGGTAGTGGCCCAGCAGCTTCAGGGGCATCTGGACCATGTCAGCTTTCTGGTTCCCTTGCAGTCCAGCTTTCAGATGGGTTTTGGCACTGAGACGGCACTTGTGGCCTTGGTCGACGACCTCTACCATGAGTTGGACCCGGGTCAGTCAACCCTGTTGATCCTGTTAGAGCTCTGGTTACATTTGCCATTTGCATTTGACATTGTTGATCATGAGAAGTTGGTGGCCTGTTTGCAGGACCATGCCAGAGTGGGCGGAACTGTTCTTGAATGGTTCCACTCCTTCTTGGCACAGAGAACTCAACATGTGATACTGGGTGACTGTTCATCATCTCCCCGGGACCTCATGTGTGGAGTCCTGAAAGGTTCTATTTTATACCCTCTCCTGTTCAATGTGTACATGCAGCCTTTGGGCGAGGTTGTCAGAGGGTTTGGCATGCGGTGTCATCAGTATGCTGATGACACCCAACTTTACCTCTCCTTTTCAGTGGACTCAGGCCCAGCAGTCTTGGTGCTTACCCGGTGTCTGGCGACAGTGGGGAATTGGATGATAGTGAGCCGTCTGAAGCTGAATTCTAACAAGACGGAGGTGATGATGGTGGGAGGAGCTGAGGGAGTGGTGGTACCCATCATTGATGGGGTCCACCCTCCATTGGTCCCTCAGGTTCGGAGTCTGGGGATGCTCCTGGACTCTCACCTGGATGCCCAGGTGGCAGCTGTGGCAAAGGAAGCATTTCGCCAATTACATCTGGTACGCTGGCTTTGGCCGTATGTCTCGGACTCTGACCTAGCCACCATCATCCATGCTTTCATCACCTCAAAACTGGACTACTGCAACACGCTGTACATGGGGTTACCCTTGGTGATGGTTTNGACGGAGGTGATGATGGTGGGAGGAGCTGAGGGAGTGGTGGTACCCATCACTGATGGGGTCCACCCTCCATTGGTCCCTCAGGTTCGGAGTCTGGGGATGCTCCTGGACTCTCAGCTTCACCTGGATGCCCAGGTGGCAGCTGTGGCAAAGGAAGCATTTCGCCAATTACATCTGGTACGCTGGCTTTGGCTGTATGTCTCGGACTCTGACCTAGCCACCATCATCCATGCTTTCATCATCTCAAAACTGGACTACTGCAACATGCTGTACATGGGGTTACCCTTGGTGATGGTTTGGAGGCTGCAGCTGGTGCAGAATGCGTCGGCCTGCCTCCTCACAGAGATGGGTCATTGTGAGCACATTACACCAGTGCTCCAGTGTCTGTACTGGCTGCCTATAGTCTTCCAGACCCAATTCAAGGTGTTGGTTTTGACCTATTAAGCCCTATATGGCCTGGGCCCTGTCTATCTGCAGGATCATCTCACACACACACCCTCCCCAGGTCCTGGATCGCCCCCTGAGGTCATCCGGGGATGCTCTCCTCAGGGTTCCCCGAGTATCTTGGGTGGAGACAATGAGGAGAGCATTCTTAGTGGCTGCACCAAGGCTGTGGAACTCCCTCCCAACGGAGGTCTGCTTGGTCCCAGACCTTCCCTATTTTCAGACCATGTAAAACCTGGCTGTTCCGCCAGGCCTTTGGTGAGAGAGACGGCTGATGGGTGGAGGGTTTGGGGTAGGGGGGGAGGAAGGGTTTTTGTGTTTGTAACTCTGCCATTATGTTTTTTTAATGTTTTTATTGCAATTTATATAGTTATTTATATGTATATTTATTCATTTTTGTTGTTTGTTTCTTGATAGTTGTTTATGTTTCCACTTTTTAGTATGTTGTAAGCTGCCCTGAGCTTCAGTAGCAGGAGGGGGCGGTCTAGAAATCTAATAAAATAAAATAAAATAAAATAAAATAAAATGTAGAAAAACCAAAACAGTCCTTAAACAATAATTCAGTAAAGTAATCCAGTTAACCAAATAGCCAGCGGATAATAAACTGGATACCATTCCTGAGCTGTTTTCAGGGGGGGGCGGGGTATAAATCCAGAAAATAAATAAATTAATAAATAAATAAATTCAGTATCACACCAGATATGACAAAATCCAACCAGACACCGGAAAGTTGTGGATACTTGTTTCAGCTCTAAATATGATCAGAGTGCTAATTTCTGCTAGTCACGTTATTGTTATTAGCACAATATGGCAATGCAATAGCTCTGAGCAACAAAAAAATAATAGATAACCAAAGCACCCAGAATGTTCAAATAGACCGAGTACCCGAAACAAAAGAACTGAATTAACAGATACGCACATTTTGCTTCAGTGCCACATGTTTCCTTGGATATTTAGAGGTTTATCCAGATCTGTGAATAATATTTGCATGTACAACAAACCTTTGGAGAGGGTGCAGAATTTGTTTTTGAGCTGGATTCTTCAAGTGGGGAAGGATGTCCCAGTGTCCAGTCCTGAGGGCGGAGACTGGTATGCTCTCTAACCACTTGCATGCCAAGGCTGCTTTTATTCGATATTGGTTGAGGCTACTCTCCTTACAAGAGAACTCCCTCCCACGATTATGCCTGCATGAGGAACTGTTGTATAGGGGCCCTAGAAGCTATCCATGGCTCAGATATTTGGGCCATCTCCTTCAGAGCCAGGGTTTCTCCTTCAGCTATTTTGCGGGTAGGTCGTTACTGGGAATTAAAAAAGATGTACAGGCCAGGTTAGAAGACATCGATCGGCAAGAGGATATGGCAGCCTTAGGGAGTTAGAAGGTGGCCCCCTGGCTTAGGTTAGTTAAGCTTGCTTGCGGGATGGAAACTTATTTGGATATGTTATCTAACCGTAGTCTCCGAAGAAGCTACACCCTTCTTCGTTTCCAGTTGGTCCAGAGTCAGACGACAGTGGTGGAAGGGAGATATACAAGGGTCACCTATGCCAGGCGAGTGTGCACCTGCCCCCAAGGGGGTTGGAAACGATTGACCACCTTTTGTTAACTTGCCCTTATTACAGCCATCTTAGGGTGGTCTGGCTCCAATCGCTTATCGGTGATGTGTTATGCACAGAGCCAGGTCAAGGGTATAGGGGGCTCCTTTCCCGGTCTAGAGAGGAGGATGTTGTGGTTCTTGCAACTTATCTATGGTTGGCTTCCCAAAAACAGAAGGCGGGAAAATGAACTGCAAGGGAAAGCCTGTTTGTTTTTGTCAGGTTCCTTTCCTCAACTGTAGAATGGTAATGAAACCGAGATTGTGTTATGGTAAATTGTGGATTGTATATGTAAGTTTTATCAGTATTTATCTATGTTTTATGTTTTATGTTTTATCATCATCATTATCATCATTATCATCATTTATTATTACTTATTATTATTATGTGTGACCTGATTGGAAGGCTATAGCAAAAGCTGATGCCAATAAATAAATAAATAAATAAATAAATAAATATACAAAATTCCCATAAATATAACATTTCAGCTCTAAGCAAAATGCGAAAACTATAAACAGGCACCCCAGGCTGGAAACCAACAGCAACTTGACAACATCTGGCAGGAAACTGGCCCCTGAGCAGAAGAGGTGCCATAGCAACTCAGACCAAGAAACCATCTAGCCCAGTAGCCAGCCTCTCTCTGGCAGTGGCGACATTGGATGCTCAGTACTGGGCTGGTGGACCAGTAATTCGGAGAGCCAGTGATTCAGGTGTCTAGTATTATTATTATTATTATAAACATTTATATAGCACCAGCCATGTGCCTGGCGCTGTACAGAACATAGAAATAGATGTGGTCCCTGGCACGTAGTTGTGTTTGCATCTGGCTGACTAGAACCAGATACATTTAAACTGGAATTTCCACTAAGTAAGAAAGCTTTAGAAGCAGAAGTCAGAGGAGAGAAGGCTCAGTTGCAGTTGAGACCAGCTCTGTCTACTTTAGAGATAAAACACCCCTCTCAGACCATTTTTACACAAGTGGTTGAAACCAGTGCGTTCAAGGACATGCTGGCTGAAAAGCCCCGCACCGGAAGTAGCCACTCCACCACAGGAATCACTGCTCTCTGGGTCTTTTTAAAGGTGCATTTTGGAAGTCCTGATATCTAGGCTTCCAAAGTGTGTCTTTAAAAAGATCCCGCGAGTGGTGATTCCTATGGCGGAGGAGCTACTTCTGGTGTGTGTAAATGCACCCCTTGGGGCTTTTCCGCCAGTGCATCCTTCAACGCACCGGTTTTTAGATGAGGCGCTGAGAAGGGCCTCCTGAGCCGCAAGTTAACAGAGAAGCTGCACCGCGCTGCCGGAAGTGACGTTCTCCCCGTTGCTGGCAACGGCAGCGGCCGGAGATGTGGCGCGTGCAGAGGCACGTTCTAGAGACCTCAATTTTCAGGTCTCTAGAACGCGCCTCTGCACAGCGCCGCGTCTCCGGCTGCTGCCGTTGCCAGCAACAGGGAGAACGTCACTTCCGGCAGCGCGGCGCAGCTTCTCTGTTAACACGCGGCTCCGGAGGCCCTCATCTAAAAGCGGTCTTAGAGACAGTAGATTGGATTCCAGAATGTCCAGATACAAGTTCCATCATTGCTCCAGGTCCATTTTACCCAGGCACACAGAGAGGTGTTCTCAGTGACTGCTCCACAGTTCTTGAACTCTCTTCCCTTGGAAGTTTGGCAAAGCCCTAGTTTTAGCATCTTCTGGAAGCAGTGTAAGACCTATTTATTTGGCCAGACATTTAATAGACAGGGTTAGGAAGGGGGGGTGGGGTATTTTATGTGGTTTTATTGTGTATTTTATATGCTTGTTTTTATGATGTTATCTGCCCTGAGCCTTCCAGGAAGAGTGGGATAAAAATCAAACTAACTAAATAATTAAGACTGGAGTAATGTCATTACAATGACTTCACTCCTGACTGAAAACAGCCTGGGAGCAGAATTTGATCCTTAACTTCAGGTTGCTATGGTTCATCCATCAGTAGGATTGATGCATGTCCATGGGTGTTTTCAGACATGACACTAACCCCAGTTTAACCACACTTTAACCACACTTGAATATTTCATATGCATGTTGCAGGGCTGCATAGGGCACCAATACAACCCTGCAACATGCATAAAGAAATGTTCAAGTGTGGTTAAAGTGTGGTTAAACTAGGGTTAGTGTAATGTCTGAAAACACCCCATAAAACACCTTGAATGGCCCACTAAGATCAAGAATACATCAGTTCCTGCTAGCAATAGGGCTTTGTTAAAGCTCCTTTGGGTTCTTTTAAATGTATACCATCATCCAAGGTTCCCATTAATTCTGACAGTAGCATGACATGCTTGGGATGGAGGATGGCACCAGATGTCCCACGCCATCACGAGCCCTACTCATTTCAGTGGGACGCACACCTGTTAGCACAGGTGCAGTCCAATTGCAGGATCACTCGCTTAGCACCAGAGCAGGGATAAAAAGTGTCAAACGAACCGTGCTGTGTCAAACATGAGCTACAACAGCACTTTTGTCTGCTACAAGGATCTTGCATGCATTAGAATCAAACCCTTTTGGCAATGCTGCCTATTTCCCCAAGAGATTGCTTCTCTATTAGCAGGCGATGGAACATGTACGTGGGGAGTTTGCAAAATGCAGAAGTGGATTTTATTATTCCATTTATGAGCAGCACACTCCTCCGAACGGAAATGGCCCAGGCCAACACTTAGAGCAAGCACGAATCCCATTGAAGTGAATGAGATGCACATCCAAGCTAAGTGGCAGCACCAATACTAGTATCTACCCACAGTATCACAGTGGAGGAATAAAACCGTCTGCTACAATGATCTGATTTGAGTTGCTTACTCTAGCAGTACAATACATTGGTATAACATTTATTTTCAAACCAGTTTCTCTTATGTTATTTCCTTTATGACATATCCAGAATTTATTTCCCACCCGTGGTCACTTTTAATGAAGACTAAAATGAAGACAGCTTTAAAAAAAAAAAAGGGAGGGGGAGTGGGGGAATTCTCTGTAGTTACTGGGTTTATTTATTTTTCAACACAGGGCTAATGGAATAATTTGAGAACTAACTGCAGATCAGCCAGCAGGGGGAGCACAAATCTTTAAGAGTTGACTGGCTTTTCAGCATATTCATGCAAACGGTTGGAGAACCTCTGGCTGAGAAGCCAAATACAGCTCGCAGCAAGTTTTTATGTGGCTCCTTTTCAGTTCCTGGATCTGGTCCCTGGATCCAGTTCCTTCCTACCTCCAACCACTGAAAAAAAGCTAGGGTAAAGATGCCCTCAAGGATAGAGGACAGAGCCATGGCACAGAGCCATGGTACTTTTTTTGAGTACACCCCTTAAGCTCCCACCCCTAACTTCTATGTGGCCCTTGGAGCTTGTACTAATTTTCAAAGTGGCCCCAAAGATGGAAAAGGCTCCCTGCTCCTGCTGTAGAAAGAAGGTTCCCAGTATCATCCTATGGGTGTGTCTGTCTTTCCCACACACCTCAAACTTAATGATTTTGGAACCTTCAGTTCAGTTCCAACAAGATTTCACAGCAAGAAAGAGGGTCAAAAGTTAAGACATTGGGGACATCTACTGCCCTCTGTGAGGGGGAGAAGGGTACCTGCCTGTAGGGGTGTTTGGGTGGGAATGAGGACGGGAACTCTCCCATGAATGAGAGTGGGTAGGATGGGATTGTATTATCTATCTATTTATATCCTGCCCTTCCCCTAAGGCTCAGGGAAGGTAACAACATAAAAAGCCATATAAAATACAAAAAGAATCTCCTAGAAACCTACCACCTCCTATCCCCACCTGTCAAATGCATGGCCAAAAAGAAAGTTCGTACACTGCCTCCAGAAAATGCTCGGGCTCTGATGAAGCTCCAGGGGAAGGGAGTTCCACATCGCTGGGGCAGCAACCGAGAGCACCTCTCTATGGACCCTCGTCATATAAACCTGATGGGCAGGTGGTACCCGCAAGAGAGCGTTCCTGGCTGACGGCAGGGATTGTGGTAGAACAAGGTGGTGGAGACAGTCTTTCAGATCTGTGGGGCTCAGGCCACTCAGGGGCTTAGAGGCCATAACAAGCACCTTGTATTGTGACTGGAAAACTATTGCTTAGTAGCCAATGTATGGGAATGGTTGAGAGGGAGGGAGGCTCAGGGCAGCTCACAAATAATAAAAATATTAAAACTTAAACAGAAAAATACCCTTAAACCCCCAATCTTCCCAGAACTCCCCACCAAAATTACCTCCCAATTTCCCCCCCCCCCCCCTAGGGTTGCCATATATGCAATTTTTTTCAGGACACTTATGAAAAATACATGTTGCAGGGCCTGCAACAACCAAGAACGCCCTCCTGCAAGCCCCAGTCTTACGGACAAGGCTAACAGATGGTACCCACAGAGGGGCACTCCTAGCTGATTGCAAGGGCTAAATGGGGCATGGAAGGCAAGGTGGTCTTTCAGATATGTGGGGCCCAGACAGTTTAGGGCTTTAAAGGTTAAAAAAAACCACCTTGAATTGTGCCTGGAAAACTATAGGTAACCAGTGCAGACGTTGGAGCACTGGTGTAATGTGCTCCCAGAGCCTCGTCCTCAAAAAGAGCTGAGCTGCTGCATTCTGCACCAGTTGCAGCTTCTGAACAGTCATCAAGAGCAGCGCCCACCACTGCCACATAGACCGCACTGCAGTAATTTAGCCTCAAGGTGATGAAAGCATGGATGATGGTGGACAGATCCGAATCAGAAAGTAAAGGCCACAGCCTCCTCACCAGATGGAGTTGGTGAAAAGCACTCCAGCCACGGTTGCAACCTGACGATCCAGGCACAGCAGGGGGTCCACAAGCACTCCAAGGCTGCAAACCCGATCGACCAGAGGGAGCCAGACTCCATCAATAACAGCAGTCCTAATCCCCTCCAGGGCACAGGGACAGCCAACCAATCCAACTGTCATCACATCAGTCTTGTCAGGATTCAGCTTCAACGGGCTAATCCTCACATCCAGTCCCCAACAGCAGCCAGACATTGGGTAAGCACTGAGACTGCAGGAAGGAAGAGCTGGGTGTCATCAGCATATTGATGACACTTCACCCCAAACCACTGAATGATCTCATCCAGCGGCCTCATACACACATTGAACAAGAGGGGAGACAGAACAGAATCCTGCAGGAGTCCACAGGGGAGCTCCCAAGAGGACGATGAGCAATCACTGATCAGCACTCTCTGGGGCCTCCCCAACAGGAAGGAGTGGAACCACTCCAGAGCGGTCCCACCCCACACACACATCAGGTCCCACAGTTGTGACAAAACCTCATGTTCAACTGTATCAAAAGCTGCCCAAAAGATCTAACAAGATGAACGGTAGACTTCCCCGTGTCAAACTCTAGGTGTAGGTCATCGACCAAGGACACAAGCACAGTCTCTATGCCATACCCAGGACGAAAGCCTGACTAAAATGGGTCCAGGAATCCGACAGCATCAAGATGAGGCTGGAGCTGTCAGGCAATCACCTGTTCAATAACCTTCCCTAAAAAGGAAAGGCTAGTGGCAGGCCAATAGCTGGCAGGGGAGTCAGCATCCAAAGATGGTTTCTTAAGCAGGGGTTTGACAACTGCAGTTTACGGGTGTCTGATACCCTACCCTCCTGAAGGGAGGCGTAGACAACCCCAGCCAGCAACAGCCCAAACAGCTCCCTTTCACCAGCCAGGATGGGCAAGGATCTAGTTCACAACTGGTTGCCCGTCCCTCATTGCTTGAAGCACCTCCCCGTCCCCTGCATCGGTGGGTGATGCCAATTGAAACTGATCCAAATAAACAGGACAGGACTGGGCTTCCATAACCCCAAGCTCTGATTTTGCCATGAAATGGCAGAACTCAAGACAATTAATAAAAATGTCACAATGGGGAGCAGATGACTCCACTTCTGGGCGGAGGCAGATCAGATTAACCAGGCCTCTCACGACCTGGAACAGCTCCACTGGATAAGACTTTGCAGATGCTATGATATCTGAGAAGAAAGCTTTCTTCGTGCTACCATCACAGCCATGGCATAGTCTTTCAAAAACAATCTATGCTGCAGTTGGTCAGCTTCAGCATGAGTTGCGCACCACCTGCACTCCAACCACCCACCCTCCTGCTTCAGTTGCCTCAGGTCCGCTGTATACCAGGGGGACATGTGCTGCTGCAGTGGTGGGAGTAGATGTCTGGTGCAACCATGTCAGCGGCTATGGTCAGGACCACAAAGTGACCATGTCATTGACAGAGAAGCCGCTAAGGTCAGTAGGTAAATCCTCCAGAGAGTACTGGAAACCAATTGGACCCATTAATCTCTGGGGCGGACCAACCTAACAGGTCCACCACTCCAACGAGGGCATAGGGGTGCCAGGATCTGAGCTTTCAGAAGGTAATGGTCCATCCATGACAACGGTGTGGTAACACCCCTGATAATAAGAACCCCCAGTGCAAAACATCAAATCCAATGTCTGTCCCACTTCATGTGTTGGGCCAGATATTATCTGGGATAGACCCATGGTTGTCATGGCAGCCATGAACTCCTGCTCTGCCCCTGAAAAACCCACCTCAGCCTGTATGTTGAAATCACCCAAGACAATAAGTCCGGGTGATTTCAAGGGTGATTTATATTTGTGATTTCTATTTCTATTTGTTGGTTTTAAGCTGCCCTGAGCGTTAGGGATAGGGTGGGATATAAATCTGGAAAATAAAATAATTTAGAGTCCCCCAATTTCATGACAATATATGCACCTGGAGGGGAGATGCAGCCTCTTTTCTAGGCCAAAATCCCATTGATATATACTGAGAATTTTTCCCAGATAGGAAAGCAGGCTTCATTAGTGTGGGAGCACAGGCCTATTTGTTTTAAAGAGCATCCAGTGCCCTTGGCTGGAAGAGCTTAGTTTCCATGTAAATCTCTCTGCAGTGTCAGGGCTTAAAGAGAGAAAGGAGGTGGGAGGGGAGCAGTCACACACAGTTGACAGGACTTGCCCACAGTTACATAGCATGTCAGTGGTGAGCATGAGAATAAAAACAGGGAAAGAGAGGACAGGTCCTCTTTCCAATTGAATTTAAGGTTTGGGTGTGGGGAGAAAGGTGCAGTTCCACTTGAATTTTGGCCTCCCATGCAGCAACCACATCTGCTCTGCTCTGCTCTACTCCATCAATCCCCTTCGAAATAGAGGAATTTCAAGATGGCTGCCACCCTCATCCATCTCTGTGGAGTGGGCTTCCTGATTGGCAGGGGGTACTTCTGTCATGCCACAAGCATACAGTTCGCTAATCAGGGAGCCTGTTCCACAGAAGTGGGCGGGCAGCCGTACTACATAGTAATGTGCAATGGCAGCTGAATGAAGTCCCAGCCCCTGGGACCTCCAGTGGAGTGGAAGCCAGGTGAGGTGCATGGTGGGAAGTAAAAGCAGCCCACCCACAGCTAAGCAACAAGACTGTGAGTCAAAATGGTGGAGCTATTCCCTTCCCCACCCCTCGTTGGATTGCCACCCCACCTCCCTTCAGGAAGAAACCAGCAGAGGGCAGGACTGCATTGGAGCAAAGGGGCTAACTATGCCCCTTTCTGATGTAACCTCATCTTTTACAGAGCATTGTGATATCATGATGCTCTGTGGGGGTGGAACCACAATGCACTGGGGCAAAGGGGCTGCCATGCCCTCTTTCTGCTAGGACCCAGCCCTCATAGCACAGCGTTACAACATGGCACTCTGTCTGAACAAACTCACCTGGGTTGAGTTATCGCAGGACCAGGACTTGAGACAGTTACTCTCTCTTGGAATTAGCTCAAGTCTCTTTGTTCCTCACACAGTCCTCCGTATCAATATAGTCCACCCGCTCCATACAGTGGGTGGTTTGCCTCTTGGTCTGGCATGCCACCCTCAGGCCAGAGGTCCCTCCTCTAGTTTTCCCACTTCTCTAGGTTATCTGAGCCAGGCCCACTCCCTCTGCAGCCCAATATAACCCTCCCAGCTCAGGAACCGCCCTCTGAGTTCCTTGCAGCTTCTCTAGTGCAGCCTCCTTCCTTCTCTGTAACCTCCTTCCACAGCCCTTATGCTCTGAGCGTGGCTCAGAGTCAGACTTTTCTCCTGGGTTGTCTGCCTGCTACCATGCCCTAACCCAGCTGCCCTGCAGTTAGGCGCTATCCCTTCTCTGCTGGAGCGCCGGCAGCCTCAGTAGTGCCTGTACCCAGCTGGTGCTAGCTGTTCTTCTTAAAGGGCCCTTGGTCCACAGGGACTCTGCCCTGCTGCACACTCCATAGGAGAGGGGCTGGGCCAAATCAGAAAGGGGGTGGAAAGTCTGCCCCCTGGCACCCCCCAATTCTCCAGGTTAGCCACTGGCAACCCGAGTTTGGACCATTTCTTATTCCATGGGTGCAAGAGATGCAGATAGAAGCCACTGAGCCTATATCCCACTCCAGGGCCCTAAACATTAATTTAGAAGCTTAACTTTAGGGTTCCTGTCATGAAACCTGTGGAATCAGACTCTCATTACACCGTTTATGTGACATCTTTTTAAACATACACTGTTAAGTGAACCCCATGCCAGCCAAGATGAGAGAAGAGGCTGTTTTCCATAACAATCCAGCAATCATTACCGGCTTCTACTGCACAAGACTCTTGGGAACCCTTACAGTGGTATATCATTGGATTGCAAGTGAGGGAGAGAGAGTTATTAAACAGATTGAAGCAGCTCCCTCTAATCGTTCTTAGAAACATTATTTAATGGAATAATTGAAAGCTCATTTCGTGCTCGGCAATGGAATTACTCTGAGAAGCCAGACCATGCCATGATGTGAATTCTGAAGAGGGAATGGGTTGGGGGGGATATCAAGGGTGACAGGGCTCTCCCCCCACCGCTCCCTTCACCCAAAACTACTGGGCAGGCTTGGTGCAGCCCCATTACCAGAAGCATAGCTGGGGATTTGTATGCATTGTTTCTGAACTGCTGCCCCACAGCCTGGAAACACCCAATCCAATCCAAGTTAAATCAGACACCCAAGCTAAAACAAGTGCCAAAACATGCTCAAATGAAATCACATGCCTCTCTACCCCCTTACACACTCCTTGCCCCATTTCTTATCCCATTTCCCTCTCCAGGTTAAATTAAATTTATTATGCGTAGCACATGGCTATTGCAGGAACAAACAAACATACAATAAAGGTAAATATAAGTAAATAAGATTAAACATAATACTGTACAATATAACATATATAAACAATCACAATTTCCAGATACATAATTTAGAACAAAAATATTAAATAATTCAATCACTAACCACAAATCTATTGTATGCGTGGACTGAAAAACTAAAGGAACTCCCAACACTCCCAGGAACCTTCACACCAGTGCCAAAAATGGCTCACTAAACGCAAATGCACAGCTCCGCCCACAGGTCTTGGTCTATAGCCCGGGTTCCTAAAACAATTAAGGGCACTACTAGACACTGGTAAATAACTAAACAACCCAGCTAAGAACCCTAAGCCACAGCTTGTCTTTACTCCAGATCTTCTGGCAGAGGTTTATATTGCAGAAAATGCTGCCGAGTATACAGAGCCCTAGTTAGAAATTTCGAAACCATCTGGGTGGTTTCAGGTTGGGTATCAGATACGGCTAGGAGCAATAAATTGTGGTTGGTCCAGACGGAATGTTGACTCAAGAATGATGATAAACATTTTTCGCGTAGGTGGTCATATATGTGACACGAAAACAAGATATGGTCAACAGTTTTAATCGCCTGATGATCAAACGGGCAGAGCCTGTCCGCAAAATTAATTGCCCGCTATCGGCCCTCCAAAATCGCAGTAGGCAGAGTGTTAAAACGAGCGCTGAGGAACAAAATTTTTCCCTGCGTTGGAATTGAAGAAGTTAAATAAGAGGCCATGGACCCCTGGGGCGGAAGCACAGGGAGATAACCTAACCAGCCATGTGGGGAGAGGCCCTAATTTTGGCGACCTCCTCCTGCCTGGCTATATCAGCATGTCTAAGTAAAAGTTCTGCTTTAACAGTACTCAGATCCTTACCCTCAAAATAATTGTGCGAGAAGCCCAATTTTAACAAAAAGAGCTCCATGGCTTGGATCCACTGGCCTTTAAATGGATCTTGCATCCAAAAGTTTACTAACCCCGATTCTCGGGAGTTCAACAATCTCAGCCAGAATCTTAGTGCCAAACCCCAAGCCACCTCATCCCAACCACGCTGTCCAAGTTCCGTCCTGATTGCTGTGGCTGGGGTACCATTTGGTGTCCTGCTGAGGTGTTTCAGAAATTTAGATTGGACAGTGTTTAGGTTAACGTTAGAGCAAATGAGGGGTACCCATAATTCAGCGCCGTAAAGGTACTGGGCCCTAGTTCTACTATTAAACACCCCTTTTGCAGAATCGAGGTCATTCCGCCCAGAGACCCCAAATAGCTTCAAAATAGCCAAAGAGCATCCCTTGGCTACTGAAAGTGCCCTCTCATGATGAAATGACCAACCAGCTGAAACCCAGAAGTACAAACCTAAGTACTTAAAACTGCTTGCTTGCTGAATTTGATTATCATTGATGGTCCATTTGTATGACTTCCTGGTATGAGAGAATACTATAACTTTTGATTTCTCATAGTTGATAAATAGCTTATTAGTCCTGCAATAATTTGCAAAACAATCGAGTTGCCTATTGAGGCCAACTCGTGTTTGAGAAAGAATAGCTATATCATCAGCATAAAGGAGACATCCTAAAAAGTGAGTAGCCAGTTTGGGCGGGAAGAACTTGAGCTGAGCAAGCTGGGGAATGAGGTCATTAATAAACAAATCAAATAATAAAGGGGCAAGAACACAGCCCTGCCTAACCCCCGAAAAGGTGGAAATTTCATGAGTTAAGAAACCCTGGCTACTGATCTTAACTGCCAAAGAAGAATCCGAATATAGCCTTTGAAGTAAGTACAGCAATCTGCTATCGATTGATAGCTGCTCTAACTTGTCCCATAGGGTAGTTCTATTCACTGTATCGAACGCAGACTTAAGGACCAAAAATGCCACAAAAAAGTTCCCATTGGCCTTAACATATTTCTCTATTAGATGTTGCAGTATAAAACAATGCTCCACTGTGGAATGCCCTTTCCTGAACCCTGCCTGTTCAGGATACAGTATATGACAGTCATCCACCCATGCACTGAATTTGCCCAATAACCATTTGCCATAGATCTTGCTTATACAGCACAAAAGGCTAATAGGCCTATAGTCAGAGGGATCCGCTCTGTCACCTTTCTTGTAGATGGGTACTACCACCGCTTTCACCCACTGAGGGGGAACTTGCCCTGTACAATTGATGGCAGTAAAAAGAGCTGACAGCAGTGGGACCCACTAAATCCTAAACGGCTTGATACATTCAATAGTGATAAGGTCGGGGCCCGGTGCTTTAAATGTGTCAATAAGAGTATCAATCTCCTGATCAGAGACAGGAAGCCAAAGTGGCAAAGAGGCGATTTCTGCTGCTGAAACTAAAGGGTTCCCATTGGCTAAGTAAGTAAGAGTGGAAGGCCCAGAGCATGAGGGGACTGGGACCAGACTAGGGATGGGCGAACAGAACGAAGTTCGGAAATTTGGCTTGGCTCAGTTTGAAATTCGAGTTCAGAAATTCGGTTCTGTTCTGTTTGAAATTCGAGTTCAGTTCGGAAGTTCGGTTCTGTTGACCGAACAGACCAAGTTTGGTCGAATTCCAAACTTCAAAACCAGTTTTTTTGGTGTGTGTTGCCACTAGTGCTGGGCGAACATAATTGAGTTCAGAAATTCGGTTTGGTTCGGTTTGAAATTCAAGTTCTGTCTGGAAGTTTGTTTCGGTCGACCGAACAGGCCTAGTTTGGTCTGAACTCCGAACTTCCGAATCGTGTTCACCCATCCCTAGACCAGACAGGAATTGGAACAAGAGCAGAGTCAACTTCAAAGCCAGTCATAGGATAAGACTTGAGAGTAGGATCAGGAGAGATATGTATAGGTTCAGGAACACAGGACATAGGAAGTGGAGGTAACTGAAACAATGAGTCACACAGGTTCCCATGGCTGCTGGGGAGGCAGGCAGCCAAGCAGGAAGGGACTGGAACCATGGCCTACATAGGGCTGAAGGCAAGGTATGGCGGTGGTGCCATGAAACCACCCAAGAGTTGCTGGTTCAAGGCCTGGTTCCTGACAGACTTGCAGCATTTTTCTGCACAAGCTGAATTTGCAAACAGATGTGTAAAAAATGGAGACAACAAGGAAACACTGCAGGACTACAGAGATGAACTAAAGCCAGGGCTGTTTCAATTACAGCCCTGCAGACCAAACCTGTTGGACTCAGTTCAGACACCTTCCAGGCCCAATCCCCTCAGACTTGAGTCGGGCCGAGCTCCATAGGAAGAGAAGACTCAGCCTCCACAGAGCACTGTGATATTACGAGACATAGCAGGACCACATTAGAAAAAAAAGGGAGGGGGCTTGAGCCTCATCCTTTTCCTTACATGATTCCCACCCCCCACTGGGTGCAATGATGTCACCACACTTTGTGCATGGGGGAAGGAACAGGTTAAGTCAGTAAAGGGACAGTATTAAGGAATTCCACCCCTGACATGGCCCACCTTATGGGGTACTGTGACATCATAGCACTCTGTGGGAGTGAAGTAGGGGTTGGTCCCAATGCAGTCAGGTTCCAACCAGGCTCGGGGGCTCTAGTTTTACTGCCTCTCCAAACCTGCAGGGCAATGGGACTCAGGGTGAATCTCCCCATCATCTGCATTCCGCAGACACAATGAGATTGTTCAAAGCAAGCCCCCCCCATGGCACGACAGAACAAATCTCTGCTTTGCTTCTCTCTGCTACATAATTATTATGATTATTTTGCCAAGCAGGCTCTGAAATTGATGAAGAGGGAGGGAGACGGGGCTCGATTAAACGGTGGGGTGGAAGAATCAAGAAGAGCATAAAAGCAAATCAGAGCGACGGCAGCAGTAGGGTGAACTCTCCAGCAGAACAAAATTCACCATTTCAGGTGTGCTGAAAGCTGGCGTGCATTAAATTCCAGGCTCCATTGTTCTCTCTCTAACATCCCAGACACGGTTGAGGAGAGGAAAATTACTGAACTGTAGCGAAATCTAATTGCATCCTATTTGCACAAAGCACCCCTGCTTGGCAATGCTGAACACATAGCCATGGACCACTTTGCTCCCCTCCACTTATTCAAAGCAGGCAGTTTAGCATCATCGGCTGTACTAGCTGCAGTAGAAGGATGGCCTAAGGGGTTAGGGAGCTAACTTTGTAACTGGAAGATCAGGGGGTCACTTCCTGGTTCTACAGCAGGAGTGGTAGCTGCTTTCCCAACACTTATGGCGTTTTTAGACGAGCCTGAAATTTGCAGGTTACAGCAATCTGCCGCGAACGCAAGGACACACGCATCACATTTGCGCGAGTGCTGTTGGCACAAGCGTCCCCGTTGTGCATGAAAAGAAAGTCACGTGGTACCCGTTCAGAAGTATTTACCTTGTCTTTTTCCTAGCAATCAGCAGAAGCTATCCCCTGCTGCCCCTTCAGCCCAAATAACTGCCCATTCCTGGAGGGGGGCAGAGATGGGATGTGCGTTGCCACACATGTACCACCAAACAATACCTGTAAATTATGTTGATGTGCCATGTAAACGTTCCTTTTAATAATTTTAATAATAATTCATGTTAATCATGTTAATAATTTAATGTAATATATGCATTTTATTTAATTTACTTAAATATTTAATGTAATTTAAAAATTATTGGGTTTAATAGCTATGTATTGCCTGTTGTGTGTGGTTCTTGACTGACTGTATATGATTGGTTAGCTACTTGTTCATTTGTATATATTTGGGTGGTGTTTTGCTATACAGTTGGTTCTTTAGAGATCTATAGTGCTGGGTTTTGGAAAGAAATTACTGACAGTTATACAGTTAAAGTTGAACTGTCTTATATATTGTTGTATGCATTAGGTGTTTGTTACAGGGAGCAGTCCGGTGGGGCTGTTGCCCCTTTAAGAAGGGGGCTGTGTGGGCCAGTCAGAGGGCTGGGTGCACACAAGGGGTGTGGCAGAGCCAGATCAGCCTGAGGGGATACAGGTTGAGTAACCCCTGGGACAGAGTGGGCAGGTTAGTGGCCCTTTAAGGCTGAGTAGAGGAAGCCTGGCCACACCCATGCTGCCCGTATAAAAGGAGAGACTAGGCAGCGAGGAAAGAGTCTCTGCCAGGGAGCTGAAGGAGCAACATTTAGTTGAACAAGCTTTCCTGCTCTATACTCTACAAGGTGCTGAAGACTGGAGAACGAGAGGGACTCAGGCAAGTGGGAGAGGATGGGCCCAGGAGGGAGCCTCTTGCCTGGGGAAGGCTTGGCCAGAGCCTGGGGGGGGGCGGGTTTAAGGCCTGGCTGAATGGACTTTGGGGGGTTGAGGTTGTGTTCCTCCTGAGTCTGCAGAGATGGACCTGGGCCTTCAGGGTGGCGGCGATTGAGCTGGTAGCCCCAGGTATGCGGGACATGGGGTGTGTCCAATAAAGGACTGTGGACTTAATACCTCTGGACTGTGTGGTGTGTCCTGAGAGGGTACCCCCTTCCTGGAAGGAGGGGGTTCAGCTAGGCTCGAGGCTGGAAACAGCATAGTAGGGGGTGAGCTAATTCCCCAGAGTGTGACCCCAGCACCCTCGTGTGGCCCTGGGGGATCCCCATGCTACAGTATTCATTAGCTGGTTCTTAGTTTCTATAGCATTCATCCAGGATCCTGTGCCTCTTAATTGCATTAATGAGCACTGGAGCTGGCCAGGGTTCCAATCCCCTCAGCGGTCCTTTTTAATAATAGTGCTGCCGGGGCTGGCTGCTCACCTCACCTCCTCGCCCCGTCCCACCCACCCCCAGGAGCCGAACAGCACAGCAGCAAAGTGCATATAAGGCACTGGGTGGGCGGCCAGGTTCCTGTCTCCCCCTCGCTGTCTCCTTCTTTCACCATGGCCCACAACGATGGCGGCGCTCAGGCCCCATGGCGCTGCGGTGATGGTGCAGCAGGAAACTCTCCGTCTCTGCACTTACCTGCAGTGTGTGACCAGACTCAGGAGCCCCTGCCCGCTGGGGGTTGCACTCACCTGGGGGGGTGCAGAAGCAGCGGTGATGGCTGCAGCCTCCCTCGTTGCAGCACCATGCTGGCTGTTGCCAGGTTGGTGGAAGAGCCCCTTTGCCTTGCCTGCCTGGTTGAGTCAGTGCAGCCCAGCCCTGAAGGGCAGGGAGTGTGGGTCCCTCACTGGTGGACCATGGGCGGAAGTGCAGAGAGTGCAGCTGCGGCCAGCCAGCGGTGAGACTCGGGATGGAAGGGGAAATTTCGGACACATCGGTGGTCTGATTGATTCCCCTACCATCCCGGACAGCTGAAGCTATCTAAAAAACTAGGCAATCCAGCCAAAATCCAGACCCATGGCCATCCTAGGTCTACAATGAAATTAAGTAGCAAAGCTCCCAGTAGGTGCGAGCTGGCCTCTTTGAGACTTTGAGTGAAAACAGACATGCATATAACTCCGCTTTAACACCACTTTACCATTTCTTAGGCATGTTGCAGGGCTGTATTGGCCCCCTATGCAGCCCTGCAACATGTACTTTAACTCTGCTTTAACATTTCTTAGGCATGTCTCTTTTCACCCTTTGTGCAAATCAGATGAGTGAAGCTAGCAAACACTTGCTATTCCTTGAGTTATGGTACTAGTTATGAGAGAGAAAGAGAGTATGATCTCTGTGTGTGTGTGTGTGTGTGTGTGTGTGTGAGAGAGAGAGAGAGAGAGATGCTCCTTCTCCCTCCCCATGCCCCCCTCACATGGCTGTTCCCTCTTCCCACTCTCCCCCTGTGCCTCCACTTCTCTCCATGAGGCTGTCCTGTTGGCTCCCTTCAACTGATTAATAATTATGGGGTAGGGGCAGCATGAAGTGAACTCGTTATATATCTAGAAGAATGTCTCTTTGCGTAGCATAATGTGCTTAATAGGCTGCATTTTGGGATGTCTTGTGTTTGATTGTGGCTTGGCCATGTGGAATTTAGTGCTCTGCACGCGCGCTTTATTACTTGCTTTCTGTTTGTGGAATACTTGTCGTTGGAATTGTGGGAAACACCCAGTTGTAAACCATCATTGAGGGTTCAGTGAGCACTGACAACCTCCATTTTGAGGAAGGGCAAAAGCGCCTTTAAAGTTAATTTGCATGCATGTGAGCTGGGCGGTGCCCCCAGGCCCACTACTGAGCCAGGCAGCACCCAGGGGAGCCCCTGATTATTTTAGGAGTTAGCAACACCCCTGCTGCAGGGTCTTGCCAATACTTTTGGAGCCAGGACCAGTCGTTAGCTCAGAGCTTCCAGACAGCAACACAGTCTGTCAGCTGTAGCACTGCCTTGCCTCAGTTTACTTTCTGGTCTGTCTGTCCATTTACTGACACTTGCCATGGACTTGACCACATCATTTATCTCTTGAATTCAGCACCTGAATATGGACACTGAGGGGATATGGGAATGGCCCCGAGCAGGTCAATGTCACTAATCTACCTTTGTTGTTGTCCCAAGCCTGAGATCCTGATCCCACCCCTGGAGCTTAATGGCAGCATCATGGCTTTGCCAAACGTTAGTCACATGATGGCACTTTGTGACATGTGTTTTACCACATGACAACACCAAGGAGTCCACAGTAGCGGCATCAAGGAAAGCATCCATCTAGATGCATCCACTGTCCCCAATGGAGGGTGAAATTTGGACTGAAAACATCACCATTTCCTCTAGAAGGGGGTCAGGGATTCTGTGTTCTTACAAGCCCCACTTCAGAATTAGCTTGGAGTTAGACACTCACAGCTGAACTCAGTGTGAATCATATAACCACAAAACTTCTCTATATAGCCAACCCCCTGACATCAAAGCTAGCCCACTGGCCAAACTGATCCTACAGTGACACACAGGCCAACGCAACCTCCCCACAACTCCTGCAACAGCAATAAGCCATTATGCATGGGAAAGGCCACTAGATCTTTGATCTAGAGCTGGCTCTTATACCTTCCCGGACCCCTGAAGATCTTGGATGTGTGGGCTACAGGACCCCTGCCTAGCTTAAAAGTGAATGGCTTCCCTTTAATTGCTAACAAGACCTTTTGTCTCAGTTTGCTCTTAGATATAAAAGGGCACCCGGCAGACAAAGTGACCCAGGGAAAGAGCTGCGAGTAACTGATGTAGGTGTGTACGAAGACCTTAGGTAGCACTATAGAACAGGGGGAAGTTTTGTTTTCTTTTAATGCAAGGAGACCTTTCCTAAGATTGCTATGGGGCCAAATTTCACTTTGTTGTACCCATGGTAGGTTCTGCAGACCAGCAGTGACCTTACTACAGCCTCAAGGACTAAATTTTTGGAAACTCTGTACTAGATTTTCTGGAGTTAGCTGGAATTAAAGACTGGGTTGAGGTGAAATGGCGGTACTGCACCTTGCCAACACCACCCACCATGACTTGAGTTCACTTGGAAAGGGGACAGGGCAGCCCCCCTCACCGTGCCCCATTCTGATGTGGCCACAGGGCTCAGAAAGGGATATATGACCATGTTAGAAAGGGGCAGGGTGAAAGGCTGCCCCATGCCTCCCAAAATCTCCAGCAGTCTAGGTTCCACTGTGATCCCTAGCCGTAGAGCTGGAGTGCAAAGAGAAGTCTTCTCAGTGGTTGCTCCACAGCTCTGGAATTCTCTTCCCCTAGACGTCTGCCAAAGCCTGAGCATTTCCCCAAGATAATGAAGACCTAGCTATTTGGCCGGGTGAGGACAGGATTCAAAAATGGGATTTTTGCATAGTTCTTATTTTTATGGGTTTTATTTTATGTTGCGTTAGCCACCTTGAGCCTACGGGGAAGTGCAGGCTAGAAATCACAAAAAATAAGATAGAAAAAAATCACTGTACATCTGAAGCTTTGTTACTTTTTATTAATAAATCATTTCTATAGCACTCTGTGTTCAAAGAACTTTCAAATCCTTATCAAATTCACCCTTACAACAGCCCTGGGAAGGAGGTTATTATTATTCCCGAGGCAGAGAAATAGCAACTTGTCCAAGGCCACACAGAAACGGTGTCAAGTGCTGTGTTAGGGCAAATTGGGACAATCTAAAAGTTCAGTCCTGCTCTTGCTTCTGGAAACTTCTGCTTCATTTGGGGCGGTGGGGTGGTGGTGGTGGTGTCATTAAGGACCTTATTTCCAGAAGCACTGAGTGCCCACCAACATCGGTCAGCTAGGGCCTGGGTAGGCCTCACTACACATTAGACATTCATGTTCAATTTTCAGAAATAGCTGAAATGACAAACCAAAGGGTGTCTCACTCGCACCAGAAAACGTTCAGACTATCCCCACACACTCCTCCTCCAAAGATAAACCACAAACTACTTCAATGTCAGTATTTAGAAGAGCCTTGAATTGAGAAACTCCCTGGAACCAGCCAGCTACCAAAAAAGGGATGTAGGTTATCTTTTTTGTCCTTCAATCAGCATCCTTCCCAGGAATGTCTTGTAACGCCTTCCTGTGATGTAATTAACTCCACATTTAATCAACTGAACCGGTTCTAATTATTGTTGCCCATTTTAGAACTTTTTATTGTAGATGTACTTTTAAACTGAAGAAGCCTGAAACCTGACTAATGAGACACTTGAGCTCTGCTTTGGACTCCAGGTCAGATGTCTGCTGTAGCTACAGGGAGTCTGTCAATTCATCTTTCTCATTACCCTTTTGTTGTTTTGTGAGCATCAATACTTCTATTTCGATTGTGCCTGGTTGGTCCTTCCGTATAAGAGGTTTCATGGAATCATGGGCTCCAGAGGGACAAGGGTGGTGCTCTTCCCACCTTCCAAGCCCTTTGGGCAGGGGATATGCCCACATCAGAAGGGGTTGGGATGAAATGACTGTTCCACACCTTGCCAACATGACCATGCACCCTGCTTTGAGTACCCCTGGAAAGGTGTGGGTCACGTCAGACACAGGACAACCCCTTCACCTTGCACCATTCTGATGTGGCTGCAGGGGTATATTGACCATGTTGGAAAGGGGCAGGGTGAAAGACTGCCCTATGCCTCCCAACATTTCCAGCAGCCAAAGAGAAACAAGCTCCGCCCCCTCAGTCAATAAGCTCCACCCCTCACACAGTGACCTTACCTCCCAACATTCCAAGTGCATAAAGAAGGCTAACCTCTGCTGCTCATCATCTCCCCACTGTCCTTTTTGGTGCTTTTCCTGGAAAGCAACCAGGAAGGAGGTAGCTGAAGCTTGAATACTGCCTTTTTGTCTCCCTCTCTATCCTATAAGAGGGACAATGGGTTCCAGCACCCAAAGAGAGGCTGTTGGGAGGTGTGCTGCCCATCCCCCTTCATCTCACTAAAGTAAATTCTGCTGGAGCCCTTGCATGGATTAGTCCTCTCTCTTCTGCTAGGAGCAAAGATGTAGCTTTCTCTCCCTTAGCCTTTGCTGAAGGGGCTGTTGGAAGTCTCAACGTGCAAAGTGTCTTTCCACCTAACCTCTCGTAATCAAGAACAGATCCCATAACAGGGCATCTGGCAAGTCTGTTCCAATTCAATGGTTGTGTTTTCGACCCAATTAATCCCAGTCAATGTAGAGTTCATTCAGAGCAGCCACGGGACAGGCACAAGCAAACTTGCCAAACATTATGTAATCAGAAAGGAAGGATGCTCTGGCAGCCTTGGGAATTATACACTCTTCTTATTCTGGTCATGGCTTTTGGCTTCCCATCAATCCCAGCCTGGCCCCTCTCTCACATGTTCTTCATCAACCTCCTGGAACTGGAACTTTTTCAGGCCCTGGGTTTTTTCCTGATGGAAGCCATCAAGGCATTTTATTATTTCCAAAACCATTTTGAATGACCGTTATAACATTGCTGTTCTCCCTACTCCAAGACCGGAATCGGTTTCCTGATTTTTAACTGTATGGACAACAGAATACTGCTTTGTTGTTGCAGGGTTGCTAGGGGAGCTGGGCAGAAACAGTGGCCTCCCCTTCTGGCTTGTCCAAATCTCTTTCCAGTTTCACAATTTAAATCTTTAGATTTAAATTCATACACACCCACCACCCATTTTTATTTTTTTATTTTTTTTTAGTCTGGCTTCTTATGGGAAAGGAGGGCCCATCCCCCACCATCAGTGCATACATTCCCATTAATACATTTAGGTCCCTCATGGATATTTGAGCCAAATTTGTTAGAGAGGCAGAAGGCCCAAATGGTAATTAACCCTCCCTCTCTGCAAAAGTTTCATAATACAGTAACTGTACCTGGAGGGAAGGTATGGTCCTTCATTACAAGCCCCCACATCCCTTTGATTCCAAGGGCAGAGAAGCTAGTTTTTCTCCTATGTGCCAGAAAACTAGTACAAGCTTTGTGGATGGAGTTAAGGGGGGGGGGAGCTCAGAATGAGGAGGGTTTAGATCATGGATCCATCCCCTATCCTCAAGTGCCTGCCTTCATCTCCCTTCCTTCTCAGCTCACTCTTTCAGTGCTTGAGGGCAGAGACTGGATCCAATGGCCAGATCCAAGAATTGGAAAGGGAATTTACTGATGGGTGTGGGGGAATGAGACGTAGGGTGATTTTAGAAGTGACAGGGTGAATGTCCACCACAGTCAACCTCAGTCAAACGCAGGGGGTGGTGAAAGCGCCGTGCATGTCTGTTTGCTCGCATTCAGATGTTCACCACAGTCAAACGCAGCCCAGGGTGAAGCTAACCACGCTTCGTGAGGTCGGGGCGGGAGGAGGTCCAGAAGTGTGGTGAATGGTCACCATGGCAGGGGTGAATGAAAAGTAACTTCTGAATGGAAACCC
>QEPC01001471.1:1739630-1758479 GCA_003113815.1 Sphenodon punctatus | reverse complement strand
AGCTCCGATGGGTTTGGGTTGGTCTCAGAGAGGCACAGAGCCACAGCTGTGAGTGCAATGCTCTTCTCCAAGAGTGGGGAAATGGAAAGAACCAGAGCTAGCCCTTTCTCTACAGGATGAGAGTATGGACGTATGTATTGGTCTCCTGGCATGGGAGGACTAAGCCCAGCCTTACCACAGGGCAATCTGGGCCCCACTACTTTCTCTACTTCTGGCCCCCATTTTCACCAGAGCAGTGCTCCCTCCTAGCATGGCCCCAAACACAACTGCATGTAGGCCCCCCACTAAGGGTGGGGCTCAGAGGTCATCTACTTCAACCCCCTGCTCAATGCAAGAAGTCCACAGCTACAGGCTGGCCACCCAGCCTCTGTTTGAAAACCTCCAGTGAAGGAGAGAGCCCACCACCGCCCGAAGCAGTCTGTTCCACTGTTGAACAGCTCTAGTTCTTCCTAACGTTTAGCCAAAATCTGCTTTCTTGTAATTTGGGCCCATTGGTTCTAGTCCTGCCTCAGGAGCAACAGCGAACAAGTCTGCTGCATCTTCTATGTGACGACATTTCAGCTATTTGAAGACGGTTATCATGTCTCCCCTTAGTCTTCTCTTCTCCAGGCTAAACATACCCAGCTCCTTCAACCTTTCCTCAAAGGACTTGGTTTCCAGACTGACTATCTTTGTCACTCTCCTCTGAACCCGTTCCAATGAAGTAGGGTTGTTTTTCCTGGAGTGACTGCCAACCTATCTCAGGGTAACAAGATCATGTGCACACTCCTGATCTTATGACACCATTGGAGTAAGTTCCGTGTGTGAGTAAGCCCATCAATGCAAGGCAATAAAGTTACTACATCCCCTTAGTAATAAAGGGCAAGCAATTTGCTGAAAGATCACATGGAATGTCCAAGGCTCTGCTGGAAATAGAACCTAGGTGTTCCAAATCCCATTCCGGCACCCCAACTACAACTACTGTCTTTTCCCTCAGCATTTTGTGTCTACTTCAATACCAGTATCGGTATCAGATTGCCCTGTCGATACACATGCAGTAGAACCTCTCTAATCTGAAGATCCATCTGCTCCGTCTCTCTCCTGAACATTATGGCCGCATCCACTCCTTTCAAGGGGCAAAACATGTTTGGAATAGTGAAGCGCTGAACAGCTGATGGTGCTAAAAAAACTCCTCTAACCACCTCATAAATGGACAAACAGCATATCCTCTTGAAGTGACCAGAGCTGAAAATTTATCCTGTAGGATCAAAATAATGCAACCGCATCAATTATTATGTGCAGTAAGCAAGCCTATTTAGCTACGGGTGGGGTGGGGGGAAATATGAGGGAGCACTGCTCCCCCTGTGGAAGCTGTGTCCCAGAATTTCCCCTACTAGATTTAATCAGAAGAGATTACTCCCCTTGTCAGGGCAGTCTGTCCTTCCTCCCTCCTCCATGCCAATTTTGTAGCTAATAGTCCTGACTGCAAGACAGTTCAGCCTTGGAGTTAACCAGACCCAACCACTACAAAGCCTTCAGCAGCAAATGCTTTTCCCCTTCAGGCCATGACACTGTGTACATGTAAATTTAGACAGTTTGCTGGTAGCATTGGCTTCCTTGCTACATCCGATAAATGTTTTATAGTGCAGGAGAAGGCAGTTTCCTGGAGCTGCTTCAGCTGCCAAGGAAAGTTGTAAAATATTTAACAAGGCCAAGGATTATTTAGAATCCAGAGTTGCATAAGGGCTTGCAAGAGTAACTTTAAAATCCAAGAGAGCCTAAAAAGCACATAACCCGTTTCTCATTTCCCCACAACTGCTACAGGCTTCTAGAGCCTCATCAAAGCCCCTTTAAAGAAAATGGAAAAGCAAAGAGCAGGTGATACCAGGCCTTCCGTAGGGGGCCCCTCTTTCCAGGCTTGATCTGGATGCTCCAAGTTTTGTTCCAGCATCTCTGGGATTCAAACGAAGTATTTATTTCCCAGGGGGTTGCAACGAGGCTCCCCTGCCCCCTACGGGTCCCTGGGATCCAGACCTGCTCCATCGCAAAGCTCCAAAGGCATGTGGCCACACAGAAAGAGGCAAAGTTTTCCTTGTCGGCACACCCCAATGAGACACGGAGACATTAGTTGGTTTAAATGCTGGCCACATTCTTTTATTATCATGAATCAACTTGAGAGGCCAGGTTAGTAATCTGGGACTGCTCCTCAATTCCTGGCTCCGCCTGGATGTCCAGGTGGGGGCTGTGGTGAGGAGTGCTTTTTGCCAGTTACATCTGGTTCAGTGACTTCGGCCATTTGTCTCAGACTCCAACCTGGCCACTATCATCCATGCTTTCATCATCTCAAGACTGGACTATTGTAATGTGTTCTGTGTGTGCTACCCATGGTGATGGTTCGGAGACTGCAGCTGGTGCAGAATGCAGTGGCCCATCTCCTTATGGAGACAGGTCATCAGGAGCACATTACACCAGTGCTCCGTTATCTGCAATGGCTGCCTATTGTCTTCTGAGCCTGATGCAAGGTGTTGGTGCTGACCTATAAAGCCCTACATGGCCTGGGCCCCATCTATCTGCAGGACCGCCTCACTTCCCGGGCTGAGGATCGACCCCTGCGGTCTGCCGGGGGTTCCTTTTTTGAAGTCCCCCAGGTATCCCAGGGGGCGACTATGGTGAGGGTGTTCTTGGTGGCCGCACCAAGGCTGTGGAACTCCCTTCCGGTGGAGGCCTGGGTGACCCCGGACTTCTCCTCTTTTCGACGTCAATGTAAGACGTGGCTGTTCCACCAGGCTTTTGGTGAGGGAGACGGATGAGGGGTGGGAGGACTGGGTTAGGGTGGGAGGTGTTTTAGGTTTTTTTGATGCCTCCTGTAAATGATTTGTTTTATTATTTATTTTTATACTGTATTTATTTGTTTATGATGTTTTATTGTCGTTTTATTATTGGTTAGCCGCCCCGATCTGCTTTAGCAGGAGGGGTGGGATATAAGTTTGGAAAATAATGAAATTAATAAGTACAAAAGCAGCAAACAATGGGTGTTTTCAGATGAGATGCTACCCTGCATGGCCACCCAGGAGACACAGAGCCCACCACCTGTCTGAAGGTGGAGTGGCCGGATGTGCCTTCCCGTGAGCCTTGGAGCACCAGCTCATGGAGCACTGCTGGGAAATCCAGAGTGCTTTTTGTGGGGCAAGCCAAATAGGTCCATGGCAATGGGCAGGCATGGAGCCCCTGTCCATAAGAACAGCGACAGCCAGTCACGCCAGCAAACAGGTCCGCCACTCAGAGGCACTGTGTGTGGAGAAACCCTCCTGGCTCGATCGCCCCTTAGGTTCCTCCCTGACCCAAGGCAAGGGACTCTGCCAGACCATATAAGGATATGTGGTCATCTTAGCCCATCTGACTGACCACACCTTACATATCTTACCAAAGAAGGAACCCTAGGCCAGGTAACCTAACTGATTGGCCACCTTGAACAGGGTCACCTGTGGCTGTGAGCCAATAGCTGAGATGCTAGTGTTGCCCTTTAAAAGAAAGACTAGTAAATCTTCACAGACAGAGACCTCAGGGCCAACCAGTATCTGTGCTGGACTAACCTGTAACACCAAGCGTTCTCCATTCAGCTGGGAAAGAACCAAACCCTGCAGAGTTAAGACAGCCGCGCTTACCCTGTAGAGAAAGACACTGTGAGTAATTTCTTCTATGCAGAGAAGCAGTGTTAGGGACCATTTAGGCTTAGACATGCTCTAAACGGGTTACCATACCTGCTCGTAGTTACCTGTGTTTGCTCATGAGTTCAATGCCTTTCCCCTACCTTTTTGTATCCTTGTAATTCGGTTAACTTAGCTAGTAAAAACTATAAATCTTGTTTTCTCTAATCAAGAGTGCCTGGTCTGTGTGCTGTGACCCAAAACGCTTCCCAAGTTTGGCTTACGCTGGGAAAGAAATCTCTAATAAGGAGCAGGGTTTCGGCTTCCAGAGCAGCCCTTAACCCTGGAAGCTTGTAGCTCTGGTGGTGGCAGCAAAACCCGAGTGTTATGGTGATGGGCACACAGTGAGGGAGGGGGCTAGGAGTAGAGTACCCCCCCCCCACTGGACCCATTACACTACAAGTGAACAGGAGAAGCAGCCATTGTAAGTCACAAGAAAAGGTTGGGGGTGCTGGGCGAGCACTGGGGGATATGTCATTTGCAAAGGCCAGCCCAGCATGTTCCCCATGATCCATGGCAGGGAGAGTGCGTGGAGGCTGTCTCTGTGTGACTGTGGTAATAATCACTCTGGGAGCCACCTGTTTTAATGCCTCTTCGTCATGCAGTCTACCTGCATAGGTGTTCTGCAACATGGACCCCTTACCCCGCCCATCGCCTTGCTCGTTTTAAAACACCCCAAGTCTAAAACCCCCAGGCTGGTGTGTGTCACACCATTTCCACTATCTTCAGTGGAGGTAGTTTGATTGATATATCCATAGAGGATTTTGGCCCAGAGGCAACTCCGTGTCTCTGTCCCCTCTGCACACCTGCCAAATGTTGAGGCAGAAGCAATTCCTGAAGAGCAGAAAGATTTCCGATCGATCTCTGTAAAGTCCACCTCCCTGACCAGCAAGTAATTGACTAGGAAGGTGATCACACCGTCTCTGACTCTTTTCATGTTTGACTGTGACTCTTTAGAAAGAGAAGATGCTTGGTGTCCCCGGGGTGGGTATTTTGCGAGTTCTCAAGAGACCCAAGCTATTTACCCTTCTCTCATATGCTGCTGTTTGCTTGAAGTGATTTGTATCAACACAGAGCATCTTTTGGACCTTCAATTACTGGGCGTGAAAGAGGCATGTACCATCCTTTCATTCCTTTGTTGTAGCAGCTTCAGAACACTAATCAGCTGCATTCATCATGCTGATCCTAAGGAAGCACCTTCTGGAGACATCCCATTATTACCTCCACTTTCAGCCATTCCCAGGGGATGCATACAAAACACTCGGCTACTTTGGAAAGGCTGATGAACAGAGAGTACTATTTTTCTACAGCTGTACAATGAGTTTAAGAAGCACTAATGCAGACTAGATTTCTGCTAAGCTTTAGGCTAGTGGAAACATCTGTCCTGCCCCATGTGTTTCCCACACACAGACCATGTGTGCCTTCAATCCACAAGCCTTCTGTCTGGGGATAAAGAGCATCTCTCCCCCTTGAGCCACACAATGCTCAAGTCATGGCACTTGTTCCTTAATCTGAACAGGAACCCTTTTAACGTAGAATGAAAAGGTACTGAGGACAATGCCTCCCAAGTCAAGATATCTTCCTTCCTCAACAGCAGTGGTTGCCAAACTTTCTGGATTAACAGACCAACATTGTCAATCCTCAATTTCTCATGGGCTCCCAAAAGAAAGAGGGCTACCATGTGTGCATTTTAGGGTAATCCCTCTGACTCTTCTCCACCCATAGTTGGCCACCATCAGGTCGACCCAAGCCTGCATTATCTCCATGAACTGATGGATCACAGTTTGGAAACTACTCCTCTAAAAGTATTCTCTCGGTTTACTCCCCCATTTCTAAATCTAGTACAGGGGTCTAGGAAACCTCTTCCCTCTTCTGCGCCACTTAGCAATCTCCACAAGTTGGACAGAAGTTGTGGGCAGGAAGGAGGGAAGTGCTTAAGGGACGTGCTAAGGATGGGAGAAGAAAACGGAGGGTCCAGATTAGAGCTGCAACTGGGCACCTGAAGGTTTTGGCACCCCTGACAAAACTGGGGTGTCTGAATCAACCTATCCTCATTCAGGCACCATCAATACCCAAACGGGACTATACAGGCTGCTCAAACGTGACAAGCCCCAGCTGAGATGCTGCAGATTCCAGCTCCACAGCAGTCTCAGCCCAGGGGCATGTCAATTTCAAAGGCCACTCCCCCCGCACCCCCGGGTGTGTGTGTGTGTGTGTGGGAAGGAGTGCTAGACAGCCGTTGAAAGCAACAGGCCCTAGCTGGGACCAGTGCAGAGCTGGGCTTCACAGTGCTCTTGGCTGGCCCGTGTCAATTTCAAAAGCAGCTTCCCAGCCACAGCACCTGTCAACACGGGGGAGAGGGAGAGGAGCCCCGGCTTGCCTTTGTAACCAACAAGCCCTGTGTAGCAGCGGGCTCAGTAGTCTCTCCGACGCCCTTTATGGGGAAATAGCTTGACCAGCTGCTACCTTAACCCTCGGTCTCTGTCCTGTTTTGCTTGGGCAGGTTGGCTTTCTCACTGGCCTCCCTTATGCACCTCACAGCCCATCCCAATCCACACAATACAGGGGCTTTTCCCACTAAAGAGGTGGGTTCCCAGGATGTTCCTCCCCAGTCAGCTATCCCAGTCAAGCCAAACCCTCTAGGCAACTGAGTTTGGTCCCACCTTGCTTGCCAGCATTGCTCCTTGTTGGGGTTGCTGTATAGGTTCTTTGAGTGGAGCTCCCAGCTCCTCATAGCTCCCCACCAGTGCCCACAGGTGACTGGTAACTGTGTCTTTAGACATAACGTCAATGTGTGTCTGAGTGTGTGTTTTGACCATGATACGAACACCAGTTTGGCCCTGTGGTCACCATGTGGCACTGCTTAGACACACAGCCCATCTTGGGGCAAATTGATGTTTTGCTCGCCCCCCAATCTCAGCACACGAGCGCCGCCGCCTCATTCCCTGTGTTGTACCTGCTACCACGCCATGCGATATCATTAGACACAACGTTGGGCCCGTGTTCAGCCGAAACACGCAAATTGTTCTTGTGATGCAATGGTGTTCACATTGTGTGTTCAATGGGTGGCCAAATTGGTGTTGGGATTGTTATGGTGCTTACACACAACGGCCAAACACGCGCTTAGGGGTTTTGACACCTGATCTTTGTTATGTCTAAAGACAGCGGACGCCCCGCAGTGGGGGAGCGCAGAAGTGGGGGCTAGGCGGGGGGTTGGGCACCTGTTCTATAGGGCTTCCAAGGATCCAGGGGGGCACATGCCACACCATGCCCCCCCCCCACACACGTCGCCTATATCAGTGCCCCCTTCTTCCTCCAGCTGCCAGGTTTTTCAGTGTTCCAGACCAGGTGCTGGTCAGGTGCCTCATTAGCTCAAACGTTCTGAGTTCTTAAAGGGCTACTTCTCTAATTTACTAGCCCCACAGAGTGTGCTGCTCCTGTCAATACTTGTCACTCTGGGTTACACCCTGGTTGGAGCACTGCGTAGCTGGGCTCTGCAGCGCTCCTGGCTGGGGCTTGTCGGTTTCTCCGAGTGATGCTCACGTTTTTAGGTATCGGGCACCTGACTGGTCCTCAGGTAGCCTGTCGGGTGCCCAATGGGGATGCCTGACAATGCGGGCATTACCCGTGGGTACTAATTTTAGTACCCAGTGCAGCTCTAGTCAAGATTATGGATCTGTGTCATGGCTCCAACCCCTGTCCGTGAGAAAATGCCCTCATCTCTGCTCCCTTCCCCTAAGCACACTCCTTCAGTGCTTGAGAGTAGGGACTGGCCCCATAGGCCAGATCTGGAAAAGGGCCAAAGAAGAGATCCTTGGCCCATCCCTGATCTTTATTGCCTACAATATTGTTATTTATTTAGCGCCAGGCGGATACCAAAGAGTCATGGCGATAGAGACAGGCCCTTGCCCCAAGGGATTCACAGCCTAGAATTGACACAGAGAGGAGCAGGTGGGGGAGGGCGGCAGGGATACATCCAAGCAGCGGATTTCCACTTAGATTTTATCATTAGCATTTCCAAGGAAGATCTGCTTCCACGTGTGGGATGCCGTACCTGATATACTGCGCGTCACTGTCTACCCTTAGAGCCGAATGATGTATTCACATTCAGTTATCCAGCCACGAGTTGTGTGCAAAACTAGATGGCTCTTTTTATCTGAAGGCAGCATAAAAAAAAAAAAAGACGTGGTCTGCTTAGCTCAGCATAATGGAAACTCTTGAACTAAAAAATAGCCGTCATAACTCAGCACTTTGGAGCTATTTTTTCTCCTTTCCAGAAAGTTTTATGCTGGCATCAACCTATTTGTCCCCATTTAAGCTGACTGTCTGGGGGCCCCTTCTTTACAGAGAAGGTGGTAGAGCTGCGATGCAAGTCCTCTCTTTTACTGGATTTCATAGCGCTTCACTGCTTAGGGCTCGTTCACGGAACACCTTGCAGCTTGGCACCCGTCGTTCCTCATCCACGCTTGCCTTGCCCAAGAGCAACACCTTCACACAACCACTGATTTGCCTCCATTTCAGTGGTCTTCCCTTTGCAGCAGCAGGTGGCAAGGATTCTAAGGAAGCACAGGACGTCACGCACTCGCAATGTGGGATTGTGCCACCGCTATCCACTCTGAAAGTGCTGCGTCAGTGGCATAGCAAGACTGTGGCAGGCCTGGGGTTGTGTCCCAATTTGGGCCCCCCTAAGAGCAAGGAGACAGATCTTCCTATGCAGTGCCCCTCAGTGCTCTCATCCAGACTCACCCCCTGCAAAGGTTATGCTCCCCCCAACCCCAGTTCCCAGTGAAGCCCCCTGGCAGGGCTGGCCTCAGAATTTGTGGGGCCCAGGGTGAAGATAAAATGCGGCGCCCGCAGTGGCCCTACCTCCTCCCCTTATAACCCTTTCCCCCTCAGGGGCACCCTCCATGGGACCCTACAGGCGGACATGTTTGGGACCCCACTGGGAGGGAGTGGGGGTCCCAGACCCTGCCCTTGTGAAAACAGGAGGCACTGTGGGGGCCCTGTAAGTAGATAACATAGTGGGGCCTGGGACAGTTGCCCTGGGTCACTGTGTGGTAAGGCTGACCCTGCCCACCCCCCCAAGTGGTA
The DNA here is from genome assembly GCA_003113815.1 of Sphenodon punctatus. Taxonomy (NCBI): domain Eukaryota; kingdom Metazoa; phylum Chordata; class Lepidosauria; order Sphenodontia; family Sphenodontidae; genus Sphenodon; species Sphenodon punctatus. Next base: position 1,749,702 of record QEPC01001471.1, on the reverse strand, counting down.
GCAACCCCACCAGGAAGGAAGTTATGAGTTGGTGGAGCCAGCACTGCACCCTTGCCCACTCTGAAAGCTTTCTCCTTGGCAGGTACCTTTGCAAGTGGCATCAGCAGCACTAAAAAACTTTCAGAGTGGGTGGTGGAAGAGTGTTGGCCCAGCTCCCTTCCCTGTCCACTCTGAAAATTTCCTAGCAGTGCTCAGGACACTTACAGAGGGCGCCCCTAGACTCTAGAGCACAGAGCCCCCTTTTTCCATGGTAGTTATGCCCCTGGGAGGGTTGCTCCTAGGTATATTTTTCCAGGCCACTTATGAAACATACACGTTGCAGAAGTGGCCTGGAAAAATATACCTAGGTGGCAACTCTAGTGTTGTCATGCACTCTCACTCATTCACACCTCCTTGCCCTAAGCATCCCAGTCCCAGCCCACTATCCTATCCTTCCTATGTCTCGCTCCACCTGGTTTTGGTTATGCAGGAACAGCAAATGGTTGCAGATCAAATGAAATTTCATGGCCAGCTGAACAGCGTGTCAGTGCAGCCTAGAGATTAACTGCCTCCTCCACCTCACACTCTGGGTCCCATCTTCACCTTAAAGTCAATGGAAAGTGAACCAATGACTTCAAGAAATATTGAAATCACACCTCATGGATGGAAGTTAGTCATGGGGGTCCGGGGGATGATCTACTAAATCCAGGTTCCATTTCTCTCCTTGCAGGGAGACTTGGGCAATAGCAAAATGCTGTTACATCATCAATGGATGGAGTCTGGCCAGCCTCTTATTCATATGTTTCCTCCATTCTGAGGGTGGCAGGGCTGCCAGCTCAGGATATCCAATATTTCTTGAAGCCTGAAAAATCATGGCATTCACAATAATAAAAACACTCAGAAGAATGATCAGTTCTTTTTATTATTTTTGGTTAAGTCTTTAATCCTCTTGTGACAAGAAAAGAAAAAAGATTTGCAAATTCTAAAGGCATCCTTTTCCAGCTTGAGAACTTGTTTCCTTTAATGTGGGGGTTCCCCAACTATATATGGGTAATGACCCCAAGTGAGGTCACACACCATCTTCAGACAGGATCCCAGTTGCTGGTTGCTATACTTTGTAGGTCTTGTTGCGGCCTGGAATAATAGATTGAAGACTCAAAATGAGGCCACACAGGCAAAGCATCTGGCACCATTGCTTTAGCCCTAGGCTCAACTCACGTTTTTTTATCTCTCAAAGCTAAGAAACCTTAAGGGGAAAAAAGGTTAATATTTTTACAGAAAAGCATCACCCCCGTCAGCTGGGTTTTAATGAGCCACTAAAAAGACCATGAGGCTGGCCATAAAAAAGCCACAAGAACCAGCAACCCTTCTGTAGCCACAAGATGGTGCTGAGCCACATTACCCAGGGGGCTTGCATCCAAATAACTCTCATTTTGACAGGGATACAAGGGCTTTTAAAAAAACACAAGAAGACCAGGCCACCATGTAATGGGCCAGTATCCTAGCTACCAGCTTTACTGGCCAAGAAGTTATTTTGTTCCATGCCACTTCTTTTATAGAGTGGTTTCTGTGTAAACAGAGTCAAGAGTAACAACTTTGCCTGCAGGGTTGAATAGCAATTCCAATTTAACCCTCTCCTATGGTACTTTTAGACATGACGCTAACCACCCTTTAGCCACCCTTGGTGGCTATTTATTCATGTTGCAGGGCTGTATTGGTGCCCTATGCAGCCCTGCAACATGCATAAATAACCACCAAGGGTGGTTCGCATCATGTCTGAAAGTGCCCCTAGCCGCACCACATTTCTTTCATGTGTCAGATCGCCTCTGAGAATGACAAGCCGCTAGCAACACTGCTGTATGTACTGTAGACCAATCACTAGACAGGTTTTTATCCCAAATGCAGGGTGTTAAGACCCAGTCCCTTTGAAATCAGCACTTGTTGAAAGTTGTTCAATTTTTAAGTCTGTTCTTTACATGAATGCAAATTGTATACACTTCATACAATGAACTTAACAATGTGACTGTAGAGAACATTATAGAATTCGTTGTACAGAATGCAGTTATAGTGTAGAAACAGACTTAATGCACTCTTTAAAAATTGTTCATTGTCGAATGATGATGATAAATTAAAGTTTAATAATGAAAAAATGTGAAAGTTTAATTATTGATAGAAATGAATAAGAGTATGTATGGTAAGGAATTAAGTACATAGATTAGATTTATGTTGATGAGGATAAAATAGGAGTTGAATGGTTTTTTAATTGTAATTGTAATTAATTTGTATGTTTTTGGCAGTTTAACCTAGAGTCAAAATGATATTGTGATGTTTTTGAAGAGGAAAGTTTTTAGTTTTAAAAACTCTTGTGCATTTAAGGTTTTTTTAAACTGTAACGTTTTTTGTTTTGGTGAATTCTATCAGTAAGTGGCCTCACCCACCTGCAGAGTATTGTGTCAGGAATCAGACTGTCAGGCCCTGCGACTCCACCACACCCTGCTGCCTGCTCAGGTAGGCCTTACTTGTCTATCTCAGCACACCAGCCCCCTGACCTACCAGGCCCCCTGGTTTCTCTACCCCGACCCACAGGTTTCTCGCCAGAGTTGCCAGGTCTTGGAGATTAGCCTGGAGTCCAGACCACAGCCAGAGACTTGGAAATGCCATTGCTCACCCCTGCCACCTACGATGGCAAAATGCCCAAGGCTGCCCCTGCAAACTCCTAGGAGACATATCCCAGCCCATATTCTGAGCCTGGTCCTGCAGAGACTTATGGATATCTGTTACACAATGGGTTACTCAAGTATTTTCATGATCAGGAGACAGACCTACTTGCCCTGCTTATTATAAGAGTTGCTATAATCCCAGCCAGCCCAAGTTGGTGCAGCTTCCTCCAGAGGTAGTGTCATAAACTCTGCTTGAGAGCTATCCAAGAGCCATAAAGCACCATCGTCTCATCTCAGCTCTCTGGATCAGAATGCCAGTTCTCTTCTGCACATTTGCTTAGTAACCTGCTAATTAATCCACCACAGCTGCTCTTTCCCACTAACGCCCTTGCTCATGCCCTGCTTTGTAAACATTTTACTGTTATTTCCCCCGGATTCCCTCCCTTACTCCCTCGTAAACACAACCATGCTGCCAGCTAGCACACATCTGTTCTGCAGATCTGCAAAACCAATGACAAGACAGAGGGGGAAGGCTTGCTTTTGTGAAGGACAAAAACATGGAATTAGGTTCCAAGTCATGCACAGATAAAGTGCCTCTGGTATGTCATGGTGCACCTCAGAGCCGAGGCTGTTCTTCTCTCCACTTTCAATGCCTCTGCTATGCCTTGGTGCTTTTATGGCCGAGAACTGGATTGGTACTGCATTGCATGAAATCATTCCCCAATCATCTTCTGCAAAGGTGATGGCTGAAGTGATAAGCCAAGGGAGTTCAGAGCTCTTCCACACTCAACTCGACAGAAGCAAGGTGGAATGGAAGCTATTTGGGGAGTTGCAGGGATGGAGAGGACTTTCAAATTCCTACAACAAAAATGAAAAGCTAGAAAATGTCATGGCAGCCTCCCAAAACCCAAACCAAAATATCTTCAGCATGAAATTTTTATGTAAATCCAGTGCCTTGAATAATTCTAACAGTTTTGAGATTTTGGGATCCGACAGAGGCAGACGCATACAGGGGCATGGTTGCAATAGGTGCAACAAGTGCAGCCACTCCAGGGCCCATGTTCTTGGGGTCCCACACGCATGTAGAATCAATGCACACGCACACCAGAATGGAGTGTCCCAACAGGGCGCCCATTCCATCTTCTGCACTAGGGCCCGTTCCCACCTAGCTACGCCCCTGCAAGTGTGAGTGAAAGGGGATGAGTAATGGAGGCCATTGGCAGGCCTGATGAAAGGGGAGGAAATCAGGGTACAATTGCCCTTAGCCCCCAAGCTCATGGGGGTCCCAAAAAACAACAAGCTAGAATCTGCATGAGTAAAGTACCAGTCTCTCCAGAATTTTGGCTTGGCAGTAGCAATGGGGGTAGTTTAGGAGAAGGGGTGGGTGGGGGGAGAGGGATGGGAGCTTCCAGCTACTAGGATGGACCGGAACCCAAACTCTCAACAGGTCTGGCTGTGTGTGAGGAGGCAACAAAGTGATGCAGGGTAAATGTTAAGTGGAGGACAGAAGGGCTGGTGTTAGGATATACGTCTAGTCTTGTCTAGGGAGCATAGGCTGGGCCAGGATGGAGGTTCAATAGTTTCCCCATCACACTGGTAGCCCTCCCTCATCCACCCCTACTGAAGCTCATTGCCCCGCCTGCATTATGCTTCCATATCTCCCAACGGTCTCACCTTATGCGGGATCATCTCACTTTTGCGGTGAAACCCTGCAGTCCCGCCTAAAGCAGCAATCCCCACTTTTGAAGGTAGTGACCAAGGGGTCACTAGGCCACTGTTAGGGCCCATGTGCAGCAGCACAACGAGAGCGTCTGGGTATCCACATGCAGCTGCTGCTACTGAAACCACTCCCTCCCCCCCATCTCCCTGCCAGTTAGGTGTGCGAGAGAGCAAACGTGTGCCTGTGTGGGCTTCTTGACCAAGGGGTCAGGACTAGGGAGGAAACAAGAAGCTAGACTGCTGCTCACGAGGAATTTTGCCAGCTTGGGAACCAGGATCTATTTCCCGACACTGATGCGATTTTTCTTGATTCTTACAATATCACAAGATACTGTCCCCGGTTTACTGACTTTCTGCTTACTACATATCAAGTACAGTTAATTTGCTGCTTACTGCATTGTGAAGGGTACCATTTTACTTCCAGGTTTCTGTCTGTGTGTTTTACAGCATTTCTGAGCCAGTCACTGTGAGAACAGCCAAACCCTTAACCTCCCCTCAGTGCCCCTTTACCTCCACTCCTGTGCCTCCAATCAGAATTGTTGTTCTATGTTGTTCCCTTTGATTTGACCAATCTGCAGCTGGGTTGCAGATTAGTAAGGGAATCTGCGTATCAGCCAATGAGTGATAAAGCAGTACAGGGAAAATGGAGTGCAGAGAAGATAGAAGAAATGCGGAACAGCATCAGTATTGCCTCTCAGGATTTGAAATTGACGGCAAAGCAGTAAACGGCAAAGCGGTAAGCATGTTATTGGTAAATTGAGAAATGAAGGGGTGAGCTCGCAGGTAACCCTGCTAAACACCGATGTCTGCGGGGCCCTGGAAGTGGTATAATCAGCCCTGGATGATCCCTGGATCGCTGTTGCATGTGAGCAAGACACTCGGATTTCCAGCCCTGCATTAAAATCGGATCGGACGTTTAGATCTGATCTATTAGTCAGTGTCAGGCTCCCGGGAAAGGAGCAGAGGGGGATAGGGACAGGTAAAAGGGGGAAAGGGCTGTGCCCCAGAGTTTGCACTAAAACCTCTCAGCCATTCCCCAATATCTGGGAGACTGGATGCTCAGCATGGAAACCGGACAAGTCGGCTTAAGACGGCATATGGCTTATCATCAAGGCCATGGACCAGGGGGCTGGAGGGAACACCCAGCGGTAGAGGAGCTCGCGGGGGTAGCCACTGGCGGGGGAGGTGGCAGGAGTAGGGCAACAAGGCCCTGACGCACAAGGGAAACAGAGATCACAAACAACAACAAGGACAGGGGTGCCTCATACAAAAGACACAAAGGGTTTCACAGGACAAGAGACTCACACACAGAATACAACAAACACAGTCACAGGGGAAGAGACAAGGCAATGCGACACCAGATCAAGGGAGGCACACAAACCAAGCCTCAGGAAGAGCAGTTGCTCCACCAGCTTCCTGAGGCCACCAGAAGGTCCTAAATACTCCCTGGTGGCCAATCAGGAAGTCGGGGCAAGCACCCAAAAGGCTGACAGGTGAGCAGGGGTGGGGCACCCAACAGGCAGAAATGTAGGAGGCAACATAATGAGGAGGAGGAAGGCACAGGCTACCAAGGCACCTGGTGGCAGAAGCTGCTGCAGTGATGCCCCCCAGAGCCAAAAGTTCAAGACTGGGCTCTGACAGTCAGATCTGAGTTTAAAGCAGCGTTGGAACTCTGGTGTCTCACATGCAACAGCGATCAGGAAATCATCTGGGGCTGGTTATACAGCTTCTGGGGGCCCGTGGACATTGGATTTTAGCAGAGTTACATGCAAGTTCACACATGTTTATGTGAGTTAAAAACAGTTTTAATGTTGATCAAGATTTGATCTGAATTCCCAATCTGCATTTAAAGCAGGGCTAGAACTCCCATTGCCACCCTCACACATAACACTAATCCGGGGGTCATTATTATACATATTCTGGAGCCCCACAGACATCGGATTTAATCAGCATTGATTGCAAGTCCACCTTAAATACTTGGAGGTATTGCAGTTCTCACGTTCATCCCCCTGCTTCTTGTGTTGGTACGTCCCCAGTCAGCCCCCTGCTTAGGCTATAGCAGCGTGAAAGGACAATACTGGAGGAAGTGCTGCTTGCTTTGAGACATAGCCCTTGCATTTCATACAGGTAGCAAGGTAGAGGAAGGATTTCCCAGTGGTCAGAGAGCTAGCTTGAAAGCAGAGAGAACTAAGTGCAGATGAAAGAAACTAGTGGCCAGTCAGTTGCCATAGAAGGCATGACCCCAATGAACCAGCCATTGCTGCAGTCTCCCAGGCCACCGCTGCCAATGCCAGGTCTGACAAGAGGGGGACAATGTTGTGTTGGTACAATTGTACCCAGCCCAAGCAGAGGGCCCCTCAAAAAACTACAAGGATTCATTAATATTCATTTAAAATAGAATGAGAAAGATGATTGCAAGTAACAGAATACCAGCATGGCCTCCACAAACTGATTTCAAAACTTGTGTTAGTGAGGATGGGAGGTAGGCCCTGCCCCTGCCTTTCCAGCTATCAGCATGCACCAGGGACCCAAATGTATCTCCAGCTGCTTTTAGACGTGCGCGGTGAACATGCTGCATAAAATCACGCTGTGTGGGATTGAGATGTGACATTTCATGTATTAAAGGCCGCGCATTATTTGCCAACCGCGAATTAAATACCTCACAATCGAGGTATTTAATTCGCGGTCAGCAAGTAACGCATGACCGCCTTTCATGCGCTTCAACCCCGGTGGCCGTCTCATGTAATCCCGCATTGCAGGATTCTGAAATATCGCGTGAGCGGGTCGCACGACGGCGACCCGTTCATCTAAAAGCAGCCAAAGACAGCCGCACATTCTTTTAAAGCTGCAAATTAAATACCTCAATGTCGAGGTATTTAATTCACGGCTTTAAAAGAACGTGTGACCAGCTTTAACGCACAAAATGTCACGGCTAAATCCCACATGCTGCATATTTATACGCAGCGTGGTTTTATGCAGTGTGTTCACCATGCACTTCTAAAAGTGGCTCAGTAGGCCTGCCCAATGCTGCTACCAGAGGCAAGTGGGGAGTCATGGGCAGCAGAAGGGCTGGCTAGCTTTCTTCACGTGTGTGCAAGAGTACAGTCATTGGATTAACCTGGGCATGCGTGGCAGTCGGATGTCTATTAGGGCAGGAGTTTCACCTATTGCAGTATAGACCATCTTCATGCTCTTACTAGGTTCATGCTACTCACAATAATGCCCCCCACTCCCATCCCTTGGGAGATTCCCTATAGTGTCTTCCACATCCCTATGAAACCCAGGCTGACTGGCATTTGCCTTGAGACCCAAATCAAAGCTGAGGAGTGCCAGCAAATGGAATTTTTCAATCAGGTTAATAAGAAAATCCGTACACATTACTATAGCAACTGATCCCCACGCTGCCGGGTCCAAGGATGAAGGACTCCTTTGAGCCGAGAGACAAGCAGCCTCGTCTGGATAAATTAGACCTGGTTCTTGAGTATTGTAGACAATTATGCACTGACAAAACGCATCAGAGCCACTTAGGGGTAGTGCAGGCACTTGACTGTAAATAAGGAAGGGATGAACAGCAGGCTAAATACTAATGGCTGGTAACCATAGATACCTTTCTCTAACCAGGGTGAGCATCCAGAAATAGTTGAGGAGTAAATAGGTCAGAACAGGCACTTTCTTCTTGCTAGGCTTGATAGGTTAGGGCTCCTCAAACTTGGAGAAGAGACTAATGAGAGGCGATAGGATAAAAGCTTATAAAATCACGAGTGGAGTGGAATGAGTTAATAGGGAGTGGTTATTTAACCTCTCAAATAATACAAGAACTAGGGGACATTCTATGAAACTAACAGGTAGCTGATTTAAAACAAATAAAAGGAAGTATTTTTTCCATTCAGTGAACAATTAACTTGTGAAATTTATTGCTGGAGGATGTGGTCAAGGTCAGTAGTACAGCTGGGTTTTAAAAAGGATTGGATAAGTTATTGGAGAGTCGGTCCATTAATGGCTATATTAGCCAAGTAGGTTTAGGGGACATAATGTCATTCCAGCTCCAGAAAGTAAGAACAACAGATTACCTATTGGGACCTGTTGTTGGATTCTTTTCCCAAGCAACCGAGATTGGCCACTGTTGGAAACAGGATGCTGGGCTCGATGGACCATTGGTCTTGCCCAGTATGGCACTTATGTTCTCATAAATAATGATGGGGGCTAACTTTGGTGCAAAACTTGGCCTAAGAAGGGGCTGTACCCCATCACCATCTAGCTAAGGTACATACATACATACATACATAGATCCCATTGTAATCTTTGGACTAGAATCCCAAGTAGGGTTGCCACCTTGATGGGTTTTGATCCAGAGCTTCTGTAGGGAAGCCTCAATATCTGCAGGTCAGCCAGAGGCACCTGTGGTCAACCTGAAGAATCATGGTGTCCATTGGTGGCCACATAAGGGGGCAGGTCATAGAGGATTTCGGCCCCCTTTCTGACATGGCTCCTCCCTTTTGGAGCATCATATAAAGGGCAGGATTACATCAGAAAGGGACATGACAGCCCCTTTGCCCCACCCCTTCCCAATGGAGCCTCAGCCTCTGCAAAGCACTGCAACATCACAACACTCTGGAAGGGGCAGAACAATCGCTTTGTCCACCCCCACCAACACGTCTCCGCCTCTCACTCCCTCCAGGTGAAACCCTGGAGGGGGCTGTAACCCTAGTTGTTGACAGCCTCTTCTTCCAGTGCCAGCAATGGGGCTAGGGTGGAGAGTCTGCCAACAGTGGCTGGGAGGCAATGGATGTAATGAGAATCTGAGCTACCAGCCAAGAGACAGCAGTTAGGAGTTGGGCAGATGGTAAAGCAGAGGTCTTCTGAGTTGAATACAATTGTAGTGGCTCACGCAGCTGAAGGAGCACCAGCTAAGATTGCTCACCTATCAACTTTTCTTCAACAAGCTAATCTGCAAAACAACTGAGTGAGTGTGGTTGCTGTGTTGGTCCCAAATGTAAGCGTGGTCTTATCCACTCCCACCCATGTCATTCCATGCCTCCTCATATATACCCGTCCTACATTTGCTCAGTTTATATATTTCTCACTGGTTATGCTACATGCCTGAGGAAGGCCCCTGTGTGACCCAAAAGCTTGCACAGTCTCACCAACAGAAGTTGGTCCAATAAAAGATATGTCCTTTGAACTACTTTGGGTAAACAGATGAACACAGAGGCTACCTGCCCCCGGAGCTGCTCTGGGGATGCACCTCCATTATCCACCCACTTGCAACCCTGCCTAGGTCCACTTTAGATTGACCTGACAGTTTCCCTGGCTTGGTCTAATGGCACAAGGCCCATTCCCCTCTGCAGCATAGAGTTGCAGGCAATTGTCCAACACTCTAGGCTAGGGCCCATAACTCTATGGTGTCACCCGGGGCAACAGCTGGCCAGGATTCAAGCTGCAGCATGGGTCCACTGTCCACCCCACAAACAGACAGCAGCTTAACTCCAAGCCAGAGCCCCAGGTTTGGCTGGCCCACTCCACCAGTGGTGCTCCAGCACAGCCTGCTACACCTGTGCATCTGGACGCCCTGCCTTTAGATGGACTAGTCAGCCCAGACCCATCTAAAGGCATCCTTTGTCTCCAAATAACAGCGGCATAAACTCAGCCTTTCCTATGCTGTCTTTCTCTCACTAAATTGCAAACCTATAATATAGGGATGGGTGAACAGATTG
>QEPC01001471.1:1684028-1733464 GCA_003113815.1 Sphenodon punctatus | reverse complement strand
ACACACACACACACACACACACGCAGCGGTGCAACCACAGACCGCCCCCACCCCCAGCAGCGGTCATTTAAAAAAATGTCCCCGCCACCCAGCAGTGGGAGTTGGTGGTGGGGAACGGAACACTTCGACCATCCTCTGCCCCCACAGAGAGTAGCATGGCCAGTGAAAATATGCCCAGTGCCCACCCACACAGGCTGGAGCCAGGAGCAGGGGCAGAGTTGAAAATGTCAAAGCTGAGCCCCCTTCTCTCCTCTGTCCCAGCCTGACCCCATCCCCACCCTGTAAGCTCAGAGCCAGCTGACCCCCAACCAAGCTCTCCTCCTCTCAGGGGCAGCCAGCGGGAGGCACGGACCATCCCCAGCACATGAAGATGAAACTGCACTTGTTGCAGACTTAGGGGAGTGACCTTTTGAACTGACCTGTCACATGGCCTTAAAAACCCAGTCCCTCTGTTTTTTACAAGCAGAAGCCACTAGCTAGCAGTGCCTCTGTGTCCCCTGTTAGTCACTTGTTTGAGCAGGGATCCGCTTGTAAGGACAGTTACTGCACCAATCAAGGTGCTGCCCTGCCTGCAGCTTTAACATTGCTGCTAAAGGTTGGAGCATATTTTCTCAATATTTACCACGATTGACTGGCAAGGCCCTAGCAGCCGGCACCTCAATCTTCCAGCACAAGTCTGCTAGTGCTGCTGCCAGTCAGCAGGTGACTGACCCCCCCACCCACGCCGTTTAATACAAGCCCTCTGCCCCAGAATCTCCCTCTCTCCTTCCCCTTTGCAGGAAGTACTCTTCGGGCATCAGCCTGTCCTACTGCAGCAGCTAGGGTTCCTATTCAATTCATATACCTGCATCACCGATGCTGGTGCTTAACCTTAGAAGTAGGAGCACTCCTTTTGAGTCGGCTCCTGGAGTTGAAGGCTACATGTGCTGTTCACCAATTTCAGCAGCTTCCAGCTTATTACCAGGTGTACTGAATCTGACCTAGGGTGTAAACTTCCTCTAGGAAATGACAGGGCTCTTACTCTAGTCTAGCAAATGTCGCCGCAGTTTCTTGACCATATTCAAGTTCAGTCCCATTGGCTTCCCAACTGACATTGTAACAAGTGTGAAGCTACTAGGTCAGCAGAAGGAAGCAGAATACAATTTATTTTGGTTGTCAAGGGGCTTGCTGTGCCAGAGAAATTGATGGCAGTTTCTGATGGGTTCATTTCCCTGCTGATATTAAAACTCTCACTGCGAAACAGAATAGTAAATTAAATTAGAGGCACTTTTATTAACGAGGCTGTTTGCCAAGCAACTGCTAATTTCTCCAGCATGCCTAATGGGGGGGGGGGGGGAAGAGAGCACCAAGGCTTGCTTTGGTCTTAACAAGATTAAGGAATATTGTTTTATAAATCCAATTTTAATGCACAGCAGGCCAGCAAGCGTAACAGTAGCTCCTGTAAAATAGAACCTATTACGTGCTTACTGAACTGAGATGTGTTCAGTCTCCAGGCTGGAGAAACGCCAGTCACTAGTGTCCCCTGGAAATGCATAGCAGCTCCCAAGGTCTGATCCTGCTCCCCTCGACTTAATGGGGCTTTATTCTCAGTTAATCAGTGCTTGGGGGCCAAAATGGAGGGCAGCATGGTGTTACTCAAAGTTGTTTAAGGTCTTGTCTCTTTTTAACTCACATAAACAAGCCTGACAAGAAGGGGGGAAATGGGGGTAAAGTTGTACCAGCCCTCCACCCCCAAGTGCATGGGGCCTCCACAAAACAAAAATGCTCTCTTTCTTAAATATATTAATTAAGATGAGCAAAATAAGAATGGCAAGTATTATGTAAATAAAGTACCAATATGAACTCCAGGAATTGATTTCAAAACTTAGGATGGCAGGATGGGATATAGGAGGCCTCCCCAGCTACCCAGATGTACCAGGAACCCAGATTTCTCTCATCAAGCTTGGCTGGGAGTGAATCAGTTGCAGACAATCTACAGGTGGTGGCTCGATAGCTCAAGTTGTAAAGACTCATATCATTATCCCAGTCCTTGCTGTGATAGCCAAGATGATGCATGGACAGACCTGCACTCTGGCATAAATCAAGGCAACCTCACCTATGCTCCAACTTGTGTTCAACTTCCCAGGCTGAGAATATTGGAAATCTCTGTCAAGAAAGGAGAGGGGTGGGGAAGGGAGAAGTCCAAGACAGCCAGCGGGCTGTCCACATGGGTTCCCTGGCTTTGAAGAGTCAATTCGAAACCCAACTCTTAAGTAAACTAGGTCAGTAGTGCAGCCCTGCTTGGGCAAAAAAATGGACTTAAGTCAATCTGAACCTGTCTGAGGCCAAGCTTGGTTTGGGTCTGATGCAGACGTGCTCTTCTGAGCCCAGGCCTGATTTGTCTGAGTGGCCGAGCCCCAGAGCACCATAACGTCACAGCACTCCACGGAGCAGCGGCCTGACCACATTAGAGAGGTGGGGAAACACCTTATACCCCATCTCTTTCTAGCCCTAGCGCTGCCTCCTAAGAGCACTGCAATGTTAGGTCAGTCCACAAAGGGCGGGGCTACAGCATTCCCCTGTCCCTTTCCAATCTAGCCACTCCTCGACAGAGCACTGCGAGGTCATAGATAGGGCTGCCATCTCTTGCAGTTTGACCCTATGACTCCCATAGGCCAAAATGGGAGTCTCGGGGTCAAACTGCAAAAACATGGCAACCCTCTAGTCACAGAGCTCCATGGAAATGGGATGTTCTCCAGCTGTGGCAGGAGTTGATGGGGCTTGGGCCAGGAGTGTACAACTGAACTGAGCGATGGGACCAGTCAGGTCCTGCCAGGTTGGAATCACAAGTCCCTCGTCGGTAGTCAAAGCTAAGCCAGCCCATTATGGTTTCTGTTTGTTTGTTTTGTAGGAGTAAGAATTAAGAACCTTCTACCAGCATACATAGTGTTAAAGGAGACACCTTCCCATCTCAGTGCTACTAAGAGCTCAAGGATGTAATAATAGCAGCTCATGAAGCAGAATGTCTCCATCCCAATGGATAGTGATTTAAAGCAATTGTCCCTTCGAGACACTCTTGGCTTGTTTTTTTCTTGGGTCAGGGTGCCACCACCCAAGGTCAGCCTTGAGCAACTTCCTGGTGTTATCTTGATGCTGAGGTTAATAGTAAGCAAATAGTCTCTTTTATAAAACAGCTCTCTCAATGCTGTTCAGGAATCAGGAGCACTCAGAAAGTCATTCATAAACTGTAGGCTTAATCGCTTCAGTCAGTCCGACGTCCCTCCACCTTGGAGTGGAGTCATTTGTTGCTCTCTGTGACATGTTTGTGGATTATTTTGTGGATAAAATTGCTCGTATTCACCACGATTTCGACGCCACACTAATTACATTAGGGGAACCGGAGTTTATGGAAGCTCCGCCTGGTCCGGTTTTATGGGATCACTTTCAGTCAGTGACACCCACCGATGCGGTGGATGTTCTTGGGGCAGTCAGGGCCACCTCTTGTGAATTAGATCCTTGCCCATCCTGGCTAGTTAAGTCCTGCTGGGAGATCATAGGGCCGTTGCTGGCTGGGGTGGTCAATGCCTTCCTTCGGGAGGGCAGAGTGCCGAGCTGTCTCAAGGAGGCAGTGGTGTGGCCTCTGCTCAAAAAACCATCACTTGACATTGACTCCCTCACCAGCTATCGGCCTGTCTCTAACGTTCCCTTTTTAGGGAAGGTTATTGAACGGGTAGTGGCTCAGCAGCTCTGGGGACATCTTGATCGTATCGGTTTTCTTGATCCCTCTCAATCAGGATTTTGGCCAGGGTATGGCACCGAGACTGCACTTATGGCTTTGGTTGATGATCTACGTCGCGAATGGGAATGAGGTCATTTGACCCTGCTCATTCTATTAGATCTGTCGGCTGCGTTTGATACCGTTGATCATGAGATGTTGGTGACGTGCCTGCAGGATCGACCGTGCAGGGGTGGGCGGAACTGTTCTCGAATGGTTCCGCTCATTCCTGACCAGGAGAACTCAGTGAGTGGTGCTCAGGAATTATTTTTCATCATACTGAGACCTCTCATGTTGAGTCCCGCAGGGTTTTGTGTTGTCCCCTCTCCTGTTCAACATGTATATGCAGCCTCTTGGTGATGTGATCAGGGGGGTTGGCGTACGGTGTCATCAATATGCTGATGACACCCAGCTTTACCTCTCTTTTTCCACAGATCCAGGCCTGGCAGTCTCGGTGCTTACTCGGTGTCTGTCGGCGGTGGGGGACTGGATGAGGGCTAATCGACTGAGGCTGAATCCTGACAAGACGGAGGTGATGTTGGTGGGTAAAGTGATGGAGATGGCAGCTCCCGTTATTGATGGGATCTGCCCTCCATTAGTCTCCCAGGTTCAGAGTCTGGAGGTGCTCTTCGACTCACAGCTCCGCCTGGATGTCCAGGTGGAGGCTGTGGCAAGGAGTGCTTTTCGCCAATTACATCTGGTGTGATGGCTTCAGCAGTATGTTTCAGACTTGGACCTGGCCACTGTCATCCATGCTTTCATCACCTCCAGATTGGATTATTGTAACGCGCTCTACGTGGGGCTACCCATGGTGATGACTTGGAAATTGCAGCTGGTGCAGAATGCAGCAGCCCATCTCCTGATGGGATTGGGCCGCCAGGAGCATATTACACCAGTGCTCCGTTCTCTGCACTGGCTGCCGATAGTTTTCCAGGCCCGATTCAAGGTGTTGGTCTTGGTCTATAAAGCCCTAAACGGTCTATGTCCTACCTATCTGCGGGACTACCTCATCCCCTGGATTCTGGATTGGCCCCTGCAGTCATCTGGAGATGCCTTCCTCGAGGTCCCCTGGGTATTTCAGGGGGCTATGCATGGGAGGGCATTCTCTGTGGCTGCACCCCGGCTGTGGAACTCCCTTCCGGTGGAGGTCTGGTTGGCCCCGGATCTCTCCTCCTTTCAAAGAAGCTGTTAAGACCTGGCTGCTCCACCAGGTATTTTATGGGGGGAGATGGGGGAGTGGGTGGGGAGAGTGGGTTAGGGTGGGGTGGGGTGTATATTTTTTTATTCCTCTTTTATGTGTTGTTTTTAATTCTACTGTTGTTGATTTTATGGACTGTTTGTGGGCCACCCCGAGCTGCCTGTGGCAGGAGGGGCAGGGTAGTAAGATTTTTAAAAATAAATAAATAAATCCCTGCATAAAGGAGAGTTACTCAAGGAAAGTGTCTTCTGTTATGGAGCTCATAGAATTGGGGTTTAACGGGACATACTTAGAAGTGGAATGGAGAACCATGGGAGTCAACAGCAAAACTCCCATTGACTTTAATGGGGGAGGATTGCATTTAAGGGTGCAGATCTTAATTAGTGAGTAAGGCTGCATTCCCATCTGCGGCGGCGGTGGCGGCAGAGGGAGGGACAAGGGAAGATGCGGCAGCGCGGAGGAGCCAGCTGACAGGAAAAGAACCGGTGCGAGCGGGTTCACAAAATCCTGCCCTGACATGCGCGAGAGAAGCCGCGGCAGATCCCCGTTTGCAACCGCTCTTTTCCTGTCAGCCGGCTCCTCCGCGCTGGCGCGTCTTCCCTCGCCCCTCCCTCTGCCGTCACCGCCGCCGCAGATGGGAATGCAGCCCCAGTTGGGCCTCTAAATAGGTGAGAAGTGAGGTTGTCTCAAGTTGGAGCGTCTAGGAAAATGGATTTTCATCTAGTGGGGAATATCAGTGTTTTCATCCCAAATTGGGATGAGGAGCCAACATATTGAAGGTTTACAGACCACAGTGGTCATGTTAGTCCCAAGTACGAAATCAGTTACTAGAGACCCAAAGGGTACAGTCCTCACCCATCATAGCCTTTAGGATTTTTTTACTTCAATGAGTTCATGATTGCAGCCAAAATATATAAGATTATGCCTTTTATTGGACCAACTTCTGTTTGGGAGGATGTTCAGGTGCTGATGCTGTGGAAGTTTGTCCAATAAAAGGGTATCTTCATAGCTACTTAGTACTTTGTCTATTATGGCCATGCTAATTTACGATGGATATTGCTTTCTCAACATTTCTCGCTGTGGCTCAGTTCCAAGCCAGCAATAAGCCAGCACAGAGGCACTGCAAATAATAAATTCTTCATCTGTCCTCTTTATGGGCATTACTTGGCTTAAGCTACCCAATCCTCCAATGGGCATTTTGCATTCTGTAAAAGTCAGTACCTGCCCGTTTGATTCAATGTAATTTGCCATGGGTTATAGAATTCAGAGCCAAGCTGCCAGCAGCTATTCTGTTCGGGAGGGCAGCCAATCAGCTCTGCTGCTGGTGCATTTCATTTAGAAACAAAGCAAATAAATTGAAAGCTGAGCTAATAGCTATAATACTGGAATTCACACTGGAGGTTTCCGGATAAGAGAGGCTTCCCACAAAGGCATTGGTCTCAAGCAGCTGCCAGCAATGAAGCAATCAGAATGCAAGGAGGAGGGCGGAGAGTGACTCAGCAAAAGAAAGAGGAGCAGCTAAATAGACCCCTCTGCTTGAAAAACAAACCTAAGTTCCACCCTCCCCAAATAAGCCTCTCCCATTTCAGTCATACCACGGTAATGCTTATAGTAGATCAGGAAGATCTCTCTGTCTGCATCAGTCACGTGTCTGCTTCACAGCTTTGACAGTGGAGGGGCAGAGCTATAATGGGTTCAGCTTCATCCTTGGTCCACACGAGCATCCTCCACCCAAGTGCTCAGAGTTTGAGGGGCAAGGCATGTTGGGATGTAAGAGAGTAGGGGCAAGTGAGCACTCAGCAGCCCACCCCCACCCACCAAGGCTCTCAGTTGGGCCTGCCAGAGCCCACCTTCCTGCCCCGATGTGCCTCTCCACTCTGCCACCTGGCTTGGGTGAGCCACCTTGCCTCTCCCTCCTCTGCTCTTGTGACCTCTGCTTTCCCACCCCCAGTGACTGCCCCGTTCCAGGGGGATGGGGGATCCATTCTATCTTCTGCACCAGATTCTAGCCCAACTATGGCCCCAGGTAGGGGGTTGTCTGCCATGAAATTCACGAGCTGAGAAAACAATGCACTTGCTTCAGGCATGTCATACTGCTGTGCACCCATTTCCAATCCTTCCTTCAAGCGCTAGGAGCAAGGAAGCAAAAGCAGGTAATTAAAAACTCTGCAGCTAATGGTTCATTACAGACCTCCGCTCACAGAAGAGCTGGTCAGAATTTTCCAGTCGATAGTTGTTCGATCAGAATAAATGCCATTTTTCGTTTTCAAAAGACAAAAGCTTTCACAACATTGCTGTTTTTATCAAGCTTTTGATTCTCTCCCCGCACCAAAAAAAATAATTAAATCATTAGTTTTGGAGAGAGACAAAGAGGAACATTTTCTGCTTGCTTTTCCAGCTTTTCAACAGCTGAAATGGAACAAAACCTCAAACATTTTGTTGCCTGAAACGCAACCCTTTAATCATCCTTCCCTGCAAACTAAAACTTTTCAGAGAACAAAGGAAAGGATAAAAAAAACCAATACTATTTGGAAGACTTTGAAACCAAAACAACTTGTTCTCTTTACCGAATTACAGCCAGGTTAGTGCAGACGGAAGACTTTGAAACCAAAACAACTTGTTCTCTTTACCGAATTACAGCCAGGTTAGTGCAGACCCACTCCTATCCCAAAGACCAGGTCAGTCCCTATCTGCCTTTGAAGCAGTCTGCCCCGGAACAGAATTAGAATGAAGCCGAGATTATCTTCCTCATTCATCTAAGACCTCAGCACCTAGATGTTGGGGGTATGGTTACAAGAAAGGTTTAAAGACCCACTCGTCACATCAGGTTCCCACCAACAGCTTTCTCCCTCCTCTACGTATAGGACAAGGTTGCAGCGTCTTCTCAAGAACAAATCCACTTGCTTCCAAAAGTTGCTACCAGGGCTCAGTGCTTACCTACTTTTCTGCAGCAGTTGCTGGGTCCCTGAGAGCGCAACTTACAGAGGAGGCAGACCACACAAGCCCAGTTTCTTGGTTGCTCTAGCTATTTTATACCCAGCATACACAGGTGGGCAACGGTCTGCTTTCAGCTGGGAAAGAGAACAGGTCCAAACTCCTTGCTTTTGGATCAAGAGATCACTCCCTAACAAGGGTAAGCATCACTGAAACGGTGGTTGTGGTCCATCAGCCATTGAAGACAGTGGGAATTTTACTACTGACGTCAGTGAGTGGTGGATTATTCCCCGTTAGCCATATAAATAGCTCATCTCCACGGAAATCCTACTGATTGCTTAGTTTTCAGCTTATCTTGTGGCAGTGATTTCCACAAGCTAACAATTGTGTACTGTGAAGTTCCTGCCAGATTTGCTACTTCAAGCAGGTGTGGGCCAGCAGATACAACACATGACTTGCAGCAAGGAGGACTGGCTCGGATCCTTGACTCCCTTGGTAGCTTTAGGCAAGTAATTGCCTCTTTGCCTCAGTTTCCTCATCTGTAAAATAGGAATCTCAATACTTCCTACCTCACAGGTGATGGCTCTGATCATCAAAGTGTTGTGCTGGCAGAGCCCAAGTCAATGGAAAATGTGCAGCCCTCCAGACCCTTAGTGTTGAAGTTAGCACTTATTGCTCGTGTAAACCCCATTGAAGTGAGTGGAGCTAATACTGGTGTTAAAAGCCCTGAGGCTTGTGCTCTGAGAGTGCTTTGCACTTTGAAAAGCATTATGGGTGCACTCTTCCACTGCTCTCACGCCATGGACTCCATCTCTTTGAGTAGGACTGTGCCCTCAGCCTGTTCTTTTAGCCAGAAGTTCAATTGTTCAAATCCATTCATCTACATCAGTGGTGGTGGGGAACCACCAACTCATGGGCTAAATCTGGCCCATGAGCATTGTTTGTTTATTATATTTGATGTGGCACACTAGGAAACCACCAAAGCCATAGGCTAACAAAAATACTGTAGTCTGGCACTGACAATCCATCACATCAGCTCAGCATGTGATCTGCTTAAACCCCAGTGCTTGTGGAATCAGTTAATTAAGATCAGGGATAGGAAACCCCAGCCAATGGGCCACATCAGGCCCACAGAGAGTTTTTATTCAGTGGCCCCTTTCTAATTCCTGGATCTGGCCGGTGGAGTTAGTCCCTCCTCCCTACCCTCAAGCGCTGAAAGAGCGAACTCAGGGGAAAGGAGCAGAGATCTATGGAACCATGATCTGGACACACACACATCCCGATTCCTTCCTCTGACCTGAACACACATTTTAAGCATCTCCACCCACAGCTTATCATTATCTTGCCAACAGAGCTTGTACTAATGGTCAGCAGGAGGCCAAAGGTGCCCCACCCTGGATTTTTGGAAGACCACAGGACTCTCAGGGATGAGATTTTTTCAGGCTAACCACCATGACAATGCCCCTCCCCCTCACTTCCAGCAAGCCTGCCTTCCTCTAGCCATACCTATTGCTGGTATCTTCCTAGAGCTGGGGGCCGAGAAAAGAGCAACCTACGCTGAGCCACCTCAGTGAAACCAGGATTCAAAGTCAGGACTCCTGCTTCCAAGTCTGACCTGTGGCTATCTGCCTGCTGGTTCCCTGAGCTACACGGGTAACCGCTCATTTCCTAGCTTAGAACGCCCCAGGGTCCACCCCACCATCCTTCCTTGCAGTGCCATTGTCACGGCTAACTACGCGTTCAAAAAATGGGGCATGGAGGGGGAGGTGGGAATAAACCAAAGGAAATACACAAATTTATCTTTAATATACAGCCAGAAATTGCAACAATGGTTTATGGTAGCAATGAGCATCACACAGAAACAGTCTGTACAGCTGGTGTTGAGACACAGATCGAAGGTGCTAGCAATAGGGTGTGTTACACTCGGGAGCTCTGTTGGGGGCACAATTACACATCAGCAGCAGTTGGAATGGCGACACCTGACACAGAGAAAACAACAGCAACTGGGAATGTACAGCTTTGAGAGGTCAGCATCACAGTAAGGAAGGTCCCTCCTGGTCCAGTGGCTGAATGCTATAATGGCCTTGGGTGGTCAGAGAAGAAGAGAGAATTGTGCCTTCTCACCAGTGTATTTCCTGGCTGAATGACACTGGAGTCTTAGGACCATTGAAGGCAGTGGAAAGACTCCTATTGATCTCACTTGCCTCTTAATTCCAAGGTCTCATATGCCAGGAAGGGAACCCAGGGTCTATCACTGGATGAGCAAGTTTTGAAGTTAGGACTCCTTTTAAAACAGCAATGCAAGTGAGAGGTACTGGCTTGAGAGCCCAAGAGAATGATGCACTCTAGGTTGAGGTACCTCATGGGTATCTGGTTGAGCCCAGTTCATTGCACACCTGTGGTGACCCCTCCCTGATTCAGTCCCCCACTTTCCTGCTCCAGCAGGCACCAGATTAATTCAACCAAGTTCAACCAGAAATATAACCAAAATTGTGCTAAGGAGGGAACCACACCCTGAGCCCTGACCCCCTAGAGTTACCACCGCTCTGGGTTTAACCTGGGGACTGGTTTTTTATGCATTATCTCCTATCCTCTCCCCTCCCCTCCCTGCCGGGACATCATGGGTACTACTAGATTATTTTTTTCTCCAGGAGAGGACGGGCCAATGTCAGAAATGGACAGGGTGATGAGGCCTTCCCACCCACTTTCTGATACGGCCCCACTCCCTGTGGACTCGGAGCATCATGATGTCACAACACTCTGAAGGGGATGCAGCCACATTGGAAAAGGGCAAGAAAGTCCCTTTGCCCCTCCCCTTTTCTTACGTCGCCCCATAACTTTCAGAACATCGTGACATCAGAATACTCTGAGGGGGTGGAACCATGTCAGGATGCAGCAGGAAAAAAAGGTCCCTTTGCCCTGGCCCCTTTGGGTCAAAGCTTCTAAGAAGGCAGCCAGGGCCCAAGCATCATTTCTTTGAGCCCAGTACAAACTTGTAACACAGGCCCCCCTCCCCCCATCCCATTACATAAGTTTCCATAATATCCTCAAGCATCATGATCTTTAGCCTCAATTTTTTCCCTCATGGTGGTTGCAGCCTGGGCCGGGCCACCCTGGATCTCTGGGCCCCTGTAAAGTGTACCTTTTCCCCACCCCCATGCTTGGGCCCTGAAGGTAGCCAGCCACCCTCATGCTTCCCATCCTCCCCTTCCCCACGCAAGGACAGAGTTTCTTCCCCTCTCCTGGTGTGCCCTCCATCCCATTCCTCCTGTTGCTGCTGGGCTCCTGATCTAGTGAGATGAAAGCAAGTGTGTGCTGTTGTGATTTGTTTCTGGCCACAACCAACTCAGAGTCTGGGCCTCCCCATCACCAAAGGCACAAACTCCCCATCATGAACAAGCAGCAGCAGCAGCAGCTTGGTACAGTAGGGCAAATACTATAGTACTGAAATGAGTCCCCTAACCAACCCATGGAATCCAGATGTCCGAACCTGAAATGAGTGTAACCAACACTACTCGATCCCAACACCCAGTTTTTGCCATTTTTCAATATTTCATTCATTTCATTTGTTTTTTATTTATCTTGTTTGTTTTCACCAGGAATATTTTTTGTTGTTGGTCCTGTTGAAAACAAATAAGAAACAAAAATGTACAGAACCGAACAACATATCCAAAATGGCTAAAATCAGGTGCTTAAT
This sequence comes from Sphenodon punctatus, assembly GCA_003113815.1. NCBI lineage: Eukaryota > Metazoa > Chordata > Lepidosauria > Sphenodontia > Sphenodontidae > Sphenodon > Sphenodon punctatus. Next base: position 1,721,881 of record QEPC01001471.1, on the reverse strand, counting down.
CGTTCGAATTGTGTTCAGGATGAGCATGCCCTGCTCAAAACTGAAAAGAAGCAAATCACAGCAGCACAAAACCACAAGCATTTTTTCTCTCTCTCTGTGCCTGTTTCAGCTCACAGGGAAAGCCTCAATGATGCCCAAGAGAATGTCTCCTGAATGTCATTTCGGAGTCGACATGCCAATTCCTTTGAATGGTGGAGGAACACTAGTCCGAAATGTGTGAATCCATGATTAGGGTTGCCACCTGTGGTGGGTTTTTTTATCTGACACTGCCATAGGCCAAAATGGGAGTCTCGGGGTCAAACTGNCAAAGTCTTAAATTCTGCAACCAGTGAAGCCAAATTCTGCAAATTCACTGTGAGCATTAATATTTGCATAATTAACTTGGTTTGCATAACTATGCATGCTGGGAAGCAAATTTGCAATAGGTTTGACATAGAATCACAACTTTGCTGATCAAACACAACTCAAATCCTCTGGAATTTCAGCACCTCCCTCATGCAAACATAGGGCCTTCAGACCCCACCCACCCACAATTCATCTCCCAAGGGCCTATTTACCCGTGGGTCATGGTCAGGATTGGCTGATTCTGCGAGGATTGGCTGATTCTGCGAAAATCACTGCAAATTGCAGCAACGCAGTCAACTCGGGTCCCTGCCCATAATCCATAGCGTCTCCTCTGTAACTCCAAAGTCCCACCCCCTGAGCCCACCAAAATGGCAGCGACTCTGCTCACTCATCCAACTTCTGGGAAACTCTCATGGAGGGAAGCAATTGCCGAATCTGAACTTCGTTCATGTTGCCACCATGCAGATCACATTGGGCTGAAATTAATGAGAGGCTTGTCCCTCATGCTGTTACACTGTGCCCCCTCTGTCTCCACTGTTTTGACACTCATGCCTGAGGTGTCCTGTGTTTGGGGATTTATGTCTGCTTCATAGGACTCTGAAGTTTAAGGTGACCCCAGCGGAAGGGATGCTTTAATTAACACCATTGCCGAGTCACCTCAGGGCAGTCTTCAGCCCTTTTTGTCGCTACTCAGTGGAGTCTGAAGTTGAGGGGGACCCTGCGTTCAGATAACAAACAGCATAGACTGTCAGTCTGGGGAGCGAGAGAGAGCTATGGGGTTTGTCGGCATGCGGTAGCCTCTGGGAAGAGTCTCTGAAAAGCTACAAGCCCCACATGCCGCAGGCGAGAGGGTCCCCTAAAGCTGAGTGGAAAAGAAGTGGTACTTTTCTAAGATCCACCCACTCTAGTTACCAGTTGTTTATGGTAGATCATGCAGGTTTCAAAAGACGATGGGGCATTCCGTGTGTCTCCTGTTCACTGGGGCTTTGCTAGACACTTACCGCTTCACTCCTTTGTCATTGGGGTTGGAGGGAAAAAGAAAGGGTGACAGTTTCTAATCACTACTGGCTTGTGGCACCAAATGGGATCCCACTTGCAGAACTGTAGCCCTCTTCCATGAGTAATTAGAGTTCACAATGCTGGCATTGAGAGGATCATCCCTTGGCTGAGATGAAGAGAGCTACCGGCCTAGGCTCTCTGCAGACTCATAAGTAGACATCAGTTACACTGGCTTTACATTGTCAAGGGATATACTCAACAACTGTAGAAGCGAGAGACTTTAACAAACAACAACAAAAACAGCAGCAGTGAAAGTTGGGATTCTAGAGCTTCTCTTTAGAGGCGTGTTTGTTGTATGCCATATCCTATGTCCTGGCTATTCCCAAGCCTGCAGTTCAAACCGGGGGGAAAATGAGAGACTATGGTTCAAACTGGGGGGGGGGGGGAGGAATGAATAAACCTTTTGAATATATCCTCCCCAAACTGCATGGCAGTTGAGGTCATAATAACTGAGGTCCATTTACATTCCCTCACACATCCATTTCTGTTATTCTCTTTCGCTTTATCTGGTTTTTCTGTGCAGTTATTAAAGCCACTTAGTCATTTCGGTTCCATTATTCTGCCAATATTAGCACTATTGTGCATGTGCAATTGCTGAAAACGATATAGCCAAATTACCAAAAACGACCAAACAAAATAACCAAATTTAAAAAAACCCACCCTGAAATGGAATACCACCCCCCCCCCAAATGCATACACAAGTACCCCCCTTTTTGTCATTGATATTATTCAGGTACTCACAGGGCTACCCGAAAATGCAAAGAATACCCATGAGTAACCCTAGTTCAAACAATTTCTTTCTTTCTTTTTTTGCCTTTCTGTGGGGATCCCTCATTAAAAGCCCTGCTCAATGGGTACAGCTAAAGGAGAGGCATTCGATAAAGATCATCAACCTTAGGATGACACCAATGGGAAATGAACAAAAGGGACTTCTGTATCTTAAAACACGAACAACTGCTGTTTGAGATAAAAGAACTGGCTCTTGTAGCGCAGACAAGTAGCAGCATTGTGACCTTTTGTGAGGCCTGGTGCCTCCACTAGAGGGAGACAGGGAGCAAGAGGGGGGAACAGAGCATCAACACCCTCAGTGTGGACTAGCGCTTTCACTAGATGGGGACAAAATGCCACCACCTCTGTGTGGCCAAGCGCCACCGTCATAAGGAGATGGTGTGTCACAATCTCTCTGTAGGCTGTGATATTGGCATTCCTCCATCCCTGAAGCCCCTGCGGAGCCTACAACTAACAAAGACTCGAGGTGGGGATCGTAGGGGGTGTGGAGAGGATCGCGTTGGGATGCAGTCAAGGGAGGCTTAAACCCAGGCCTTGACTTGAGGATTCCACTCCTTAGCGCAGCCGCACAGCCCACCCTCCTCGTACCACCGCCACTTCACCCCCTTGTACACCGCCCGGGCATAGGGCTGGAAACACATGAAGAGGCGTAGGCGGCGTGCCAGGCTGCAGTAAACAGCCATGGCCACCACGATGAGCGGAGACATGATGACAAAGCCCAGGATGATGAGGGCAGAGGAGCTGTTGTCGTCCAGGATGGTCTTGCAGTAGGAGGCCATGGAGTGCAGCACCTGCAAAAAAACGGCAGAAAGAGCATAAGAAACAAAGAAAGGTGATACTGGGGTTATTTTGGTCCAAATTTCAGGGAGGACACTGCAGTGTCCCAGACATCTCCTAATACAGCCACGCTATTGCACAAGCAGCTCCCCACAAGCCTGCCTCAGCTTTCCCTTCATCTTCCCTAGCTCAGGGCCCCATAACTTGCACCTCTGCCTCCCTTCACTCCTCCCTCTCAGCTTCCATTACTGCTCCCCAAACCACCAAACCTGTGGATGACCTCAGTGCTTGCTTGCTTCCATAACAGCTAAACCTGACATGATCAGTGGATTTTGTATCTGCGGATATTATTCTCATTTTCGGATAGCCCTCTGATATCTGAATGATAGCCACAACCAACATGGGTAGTCACACAGCCACTTTTTCAGGTATTCCAATTCACTTAACTTGTTTTGTTTTGTTAATTGGTTTATTTTGTCTGTTATTTTGTTTTGGCTGCTGTGCATACACAATAATGCCGATAGAGCTTAAATGAAGTAAATGACATACCAAAATGTGAAATAACCAAACAGAAGTATCCTAAGTGGGTGGAGCACAAGCGAGTGTGACATGCTGGCCCCCTCTAGTGGTGTGGAAGTGCCTGAGCATCCATAGGTGTATGAGCCTGCTACTGTACAGGGCTAATAGACTCAGGTCTTTTGGCTCAGAAGGTAGAGAGATTTCCTCTCTTCAAATTCCTCCCTCGACCCCCTCCAATCGGGCTTCCGCCCTCTCCAATCGACAGAGACTACCCTCACCAAAATAACCAATGACCTTCTCTTAGCTAAGTCTAAGGGCCTCTACTCTGTTCTCGTCCTCCTCGATCTCTCTGCTGCCTTTGACACTGTTGACCATGGCCTCCTCCTGGATTCGCTACGCTCCCTTGGTTTACAGGATTCTGTTCTCGACTGGTTGTATTCGTATCTCTCAAACTGCTCCTTCAACGTTCCCTTGCTGGTACCTCCTGTACATCACTTCCCATCTCTGTGGGAGTTCCCCAAGGCTTTGTCCTGGGCCCTCGTCTCTTCTCCCTTTACACTTTTCCTCTGGGTAAACTCACTGAAAGCCACGGCTTCCAGTATCACCTGCATGCTGATTACATGCAACTCTCTCTCTCCACTACCGCGCTCTCCCCTTCCATACAGTCTCGTATTGCTGACATCTCTGCCTTGATGTCTCGTCGCCAACTCAAGCTTAATATGGCCAAGACCAAACTCTTCTTTCTCCCAAAATGCCCCCCTCCTACTTCCCTCTCAATTTCCATTGAGGGAGTCACCATCCAGCTGCTCCCTCAGGCATGTAGCCTGGGATTCATGTTTTACTCCTCCCTCTCCTTTAAGCCTCAGATCCAGGCTGTTGCTAAATCTTGTCACTTTGCTCTGTACAATATTGCTGAAATCCAGCCCTGCCTTACTGTTGTCACTGCAAAACCCCTAGTCCATGCTCTAGTCACCTCTCACCCGTGACTACTGCAGCTTCCTCCTTACTGGCCTCCGTTGCTCTGATCTGGCCCCCCTCATCTCCATTCAACACTCTCCAGCCACGCTTTGATCATGTTCAGCCCCTCCTCTCCACCCTGCACTGGCTCCCGCCATGGAATTGGGAATGCATTCAGCAAAAGCTCCTGGTCTTCACCTTCAAGGCTCTTTATTGCTTTGCTCACCCCTCTCTCTCTGCTCTTGTGCCGCAGTAAAGCTTGAGACATGCTTCATCAGCCTGCTACGTGGCAAACCAAAGAGACTAAGGTCTCAGCAGCTCAGAGGGTAGCAGTTCATAAAGCTGGAGTGAGAAGTCCCTAGTTCGGTCCCACACACCCAGGGTTGTTGGGATGGGCATCTGAAGAAATGCTAATAAATAGTGGTTACTATCTTCTTCATCTGTTCTGCTTTGGATAGTGCAAATTCAGCTGATGTATTTGCTTGCACAAATATCTGTTTCCCCTCTCCTCATACAGGTACGCCCTGAAGCTGTTCCACAATCTATTTATGGAGCATTTTGAAGCACCAGGAAGTGCAATGCGAGTGCTAAACATAACTCCTGGCAGCAAAGCAAAAGCACAGCAGAATAAATATACTTTGTTTTTCTTCATTGCTGCAGCCAGGCTGCTCTGTATTGCATCCCACAGCTGATCGAACCCACAACTTTGCAGAGAAACACAAGGTGTTCTGTGCAGCCGACGCCCGTGCTAATGAAGTAGCTAAGCGGTCACAAGGAAGGGATAATGCTCAATGTATTTTGGGGTGCACCACCTTCCCCCACCCCCTCGAGCCAGATCCACACTCTCTCAAAGCTCCATGAGCCAGATCACCCCACAGATAAGCATGGCTCTCTGGGACTGGGAGCAGGGCCCCAGTCCAGAACATGCCATGGCAGGCTCGGGCCAGATACAGCCCTGGCCCAGAGTACTCCTCAGCACCCAGACGCTTCCCCTTTCCTTGACTTCTGTCTGTGGGCTGCCAAGAAATGGACAATGTGGGTCACAGGCAATGTAAGTTTGCGGGACCCACTTGGGGGCTGAATGGAGGGGCACCAAGGCCCACAGTTTCCCTGCCCCTCACGGACATCAAGGGGGTTTTAATGTAATTTATTTATTTGACTACTAAAACGGGCCATATCCCCCCTCCAGATTCACACCCATTGTTTAAAAAATGGTGGGCTGTGACCTATTTTGTGCCTCTCCCCCCTTCTGCCAAATCTGGTCGAAGTCAGCATCAGGGACCCAAAGTTATTAAGTGGGGCAATGTTGTAGGTCAGTGGGGGAGGAGGGGTTGGCTACAAAAGAAGCTGTATTTCTCATCCAGGTGCGGTGATTGTTATGAAAGTTTGGGACCATACCTATCTTCGGGGCTTTTCCCTCCCTACCAGTCTTGGCTGAAATGGAATCAAAAGTTATTAAAAGGCACATACGCACGCACACATGTCACAGAGATCTGCTTTCTGTAGGAAACCACTGCCAGGCTAAAAGAATCCTCCAACACAGCAAGTGATTCCCCCACCTCCCAAAATTAAGCTTCAGTCTGGAGGCTTGTTTTGACACTCTACCCACCTTCCAAAGGGCTCTTGCCAGGCAACTCTAATGAGCAGATTTCATCTGAAAAGCCTTGTGTTGGATGCTTCCCTTTAGTTTGGAGCTCAGTTTTACTTAGCCATTTCCATCATTCTCTTCTGTCAGAATTCAGCATGCCATTCTGAAACCATTCTTTCACCTGCCTTTCTGTCCAGTCTCCAACCCCTGCTGTTTCTTGACACATTGAGCCAGAAGACAGATTTCATATTTTTAATCTCAAGCCGCATTGGCTGGCAAAACCCTTGTGGATAATTTAACATTCAATGAATCATGCCAATGCCAGGATAGAGAAGGGAAAGGTCATTGACAGATGGAGACAGCATCAAGTTCAATTGATGACTATTGATGGAGGCAAATGAAAGTTTGCAGCTATGTCTCTCTTAGCACCTCTCTCTCACTTTCCTTTCAAGCTTGAATGTGGATGGATACGAGAGAGAGAGGCACACAGGTTCCAACCCAGTCAAGCAAGAAATTAGAAATCAACCCAGGCCCCGACAGCCAAACGCAGCAATTTCTCACAAAGGTCAAATGTTTTGAACTGTTTTGCAAGCTAGTTGCTTTGCTGCCTGTCGTCTTTGAAGCTTTTCCTGGTGGTGCTATCCCCCCTGGCTTTGTGTTTCTCCACCAAGGTCCCTGTGCTTCCTCTCTCAGAGTATTGCATCGCAAGCGGCTCAGGGTGCTCCCTTGAAAACCCAGCTACCAAAATTGTGCAATTCTCAGATTTTCATTGTTCTAAAAAGCAAGGTTTTAGCCTGGGGGTGGGGGGGGTATTGCAGGGAAAAGTTTGAAACTGGGATTGCAGTGCATCCTGATGTAGTGGACCCCAAACATTTTTGTTTGTGGAACCCTATTTTGAGACTTAAATACAATTATGTGGCCCCAGACAGAAAGTATCAAATAGTTTACCAGCCAGCATTGAGACTCCACCCACATGTGACATGATGCCACTTACCCTGCAGCAATTGAGGGTTGGTAGTGCATCTCTGCTTGAAAGGCAAGGAACCACCAGTATCAACCCCAGCTGGCCAAGGAGCTGTTCACAGTCCAGCCATAACAATAACATAAAACAATGCTCCAAACAATGCAAAAAATGCTAAAAAGGAAACAATGGGTATTTTCAGACGTTACAAGATCACGCTCAACCACAGACAATCCCCTGTGGTTGAGAATGGTCCTGTAACGTCTGTTTGATGCCTGCCAGATGTTCACCACAGTGAACCTCCGGCGGGAATCAAAATAACCACGCTTTCGAGGATGGTCCAGGGACCATCTCCAAGGGTGATGTCAGACGTTACGGGGCCCGTTGGTCCCGTACCGAAATCAACCCATTCATTCCCCGCCGGGGTCACCCCGTTACGCCGTAACAGATGTGCTGGGGGGATCCCGGCGGGGAATCTGAGAGGGGGCGGGGCCGTGCGGCGCAACATGCGGCCGCACGGCCCCGCCCCCTCCACGCTCCCACCGCCCCCCTCCGGGGAGACNCCAGCCGCTGCCTGTGGGCTTTTAGCCCCCGCTACTTCCGGGTGGGGGGGGAGGGGACAGGACAGCCCACGTGGCTGCCCTCTGCGTTCCCCCCCCTACCCCCAACTCACAGTTTTTGTCTTCTTGTCCCCGCAGGTAACCCCGCGGGGACGACCATGGGAAACATCTGGCGGCCGCCAAACAGACATTTGGGACACATTGACCACAGGTGCGTATTCACCGTGGTTCACTGTGATCCCGTAACGTCTGAAAATACCCCAAAAGCGTGGTCAAAGTGATTCCCGCCGGGGGTGAACACCCACCAGGAATCACTTTTTGCCCTCAACAGACGTGATGCTACCACGCTCAACCATGGCAGGATTCACCGTGGTTGAGCGTGGTAACGTCTCGTCTGGCCTCTGACCACGGCCCGGAATCGGCGGCCATACTCGCTGCCGATTCTGGGCCATGGTCAAAACCCCGGGGGGCGAGCGGGCATCACGGCCGCATTGGCCTCTGTGCCTGCCCATCTCCCGGAGGGCGGGTGGCCTCGGGAGCATGGGGGGCGGGGCTGTGCAGTCGCACATTGCGCAGCCCTCCCTCCCCCCGATTCCCCGCCGGGATCAGCCGGCATGTCTGCTGGCCGTGACGGTTTGATTCCAGCGGGGAGTCAAAAGGGTGATTCTGTGATGGGGCCAAAGCTGCCCCATCACGTCTGAAATCACTCAATGTTTTAATCAGAATAGTATTCAAGGTGGAAAACAATCTATATAGAGAGTGCTTACAACCATAAACGTCACTCCAGTGAAGTGGTTAAATAATAATTCAGGATAATCTGAATTATTATTTCCTTGGAAGCCCCTCACGTCTACAGCTGCAGCTACTTTAGGCTGCCTCAGGGCAGTGTTTGTGTAAAGAATGCATCCAGGAACTGCCTCAGGGCTGTGTGTGTGTGAAAAATGCATCCGGAACTCACTTGTAAACCCAGAAGTTTGAAAGACCAGTACTTTAAAATGTGTAAAAATGCCCAATGCAGCAACTACCCTATGCATCCTAAGTAATGAAACAGCTACCTGATCCTAGAGGGGTGTAGTAGAGTAGGAAGGGTGAGGTGGGGTGGAGGAACCTGGCCTGTGATCCACTTCTGACCCATTTCTCACTGCCATCCCACTAGGGTTACAATACCTATGTAATTCATAAGCACCTTTAAAAGAGGGTGCTTATGAATTACATGTTTCAGGGAGCGGCAGTGGGAGAGTCATATCTTCGACTTCCACCCACTTCTGGTACCTGGTGAAGGGCCCTGCATCAGCTCATGCTGTATGATGCTTGTTATGAGCTGGTCTTTGTTTTTGTCTGCTGGCTTCAAGTTTCTGCGGCGACATTCTGCCACCAGCTCTTCTTTGGTCATATTGGAGAAACTGGTTGGCAGCACCAACCTGGCGGACTAACAGCAGTTCCCGAAATGAAACCCAAAATAACAAATGAGCACTCTTACACAATTTTTTGCCTGCTTGTTCCAAATCTAGAAGCTGAGTTCCAGCAGCAGCTGGCCACTTCACTTTTTAGTTCCTGCACATTGGGACACAGTTTGGGATTGGTTCTGTTCTGGCTCACCACTGTGATGGGGTTGGGACCTCTCTGCCCCACTCTGGGCTGGCTGTGACTCAGCTTTCCCACTTACAGTGCCTAGACCAGTCCCCTCCCACAACTTTTTCAGTCTGTAAAGGGTTAACCTTCTCTGTCACTCTTCCCTCAGAGCTTCCCAAACTTCTGAGTCTCTAACTCAGAATCACCGCACTGTGTCACCCCAATGTCAGGTGCCCATACAAGCACACAAGGCTTACTTAAAAGAATTTTAATTTGTGTACCAAGATTAAAATATAGTGCAAGATTGTGTCAAGAGTGCAATAAAAAACAAAAGATAAGATAACGCAGTTCTACCGTACTTGGTGAGTTCTAAGCTAATCTTACCCGACACAGTTGTATGCCTGAAAGTTCTTTAAAGTCTTTCTCTCTCGTCGGGGTGTGCACCAGGGCCCCATGTCATTTTTCATTTTTCGTTCTCGTTTTCGTTATTAAAATATGTCATTTTTGTTTTTGTAAATAATGAAATGTCATTTTTCGTTATCGTTGTCGTTATTGGTACTGATTTCAAACAAAGATTTTGTTTTTGGTATCGTTATTGGTATACACACAATATCTAGTTTTATTTGTATATATATATATATACACACACGCACGCACACGCACACACACATAGAATCTAAGCTAAACCTAACGTATGTATAATACAATATATTCCTATCCTATAATCCTAATATATATAATAAAACAGCCTAGTATCTTAATATCTAATCTATATATATACAACTAATATCTATATCTATATAATATATGGACAGGGGGAGACAGACAGGAGAAGGGAAAAGGAAAACTATCTATCTATCTATCTATCTATCTATCTATGTGTTGTGTACAGAGGGAGACAGGCAGGGGAAGGAAACAGGTAAAATATAGGGGTAAGGAATAAGGATTAGAAAGGCAAGGTGGTAGGGATATTATATGGGAGGATTTTTAGTGCAATCACCAGCAGATTCTTCAAATGCACCCTGACAGAGCAATAGCTAACACAGAACCAGAGTCAAGCAGCCCAGCCCTGCAGTATAAAGGGTTGCAGTGCCCTCCCCCAAAGCTCCCCTGATGGGTTCTGAGAGGCAGGAGGCACTGAGCAATCACAGGGTGCCATTCAACTGCCTGGGACCTGCTTGCGTTGCTCATTGGCCAGTTATTACATCCATCAGGTCCTTCCCCTCCCATCACAGGCCCAGTTCAAGAGTTCAACACTGTTTCTGGCTCTGAGATATCTACTCCCTCCTCCCTTGCCACATTTCCCTCCAAAAACACCTGCCAGGCTGCTAGGCAATAACGAAATCAATGACGACTTTCGTTATCGTTATTGATTTCATTATTATTTTTTGTCATTTTCGTTATTGCAATAACGATAATGAAAATGACAAATTTCTTTTTTGTTATTGATATAACGAAAACGACATGCACACCCCTACTCTTTCAGCCTTGGTCTTGAGTTGGGAGCAGTTTCTTGCTTCTGTTGCAGTTGTCTGTCAGTTCCAAGATGAAACTCTCTCCTTTGTCTGTTGATGACTCGTAAATACCTTTCTCAGTCCTTCCAGAGTTTTACTCCTCAGAGACTTTGGGTCTCGTTCTGCACATAGATCAGGTAGCCCCCCCCATTTGCATTTCTTAACACCATCATTGTTGTGTTAACTGTTCCAGAGAGGCTGCCTGTGCTCCCAGTCTGGTTTTTGGATTTATTCTTGTTACATAGCTCACAATGTATTTATTCTCATTCCATAGAGTTTGCACACAATAGTGTGTTGGTTTCACAATCTTTATCATACCTGTTTCCATAGGACTTCTGAGCCATCTTTTGGCCAAGTCATGTAGTTTTTGTAGCAAGAACTCTGGATTTTTTTTCTCTGTTAAACCTGAAATTATGGAAATAAGCCCTGTATATGACTTTGGATATCCCATAACGCTTTAATATGACCCTTTTTATGGCATCATAATCAGATGCATCCTGATCCCCTAAAGATTGATAAGCTGCCTGGGCTTCCCCTAATAAAAAAGGGGCCAGTCTTACAGCCCAGGAGTGTCTGGACCACTGAGCAGCAGTAGCTACATGCTCAAAATCTGTTAAATATGCCTCGGGCTCATCGTCTCTGGTCAGTTTAGAAAATGTCAACGTTGGCAAGACTGTCTGAGGAGCCCTCATCAGCTTTGCTGTGGTGACACTCTCTGCCCCAATGTTTGTAATAAGCTATTCATTCCCAACTTCTGAAGGCCATAGGTCTCATCCCCCTTAACTCCATTAAACCAAACACTGCTGTAACTAGTTATATTCCACCACAATGGTTGCTTGTAATTGTAATTACCTGGCTTACAGCAGAAAGTCTTTTCTGATGCATATTGGCTGTTAGCTTTCAATTTCACAGACAAACCTCTAAAGTAATTTAAAAATAGCTTCTTAATTTTACTATTGACCTTTCGTTCTGTTTTTCTGTAGGGCACCTATGGATCATACTAATCTACATCAATTCAGGCTGTTGCTACGTTGAAGGCATGCAAAAGGCAAAGCAACTAAAATGTAACATCTCGATGGAGAAAAAAAGCTACTTGGTTAGAAACAAGCATCCTCTACTCTTCTTCATAAATCAGTACAGTTTATAAACCTAATTTCCAAATCTCACTGGCTTCTGATGTTTCCCTTCAGCTGCTACACATGCAAAATTGCCCAAATTGTTTTGAAGTTTGACAGAATCAAATCTGGTCTCCTGAAGGAAGTTTCTCATGCTAGGCCAATAGAGGGCGTGACTCTTACACCATTGTCCAAGTTCCTCTTGGGCTTCCCTTCCTTTGAGGCAAAGGATTCTCAGTATGGTTTGCATGCAATTGAATAGACACATCGCTAATATCCATAAGAAGGGAAATCAACACACCATAGCATTCAACAATTGCAGGGGCATAGCTAGGTTGGAATGGGCCCTGGTACAAGAAATAGACTTGGGCCCCTCTGTCATCATCCTCTCCCCTGTTCCACCTCCTCCCCTCCCCCAGTGCCTCTCCCTCCCTCCCTCTGCTTGCTGCACCTGAGCCCTGGAGGCTGGGGCTAGGGTTGCCACCTATTATGAAAAATACATGTTGCAGGGCCTGCATTGGCACCAATGCAGATTCTGCAACATGTATTTTTCATAAAGGTTCCTTAAACATTTGCATAGGTGGCATCCCTAGCTGTGGCTGTGCTGTCTGCCTTGTGCTTACTTACTCCATCCTGTGCTGCTCCCTGGGTGGGTCCTACGCGCACTGCAAGCTTCTGCTCAGCTCAGTCTCTACCTGGCTGTGCCACAACAGGACAGGATTTGTGCCTCCCCCCCCCCCCCCCCCCCTCCCCTCGCAACTTGGGCCCCAGGACAAATTTCCCTCCTTGTCCCCTACCATAGCTACGTCCCCTGGACAATTGCTTCTTATTAATATAGTTGTGCTAGAATCTAAATAATTTGGAATCCTTACTTTGGAGCCTTTAATGGAGATGGAAGATTGGGCAACAATATTTGCATGAGACGGTGCCAAATAAGTAGCACAAAAGAGCAAGCAAACAGTTCTGGGAATCACCCCGCTGTTAAAAGTGTTCTCCGACCCTTCTGTTCCCAGAAGAGAGCTGAAACAGAAGAGGTCTTTGTGAAAAGTCTGCATCCCTTTCTCCCAGATTTTAAAGAATTTGGGGCATACCTAGGGTGGTGGCTCTCAAGGATTTTGCCTGGGTGACCCCTTTTTGAGACTCCTGTGACAGCCCCCCCAGACAGCACCAAGCATATTCAAAGTAGATCAAATAGAAAGTGGCATCACAATCTCATCTGCAGATGGCATAACCCCACTGGGAGTCCTGACCCACAGTTTGGAAACCTCTCATTTTAGGATATGATCTCATAATTGGCTTCTTTGGGGTAAGAAGCCTGGAAGTACATGAGTGCCACTGTTTAAGGCCCAGGTGCTAATGCAGGGGTAGCCAAGAGATAGATCAGAACCTACAAGTAGTTCACAAGAAGCTAGTCTCCAGTATTTCATGGTGTGGGTAGGGGGCCAGGCCTCTCAGAGATTGGCTCTGGCAAGGCAAGCAGGACTAGTGCACCAGGGAGCGTTTCTGGAGAGGAGACAGGAAGAGATTCTCCAGTGTGGCTGGGAAGGCTCTCTCTAAAGGGGCGTGCTCCTCTCTGCTCCTGAGACCAGTTGCTGAGGTGCTCTAGAGTTGGTGCGAGGGGTCCTAGCCTAGACGCTGGAGCCAGTGGGAGAGAACGGGGTCCTGGTAGATCACCTGAGATTGACACCTGGATCAAGTGGCTCACAAGCACCGTAAATCTGGTCACCTCTGTGCTAGTGGCTGGACTGCTAGCCAAATACAGGACTGCTCTTGCAACAATTCATAAACACCACTCATCCGAGACGGGCTTCTTTTCCTTCTAAATGTGTACAGCATCTCATACAATTCTGACTGGGACTGTTAGGCACGAACACTTAACAGCTAATCTGTAATAATAAAGGGTTCCGATCCCAGGGTTTGGTAAGAGCATAAGGCAGAATCTGGAAATCATCAATGACTGGTTAACTTGTGTCACAGGATGTAAAGAAGACTGAAGAAATGGAGAGCCAAGGTAACGAATTTGGCAAATGTCACAGGAGTGGCAAATTCAAAAGCAGGTTTATGTTCCAGTAAACAAAACCTCAAATTCGATTTGCGACTTTAAAGTTCCAAAGTCATTACAGTTCCAGAGCAGAGATTCCTTGGGCTTCGACCAACTCAGACAGTAGCTTTACTTGTAAATGCTACACCATCCTCACCAGAATGGAATGTTCCATGTCTCCCAAACAAAGGAGAGAGTAGCCTTTATTACATTTGATTCATAAACCCGAGGCTCATTTCTTATTATATATAATTTCATTAGAGACTCAATCTCAGGTGCCTGTTGCCGGGTTGAACTTAGAAGTCCAAGCTGCAGCTTAATGTCATTTTGATTAAAGTCTGACTCACTTCATACCGTCTATGCCAGTGGGGGTGGAATGAGCGTGCGGGGGATGGGAGGGGGCAGTGCTGCTGTGGTTATTACAGCTGTATTAAAGGCCATCGCTGTTCTGAGCTGGTCTGGGGCAGTGTCATGTTTCTTTGCATACCCTTTTCTGAAGCAAAGGGAATTTTATTCTGGTGACTGGCGTTGGGCGGACAGTGATAAGCAGAGATGTCTTTTGACTAGCAAAATGTTTATTTATTAGTCTCAGGGGCAGGGAATCTCTTCCCTCCTGCAGGTCAGATAGGAGCGGGGTGTGCTCATCATGGGAGAATGGAGGAAAGGAATGGAACCAGATCATGCAGGGGCATAGCTATAATAGATGCCTGAGACCCATGAGCCTGATGCATGTAGAGTGCCTATGTACACTGAAGTAGGTTGCCCCAGCCGGGGCCCCATTCTGTCCTTTGCACCAAGGTCCATTCCCACCTAGCTACGCCCCTGAGATCCTGGATCTGTGCCATGAATCCACCTCCTCTGCTCCCTTTCCTCAAACTCACTCTTTTCAGTGCCAGAAGTTAGGGACTGGATCCATGGGCCAGGTTGTCTCCAATTTGTCAATGTCCTTTTTGAAGTCTGATACCCATACCTCTCAAGTGTCCTAGATTTTCTGGGACATCCCTGATTTCACACCTCTTTTGTTATCTGTCGAGCAGTCCTGGAAAACTGTGGTGACATCTCACATTCGATAGGGAGGGGTGAGTGAGAGAGCAATTTGCAAGCCATCCGTGGGGACAATGCGTGTTTTTAGATGGACGCCTGCTCCGCTCATGCTCCACCCAATCCCCCAGGTGGCCCGTCCGTGTAAAGGCAGGCCACCCTAGAGTGAGGTGGAGCAGGCGCAAAGCAGGCACTGCCTGCTCCAGGCCAGCTCTGTACACGGTGCTCTGGAGCATCTCCGAACACTGAGAGCAGAATGGGCCGCCTGAACCCAGAGTGCTGGTCTGGGACAAAGCAGCAGTCCATCTAAAAGCCGGCCAGACAGCTGCTGCAGCTCTACCCCCCACCTTGGGTTGCCCCAGCAACTGCCATAGAGTTGCAGGTGGCAGCCTAGAGCAGCTGCCGGTCCGCCTGCAGCTCTATGGTGCAGGGGAGGAGCACACGTTCAGGTCAACTGCCTCCAGTTAAAACCCTCCCCCGCCACCAAAGCAGACCTGGGGGTGGCCACCCCAAGGTCCATCTAAAACCACCCAATGCGTTGGATTCTCCAGCCTGAAAGTGCCAAGCACGTTTCTCTGGGCAGGCTCAAAGCAGCCTCTCCAGATAAGTGTCTCTCCATTGTCCTTTCCTTGGTTACTCTTAATTACCCTTCTCCTTGCAATCTTTGTTTATTTATATTTTTAAACATACTTTGTTTGGAAGCATTTGTGTGAAGCTATCATTTCTAACCATTTTCTGGGGGGGCAGGGGAATCAACAGGTCAAGGCTTCAGACCTGGACCTTGTCAGGGGCTGATGTTATGATTTCTTTAATAAAGTTTCCTTTTAAAAAC
Organism: Sphenodon punctatus; assembly: GCA_003113815.1. NCBI lineage: Eukaryota > Metazoa > Chordata > Lepidosauria > Sphenodontia > Sphenodontidae > Sphenodon > Sphenodon punctatus. The sequence goes on along the minus strand of QEPC01001471.1, from coordinate 1,706,211 downwards.
AATAACAAAATTTCAGACCAGCTTCTTTGTTAGGCTTATCTGTCAGAGAGAATCCACACAGAGGGAACAATGGCTGGAGTGTGGGAAAAGCTTTACTGGCAGAAGGAGGACTGTGTAAATTGTAAAACTCGCTGGGCATGGGGGTGTGGAGGCCAAGCAGTTAAAGGAAGTGATTGGCAGGGCAAGGATTTAAGTCTGGCTTACAAATGAGGTTATTTTATAGATATGACAGCCCTGAACATTTTAACATTCCCTTTTGGTTTCAGCCCAGTCTCATAATTAAGCAATAGATACTTTGAATTTGCATATGTGAATGTATGCAAATTCTGTCCCACGTTTTGAGAGTCACTATCCCTCATTTCAGAGGTCAGGGGTTGAGAGGTATGATGGTATCCCAAACTTTGCAGGGGGCCTGAATGTAAAACAAGCTAAGTCAGCAAACAGATACCCTTTGGCTTAAAAGAGTGTGGTTGCTGTGTTCATCTCAATTGTAAGCAATGAAGACAAAGTAGTTCAGATTGAACCAACTTCTGTTGGTGAACGTGTGCAAGCTTTCAGGCCACACAGCGCCCTTCCTCAGGCATGAGAAACATCAGAATTGCAGAGAGAGAAAATGCAGAACAGGTATGAAAGCAGTTGTCTGTGAGGGAGCTGTTAAGGAAAAAGGTCATCAGCATTTCAAACATTTAAATAAAATGAAGGGAAATAAAGAATCAAATGAAAAACAAAATAAATACAGGCTAAGGGAAATTAGATAATGGCAAGCCCTTGAGAGAGGGCTGTAGTAAAAGAGGTTGTTGTAGGTAGTTAGCATTTCAAAACATTGAAACACAATAAATTGAAATGCTAATGGCTTTCTTCCCCTTGGCAACTGCTTCCCAGGTGATTGCTTTCCTATATTTACCTGTCCTGCCTTTGTAGTTCTGAGTTTTTATACTCAGAAGGGCCTTGAGTCATTAGCCAATCCAATAAAAAATAATCTGAACTACTTTGTCTCCATCTTTTGATTTAAGTAACAGGCCAGCAGAATTCTAAGCAGGGCACACAAACGTAATAGCTAATTAAATCTTTTTAATCTGACAAGTGTCATATCCTCCTGGTAGTAAATCAGACTTTGGCTGGCAGGCCAGAGACTCAATATACATGGAGGCAGGCAGCCTGGTACGGAAGCAGGATTAGGATGATGGATTGACTTTGTCATTTCATATTCTTTATGAGATTAGGGCAGACCTAATAAGAGATGCCTCCGTTTACTGCTGTCTTATGTGATCGCCTCATGTGTATGTTTACGTGTCCCCTTCCTTAATAATTTTTGATCCTGTAGTAAACTGATTTTAACAAACTTTTGTAGAAGGACAGAAGGCTCAAAGATAAATGATTACCCCAAATTACAAAGCTAGCAATTGGTGCATCTGGAGAGGAGATTTGCCCCCCTCTTGAAGCCCAAAAATCCCATTTACTTACACTAAGCATTGACTTTCCCTTAGGAAACCAGGCTTCATAAATTTGGATGGTTCCTGCATGGAACTGCTTGACACTACTTGCAGTTTCCATACTACAAGTCGGAGCAGTCCTTGGCCTTAGGAGCCTGCCTTTGAACTGGGTGTTCCAGAGTCTTTACACTGAAATACAATGCTTTCACTCACATCAATATAAAAGATACTTACTTTCATTGAGTAACTTATTCACTGGAAAGAGGGGGTATTGCAGACCAGTGCTGCACTGGTGTAGGTAGTTTCAGGATTGGGGCCAGACACCCTGGTTTTCAGGCCCCAGTGCTTTATTCGTCCAACATAAGTGTGCAATCCCCAAATGGCAAACATAAATGTCTTAGTGCTTCCCCGGTGTTTGTCCGCTGTGGGGATTGGATGGGGGCGAGGTGCCTGAAACTAAATCCTGACAAGACGGAGGTGATGGTTGTGGGGAGGGCTGAGGAAGTGGTGGCCCCCATCATTGATAGGGTCCGTCCTTCCCTGGTTTCTCAGATCCAGAGTCTGGGGGTGCTCCTGGACCCACGGCTCCGCCTGGATGCCCAGGTGGTAGCTGTGGCAAAGGAAGCATTTCGCCAGTTACATCCGGTGCGTCGGCTTAGGCCGTATGTCTCGGACTCGGATCTGGCCACAGTCATTCATGCTTTTATTACCTCGAGACTGGATTACTGTAACGTGCTCTACGTGGGGCTACCCTTGGTGCTGGCTCAGAAGCTGCAGCTGGTGCAGAATGCGGCGACCCATCTCTTGACAGGGACAGGCGGACGCAAGCATATTACACCGGTGCTTCGCTCTCTGCATTGGCTGCTGGTAGGCTTCCAGGCCCAATTCAAGGTGTTGGTGTTGACTTTTAAAGCCCTAAACAGCTTAGGCCCCACCTATCTGCAGGACCGCCTCACCCTCCGGGACCTGGAACGGCCCCTGTGGTCGGCTGGGGGCGCCCTCCTCGAGGTCCCCTGGGTTTCCACTATGAGGAGGGCGTTCTCCGTGGCTGCGCCGTGGCTGTCGAAGTACCTCCCATCGGAGATCTGATTGGCTGACAGCCTCCCCTCTTTCCACAGACAATGTAAGACCTGACTGTTCTGCCAGGCCTTTCCCGAGGGAGATGGGGTGGGTGGGGTGGGTGAGGGTAGGGTAGGGGGGATGGGGTTTTATATTGGTTTTTAAATTGTAATTATTATTGTTTATTTTAATGTTTTAAAATGTTTTTTAAATGTTGTGAGCCGCCCCGAGATGCCTGAGGCATGAGGGGGAGGCATATAAATTTTAAGATAAATAAGATAAATAAATAAATAAATAAATAATCTAATAATGTGATTTTAAAAAACAAACAAACACAGAAGAAACAGGTTTGTGAGGTTTTATTATCTTGTGAGAATGCACCCTTAGCCTTCTGGCTTAACCTGCCTGGCCAGTCACCCCCAGGTCAGTCCTGTATGTAGTTTAGACGCCGGGCTAGGCTTCCAGCCTCCTTGCTTTGGAGCAGGTCCTAAACGCTGAGGCAAGATTGCTGCTCTTGCCTTTCCCTGCTGGTCTCTTCCTGTGAGCTTCAGCTCAGCTTTTGGGGAGCATTTCCTTCCAACTGGTCCTCAACTCCTTGCCCAGAACCAGCTGGGGTTAATTAGCTCAGTCAACTAGCTCACTATATATCTTATTCTATTTTGTATGTGTGTGGTTTTATTGTGATATTTTAGTGCTGTACACTGCTCCAGGTCGCCAGAGGCGAGAGGAGCGAGATAGAAGTGTACTGAATTTTTTTAAAAAAAACCACTAGCTCACTTGTCCTTCTGCATGAACACCTTCCAAGGCTTGCCTCAGTACGTGCTCCAGGGGTGGGCATCCCTGCAAGGACTTAACCAGTCCTGCTCTGGGCTTGATCCTGCAAGAACTTGTTACCAGGGAAGACGACGGGAGCAGAGGAGGGAATGACTACATTCTAATTTTCCACCAGACAACTAGGGTGGCCAGATATGCAAATTTTAGAGGACACTTATGAGAAATGCAGGTTGCAGGGCTGCAATGGAGCTAATGCAGCCCTGCAGCCTGTATTTCTCATAAGTGTCCTCTAAAATTTGTATATCTGGCCACCCTACAGACAACTCATATTGAGTAGCATAGAAGCCTCTTTATTAGGACATGTCAAAATACTCTGAATGAGCAGCTGACCCAATTAAAGATGAGACAACCTTTAGCACCATTATGATAGTGAGAAGAAACTGCTCCCGATGTCTGGTTCACATTTAAGTAGCTGTCCTCATATTCAGTGTCCACACGAAGTGGAGCCGACTTTGTTTTCAGCTCTGGCGAGCATGCGTATTAACATGGGGGATGATCCTGAGACTGAGGTGCAGGAAATGTCATGCTTTAATCTGGGTCTTCAGGAAGCAGAACGTTTTATATCTTTTCCTACAACTTTTACCTTCCTCTTTCCTTTTACCTTCTAGGCATTGCAACAAGCAAGCAATAGCTGAGGCATGGGTGGAGAACCTTTTCCCTCCCGTGGGGCACTTGAAACTTAGTACACGCTTTGAGGGCTGGATAGGGATTGGGATGCTTCAGGGTGTGCTCGAGATGGGGGAAGTTAAGGGGAAAGTTCAGATCATGGATCCGTGCCCTCTCCTACAGTGCTTGTCCTCATCTCCCCATCATCCCCCTGAGCTCACTCTTTCATGCTTGAGGGTAAGGACTAGATGATCAGGACAGATTCAGGAATATATATATATATATATATATATATATATATATATATATATATATATATTTTAAACCACAAAAAAAACACACCAGACATAACTTGTTTTTATCCATGGGCCAGAGACTCCCTATCCCTGCCTTAGAAGAAAGGGGAGTTGCCAATAAGTGATATAACTGATGTAGGGTGGCCAGTTATACAAATTTTAGAGGACAGTTAAATAACTGAATTAGGTTAGAATAGAAATACAGGTTGCAGGGTTGCATTGGTTCCAATGCAGCCCTGCAACCTGTGTTTCTCATAAATGCCTGTCATGGAGAAACATGGGGTCACACACATGTAACACGGGACTACATGTTTGGTAAATGTGTACTGCCATAGGTTTCACATGTATGTAATGTTACTATACATGTACACTATGTAATGTCAAAGGTTCCACACGTTTGGGATGTTGAAATTGAGAACTGTAAAACTCAAATTAGGACTCTGAGAACTGTACAACTTGAGATAGGGCTTTTGCATGTCACCGGACTACAGGAAATGCAAAGAGATAGCAAGATGTGTTTTGAAGAATGCTTGCCAGACAGCCTGTTGATATGTAGATCGACTTCCATGTTTACCTGGGTTGGCTACGTGACCTGATTCCCCAAAGGTGGGAAATCGAGACAAAGGAAGCTAAATGCTATTTAAATGAGAGTAAGATACAAAGAGAGACTTATTCTTGCAAAGCTGCTGCAGGGAACATCTGCATACAAATAACCAGCCTGGCAACAGCAGGCTGGAAAGCATGAACTGAGAGGAGGATTTTGCTCTCTCTAAGCCAGTGCCCAGTCATTCGCCTTTTATGACTGAGAAACCAGAACTTCTGGACCTCGCTAGGGTAAGATGCATAATTTAGGAACTCAACCAGTATAAGTTAGGAATGCGTTATGTTTACCTTTTATTTCTAGTTACCACTCTGTATCAACTATCTTGTTTATGTAATCAATAAATATACTTCTTACTGAAGTGGCAGGTGTCTAATATTGGAACACAAGTGAGCTACAAGAGCCCACAAGCTCTTGCGAACCCAGAGAGTAAAGAGTCTGTAAACGGGAAGGATCGGGCCCTTGCGTGACAAAGAAGTTTCATTGTGGCACACTTGAATTAGCCAGAGAGAGAACTGATTCAAGGGAACTGTGCGCAAGGGAAACTGAGTCACTTAAACCCGGTAAAGTGGGGGTGCGGACCCCCAAACCTGCAACCTGCGTTTCTCATAAGTGCCCTCTAAAATTTGCATATCTGGCCACCCTAAACTGATGTGGATGAGAAATGGGAAAAGCCCCCCTACCTGATTAGCAGAATCCTTGGCGCCGTTATTCTTTAACATTTATATTGATGGAGTAATTGATGATTTGAGAGATTCTGCCTTTCATCCTGTGGCAGTAGGTTCAGTATCTCTTTCAGTGCTTCTATGGCCCTTTTTACATGGATGGGGTGGGTGGAGGGATGGGTGTTCTGGCATGGTGGGTGGAGCTGGATGTGTGTCCCTTTACATGGACACGCACATACCTTCAAGCACGGGGCCTCCACCCCCATCCCGCTTGGTGTTCACACAGACGAACATCCAACGAACACCCATTCCCCCCATCCAGTGCTGGCTGTTTACATGGATGCCTCCCGCATACCCGCCTGAACACCGAGCAGAGGGGGAGTGGATCTGTGTAAAAATGGCCTATATGCAGATGATACAGTCCTTTTAGCCTGTACCCAAATAGGATTGAGATGTCTGATGGACCGATTCTATAACTTTTGTTTATACCAAAACTGAAGTTTTGGTGGTGGGAAACTCACGTACCATCGCAGATGGTTCATGAACAATCATTTAATAGAACAGGTCTCTTCTTACGAATATTTGGGAGTTATATTTTCACATTCAACCGCTTGGCGGTTGTATCTGAAATCTATGAGAGGTTTGGCTGATTGCACTTGTAAAGGCATCATTAGTTACTATTATTGTCATGGGGGGAGAATGTTCCTGCCTGCTATAAAGGTTTATGGGGCAAAAGTTATCCCACAACTCCTATATGGGGTTCCTGTATGCGGGCCATCCTTAGTTGGGGAGCTGGAGATGGTGCAGAATAGATTCCTTCAGACTGTTCTGCACACCCCCAAGAGTAGCCCCATAGCTCTATTGAGAGCAGAGTTGGGACTGCCATCAGTGGCATCGCTAGCTAAATCAGTCATTCTAAAATATTGGCTGCGATTGTTCTACTCACCTCCAGAGAGTCTCGTATATGATGCATTTTCTCTGCCCCTTATGGGTCCTCGGGTGAAGGCTATAAGCCAGATGGTAGCCCAATTGGGCTTTTCCACAGAATACCTTGTGACTTTGACATATTCCAAAGCACTTAGTCAAGTCAAATCTCGTATTTTAGATCAAGAGAAGCAGATGCACATGGAGACTGTCACCTCACAGAGGGTGGCAGATATATATACATTTTTTGTAATCCGGCCTGGAGGAGCTCCGTACCAAGGGACACTGCTAAACTGGTCACAGAGGTCTGCTCTAATGTTAGCCAGATTTAGTTTATTACCATTGGCTGTTGGTGAGGGCGGGCTTGCAAAAATGCCCCATGTAAGGAGATTCTGCAAGTTGACACCAGATTGTGGAATCAATGGTACATATTATGTTTGACTGTAGCTTATATAATCGTATCCAAGCAGTAATTCTTGAGCCAATACTTACGAGTCTGGGTCCCTGTAATCAGCATGAGGTTATTGTGACACTTTTGGGTGCCTTGGACCCCTTGAGAACCTCCCAAGTAGCGACATTTTGTGCAATTGCCATCAAAATGCGAAAGGATGCTATGCAGGCAATGGCTTAAATATGGTTGAACTGAATCTAGTTTCCTGGTTTTTATTTGTTAATTTTTTATTTTTCCTATTATTTTGTTGTAAGGTGATTTTTATTCTGTTTATTATATGAGTGTCCGTGTTGTGTCGGCATACTGCTATCACAATAAAGTTTTGATGATGTGTTTTGATGATGATTAGAAGAATCAGCTCCATTGGCTTCTCCTCTCTAACCAAAGGCTGACAGATTTATTCCTGTTAGACACTCTCCCTCTACTTTCTTGTCCTTTAGTCTTTGGAACTTCCCCTGTCTAACCGTTCTCATTAGCTGGCCTAATTTATGAGCCAGGGCTCACCTTCCCCCAGCCTGATTATCTCAGGCTGTTTTTACATGGACACCGCCCCCGCCCCCCCACCCCCGCACTCGGTGTTCCGGTGGGTGTAGGGTGGGGGCATCTGTGTAAATGGCCAGCGGTGGGTGGGGGGATGGCTGTGCACCGGGTGTGCACCCGTGTAAACACCACAGGTGGTAGGTGTTTGTGCGTGTGTGCGCACTCCTGGCGCACACCCACCTACACCCAGCACCCACCCATCTCCACCCATGGGGCCCTCTGGAAAACCGGAGGAGGCTCCGTGGGTGGAGGTGGGTGGGTATCCATGTAAACAGCCACACACCCACCTCCATCCATCATGGCCAAACACCCACCCCCCACCCACCCCTGTCCGTGTAAAAATGCAGCGATGAATATGTAAATGATTGTTATCCCTCTCCATTACTGGAAACGCAAGGTCTGTGGGTCTAAGAAAAATGGCTTTTTAGTGGCTCTATTTCAACGCCAGGCAGGCTCAGAAGTCAGTGTATGGGGGAGATAGGTGAGAACCTAAGGGTATAGGGCTACTGCTGTAGGTAAGAGAATTGCCTGCCATGGCCAGTATTTGAGGATGAAGGAATTAATGGCAGAGAAGAGAGATTGAAATCCGGTTCTCTGGAGGATGGGCCACTAACCAGGAGTCTCACGGGGGGCTTCTTTACCAAGTGGGGTCAGCTGAGTTTCTCCCCTGATCAATCATCCTCCATTTTAAACAGGGCAACTCCGATTCTTCCAGGCATGGGCACAACCACAGAGGGAGTCTGTCAAAAGCTCTAGAGCCACCATGTCTTAGCACTCTCCAACCCCTTGTGAAGCTGCTGAATGACAGTCTGTCCTGGGGGAGAGCCATGTGGCTACTTGAGACCTGACCCAAAGCCAACTCCCAATGGGCATCTTCAGACATAACAAAGATCAGGAATCAAAACTCCTAAGCGCGTGTTTGGCCGTTGTGTGTAAGCACCATAACAATTCCAGCACCAATTTGGCCACCCATTGAACACACTATGTGAACACCATTGCATCACAAGGACAATTTGCGTGTTTCTGCTGAACACGTGCCCAACGTTGTGTCTAATGATATCGCATGGCGTGTTAGCAGATGCAACACGGGGAACGAGGTGGCAGCGCTTGCGTGCTGAGACTGGGTGGCGAGCAAAACACCAATGTCTCCCAAGATGGGCTGTGTGTCTAAGCAGCGCCGTATGGTGAACGCAGAGCCAAACCAGTGTTCATATTAAGGTCAAAACACACATTCAGACACCCGTTGACGTTATGTCTAAAGACACCCATTGGCTCCAGTGGGCTTTGGACCAGGCCTCTGTGGAGAAGTGGATGCCACAGAGCAATGGATGGGTTTGTTCTGGGGGGTGTAGGCAAGAGACTTGCAGGGAGTTCAGCTTAGCATTAAACAGCTGGGAGCCAGCCAGTCACACTGGCAATATAATAATGGCACTTACAAAGGGGAGTTAGTCTGTCATCTGCTGAGAGGGTAATATTTGTTGATTGGTTGGCATGGAGACCAAAGTTTTGTTCCAAAGTCGGGGGAAATCCAAAGCAACAAAGGTTGCCGGATTGACTCCTCATAAACAAAGTCCTCAAGGCCTTTAATTGGCATTGGTGCTGTCCTGTCGTCACAAGAGGGTGAATGAATTATCATAATAAGAGGGAAGCCATGGAGGTATCACTGCTTCACGGGCAGATGGAAACCTCCACCCTTGAAGAGGAGGAAGCAAATGGCATGTCAGGTTCACACTACCGCTCGTTCTTTTGCACCTAGCGATTTGATTTTCAGAGAGCTGGAGCTAAAGGACTGAGCCATCACTGCCCCTTTCCAAAGACAGAGTGCTATCTTGCCACCAGGTAAGCAGTCCTCGTTGGGGAGGACAGGGAGGGGCGCAGCCACATTGTTCCAGACGTTTCTTCATTTCTTACAAAAGAAGGCAGGAGAATTCCTGACCACTGCTTATTTTCTTTTCTGAGAGACTTTCCCCAACATCCTCTGGTGGGGGGGGGGGGGGGGGGGCAGCAAGCAAACTGTTTCCAATGCTGGCAAAATATATTTGTCATGTAAGCTGGCGACGGCAGCTGCAAACCACCCTAAGAGCTTCTTCAGGCCTTGAGGCTTCTAGTTGTAGACAGATGAAGGAGGCCATACCATGAAATGTTGGAAGAAGGACACACCCAAAACCTTGCCAAGTGCTGTCTGAACCTCCCCTTTCCCTCCTGCCCCTGGATGCTCTCCACCTTGCCATTCTCTCCCAAGTGTGGCCAGGCACAGCAGTTATTATCTTCCCTTAGTTCTGCCCCCGACTGTTGTCAGGCTAGGGAGAGCAGCAGCAGCAGCAGCAACAGCAGCAAATGAGACACCCAGCCAGAGTAACCTCTACATCCTTGGCTTTGGGTCTCTCATCACCAGCTCTCCTCATCACTGCTTTTGCCAGCTCCTCCCCATTGCCAGGTGCTGCCTGAGTTAGTGGTTGTGGGAGGAGGGGAAAGCAGAGGGAGGGGAAGCACTAACTTCTGCCCTGCTGGGGATGTGATCCCTGAAGGGGACAGAAAATGGCGCCCAGCAGCAGGAGAGGAATATGGAGTGCAAGTGTAGCCCCCTAGGGTTAGTACAGGACATGGAATGGTAGCTGAGTATGGAATCGGATAACCAGGAGATGAGGGTTGCTACTTCTCTGGACTCTGGGAAAAGCCCCAATTTCTCTGGGTCAGCTAGGGGTGCTGCCCAGGGCTAACCCAGAGAATCAGGACAGCCAGAGGCAGCAGGGGTGACCAAGTCCGAAAAGGGGCAGGCCATAAGGACACTGTCGCCCCCTTTCTGACGTGTCGTCCTCACTCTCTGAAGTCAAGCATCCATAAGGGATGAGGTTACGTCAGAAAGGGGCATGGCAGGTGAGCAGGCAAGGTTGGATCATCCATTACACTGACTATGCCACGGTGTGGGGGCTACCAACCTAGTGGGGCCACCATGTTCCAAGTCAGCCAGGGTGTGTGCACAGCCTATATCCCATTAGAAAACATGGGGTTTCATTGCTTTTATTGCATGTGGCCATAAAATTGTGAAAAGCTTAGCAAGCCAGATGCACCTTGAGTACCTGAACTTTTGCAAAAGGGTAAGTAATGGAGGTGGATTGGTAACATGCCCCCCCATATTTTAATCCTACCTTGCTAGCACAGCTGCTGCTGCAGTGCAGACCTGTGCTTGGTCATGCCAATGTCTTGCTTTGCAACTTTCCAAATACTGCTCACTGGGCGGTTGTGGTTTTTTGCTGCTCACCTAACAGCCCTCCCCCGCCCCCGTTAGGACTTGTGTGAAGTGAAGCCGCAGCTGGAAGAATAAAGCTAATGATGAGAGCAGAGAGAGAACATTTTAAGGGCCCTTTCCTGGGCAAAATGAGGATGTACAAAGCCCCCGATATTTAATCAAGGAGAGCAGAGTTCCCAAGTCTTGGCTTGCAAAGAGAAAAACACGAGGCTAATCAGGCCATGTGCTGTTGGGAATGGAAGCGAACAGAGGGCTAAAATCAATACGGATGCAATTACAGGATTGTTAGGACCCTTCACACGGAGAAAACTTCTCGGTTCCCCCCACATAGCCCAGCCTCCATGGCGCGGAAGTGGCAGGAGTGCCATTCTGTGGTTCTTTATTGCAAAGGAATGGCACAAGTCCTGTCCTACAAGTGATTCTAATTTCCAACAAGTAGCACGAGGCAAAGCAGAGAGTACTAGCTTCAAAGGATCGGAGCTTGGGTTCAGAGAAGCGCACAACAGAGACTGTGTGGTTCTGTAATGGGTTCTGGAGTGACACAGTCTAGAGAGTAGAGGGAAAGGTTTTCTCCCCAGTTGGAGTACTGAGAGTCCTAATTGGAAGGTGTTAAAAGGCAGGTGCCCAAAAAGCTCAGGAAGAGGAGGAGGTGAGAGCTAAGTACAAGCCTCGCTGAAAAGAGAGGCCACCAGGAATATTGGGGTGGCTCTGTGCCTGGAACGAGAGCTGTACCTCTGGGTGAGGAGCTAGTAGAATTGCCACCTTCCCTCAGGGTGTGACCTAAAGAGGGCGGGGCCATGTCAGAAGGGAACAAGACAAAGCAATTCTCCTGTCCCTTTCCAACATGGCCACGCCCCCTTTGGAGCATCACAATTAGAGCTAGAAAAGATAGCAAAAAAATGATTTCCAGTTAATGGGTAAAAACAGACATGACAGCGACCCGCTGTGGCCCATTTGGGAGCGGACCTCCCCTGCATGTCTATGAAGGCACCACCAGATGTTGGCCCAGGATTGCCCCACGCCATGTTGGTAGCTAGCCCAGGCTCTGACCTCAGGAAACCCCTTAAGTCACAGCCCAGGCGAAGGTCTGCCCAACTGGGCCAAAGTGAGCCATAGTGGGTGGTCACATCTGTTTTCGGGCTGCCAGTGGCCCAGGTCAGGTCGGCTATGACCAGCTGCCATGGCTGTCTGTCATTGGCTGCCATGGCTGCCCATCACGGTGAGAGGTGAGGCACTGGCTGCAGCATGAGGGTGGGAGTGGGGCTGGAAATTCAGTGTTCCTCACCGTCCCCAGCAACTCAGCCGGGGGCATGTCTGTTCAGTGCCCCGACCCAGACTGTGTTCACCACGGCTTCTTGACCCAGGGCAGGGCAGGCCACCGCTGCGTGGCCATCATTTCTGTTTCACCCAATATCTGGTATTCCAGATAGCTTGTTGTTTATTTAGTAGCTATACGGTAATTGCGGAGGTTAACTACCAAACCAGAATACTAGGGCTGAGACGAGAGCAAGTGTTCCCATTCCAAAGGGAAATACTGACCTTTCAGGGGTGCTTGCGAGTGTCCCTCGGTACTTTGGCACTTTCCAGTGATTCCACATATCCACCATTTTGGGGGGTCATTTTCGTCACTTTCTGGGACTTTTCATCACTTTTTGTCACTTTCTGGGATTTTTTTGTCACTTTCCAGGAATATTATGACAGTTTTACTGCAGTTTTACAGCACTTTTATGGCAATTTCCAGCACTTTCCTAGCCCAAATGTTTTTGTTTCCACAGCCCCCAGGGGTGCACACCGGGCCGGGCACACATGGGGCTTGGAACTAGCCTCTAGAGGCCCTGTTCAACTTGCAAAAAAAATAATGGAAAATGGTGAACATAGCAGGAAAGCCAATAAGTTTCTACATCACACAAATCTCATTGAGTGCTCTGCTTCCGATGGAAATAGCGCTCGCTGAGATTGCTCATTTCAGGCCTACAGAATACCAGATATTACCGTATACTGAATTATCACATTACTGTTGCCTGCATTACCATTTCCTGCATAGCCAAGTTACCAAACCAGTCAGGACAGAGATTTTTTTTTAAAAGTCAAACAGTAATTAAGTTGTACTGCAGTAAATAGTAAAGCGGTAATTCAATAATCTGGTTAACTGGATAGTCGGCGGATACCAAACTGGATACCATTTGGCATCCGACCAGATAATACTGGATGGTTTCTGACCAGATACTGCATAGTAGCAGATACTCATTTCTGCTCCAGTCAAAATGCTCAGCAAGGGAAAGGGCCGCATCAGAAATTGGGTGGGTGAGCCTCTTGGCCACCCACTGAAGCCACAGTTTCTTTGGATAACCTGGAGAAATCAGGTCTTGGCCTATACCAGAGTTGACAGTTTAAAACCCAGAGACTCCCAGTCACACTCAGAGGGATGATATTATTAACCCTATGAGCAGAATTTGGGAGGCAGGCCTGAGACAAGGCCTAAAGTGTAAACAGTGCTGAATGATTGTATAATAAGCCACCCTGAGTGAGGAGAGGATTCTTGAAGAAACTGGTGAGTCTGGTGCTTTTTCTTCAGAAGCCAGTATCGCATTTCTGGAGAGGCAGAACAAGGGGCCAGCTAGCTGCTTGCAAGCTCCTCTGCATTTATAGAGATCATGGAATTAAGCCAGGTGTTTGGGTCTGTTTCTTTTGGCGGTCTCCATATCAGTTCTGCTTCCAGTTCTAACTAAAAATGTCATGAGGATCATTTTTTCATGGGCATTGTAGCTCCTTTTCCAGCAGGGAATGACTCACTCTGTTTATAACCTTGTTTGTGCACTTCTCTAAAGCAACCCACCTGGGCTAGATGGGCCAGTGGTCTGAATGTATGGCAGTGACTATGAAGATATATAGGCCACATTCCAATGAACAGAGGTAAACTATAATGACTCCACTCAGTAGTAGTCAGATGAATAGTGCAAACCAAAAGTAGTACTGAGGCAATCTCCCCCTTAGCCAAGATGTAATGATTACTGAACTGTGGTGTCCACCCTCACGCTGATACGTGTTAACAGTTACTATGAAATACAAACTGAAGAGGTGTATGTACTTTTCAGTAGTATGTATTTCTCTTCCTACTCCTGATTAATGCTGGTTTTGCACTCTGTTTGCGTGAATGCTCCAGGAGGATAAAACAGAAGTAAGGCCCAAGCAGTGCAGGCACCAGGCATGTGCCACATGTGCACCCGCACATGGCCCCAAGGCTAGCTGGGGCCCAGCGCTTTCCTGGCTGGGAGGCAGGCTGCAGCTGGCTTCTCCCCCAATAAGTTCTTCTGCCTCCGTTCCCTGGCTCTGGTCCCCATCCCTCACCTGCCTCTGCCTGCTAGTAGTGCTGCAGCAGGAGGAGCAGAAGGACACCTGATCAGACAGGGAGATAAAGCTGTTTGTTTACAAACAACAACCCCTCCCCATGTGAGTGATCAGAAGGTTGTTGCCTTGTAAAGAAGGTTCTTCGAGATGGCTCCCAACATTCTCACAACTGGGTTGTGCATGCTCACCCTATTCAAATAATAGACCATGTGATGGTCTCGAGCTCCTCTAGTATAAAAAGCACTCTTCCTCCTCAGAATGACAGTTCCTTCCAACCCTTTCTAGGAATATAAGAAAATAATTCCATGCCAGGCTGAAAAGGTGGGTGTTGTGAGACTGTTAGGAGCCATCTCAAAGAACCTTGTTTACAAGGCAGCAACCTTCTGTTCTTCTTTGAGTGGCTCCTCACAGGCCATTTTTACATGGCTCCGCTGGGTGGGGGGTCCTTGGACATGCCGGTACATGGGCGGGGCATGCACACAGCCACACACACACATCCCCACTCACCCCCCACTCATCCGCACCCATGGAGTAACCACTGTTTTCTCCAGTTGCTCAGTGCATGGGGATGAGGGGGGGGGGGGGGGGGTGAGTGGGGATGCGTGTTAGGCGGGCGCATGCACACACCCCCACTCACCATGGGCACATGTGCCACGTCATGCACACGGGGCTCCCCCACCCATGAACACACAGAAATCTGTGTGTTCATGACTGGGAGAGGCCCGTGTAAAAAGGGCCACATTCTCACAACTGTCTTACTTATACCATCTTAGGTAGGAATTTAGGATGTAAAGCAATATCTATTCTATCTTGGAAAATCTGCAAATATGGTTCGGAGATTATTATGGCTGCTATTTCACTAACTCTTCTTAATGAAGTTATTGCTAACGGGAATACTGTCCCATAACCAGTTCATTTGTGCCCCCCATATAATCAATTCACACTGCCCTGGGGGCACAAATGAACTGGTTATGGATGGGGGGGCAGTGCAAATTGATTATATAAGGGCCAGGGGCACAAATGAATTGGTTATGGGATGAGGACAGTGTGAATGGATTATGGGGCATAACTGAACTGGTTATATATATGTTTCTTTTCATGGAATAATGTGCTTAATAGGCTGGCTGCATTTTGGGTGTCTTGTGTGTTTGATAGCAGCACCTCTGGACCAGTTGCACTGCGTGCGTGCACAAGTCACAGGCGGTACCAAGAAGCAACTGGCCCTGGAGGCCAGGCTGGCTAAGCTCACCCTTCTCCCCCAGTAAGGCAGCAGATGCAGTCAGTCTCTCTGTGCCTGCCTCACTGCCCACTCGGCTGCCCCTGCAAGAGTGGTCATTGACATTTGGCTGGGTGGGGGAAGCATTGGGAGGCCATGCTGGGACCAAACTACACTGGGCCCAACAGTCTGTGTGTAACAAGGCAATCCCCTAGGATACTTGAATTCTTGTCTACTCATCTTTCTGCTTCAGTAATTGACAACTTAACGCATTTAGAGCAGCGCTACTTAGTTA
The DNA here is from genome assembly GCA_003113815.1 of Sphenodon punctatus. Taxonomy (NCBI): domain Eukaryota; kingdom Metazoa; phylum Chordata; class Lepidosauria; order Sphenodontia; family Sphenodontidae; genus Sphenodon; species Sphenodon punctatus. Next base: position 1,690,693 of record QEPC01001471.1, on the reverse strand, counting down.
GTGATGGTTCATCCATTCAGCTCTACAGCTCTAATAAAAGACTAGTTCAACAGTTCTCCATGCGTTTCCCAAGTGATTTGGTGTACCACCCATACCTCATCTCATCCGCTTTCATTCTGATGCTAATTGGAAACTTGTTCTTAATTTTCAGACTCTTGCTTCTCTTTTACATACAAGTTACCTTCCCACCTCTTCACAGTTGCCAACCTCATAGTGTCAGGTTGGGTTCTCCCTCCCGGGTGGGCAATCCCACTTGCCCTGCCTGTTTGTTACAAAATGGTTTTAAAGTCCGTAACTTTGTTGAACAGTTGAAGGAAACAAGAATGTTCTTGCTTCCCAAGATTCCAAGCAGAATTTTCAAAGCCCAATTGGATACTTTATTATTATTAGCAAGCATTTATATAGTGACAGCAATGTACCTGTTGCTTTACAAAGTATCTGAATAGACATGGATACTTGCTTTCTTTATCAAGCTTTTATGTAATACAATATAACCTCCCATATTCATGTCTCATCTCCAGATGTTTCTTTATTCTGGATATGCTCTAAGTCTCTGCAGTGTGCAGCCGTGTTCTGTGAATCCTTGCAGACTCCAGCACCCAAATCACACATCACACTGTGATTACTCAATTAAGCCATCAAGCCTTCTCGGGATCAACATGCCTATGTCACATACATTACATTCCCAGAAGCTTTGGCGCATTAGAGTCCAATACATGAAACTGATGACAGGCAGCATTCACTTAATAAGCAATTGCCACAGGGTAAAGAGGTTGTTCAGGAAAGCAGAGAAGTTAGCTTGGAAACCAGACAAGAACATCGACCCCGTAAAAGAAAATATATTCTCCTTCAGAGCACAGGTAGCTCTCAGACAGGTTTCTTAAGCCATCAAGTTTTGCTGCTCCATCAACGATGCCAATTTATTATTTGTGCATGTGCCTGTGATTAAATGCCCTCCCTTCCTAGGGCCCTGGGGAAAATCAGAAGTTGGTGTGGGGGTAAGGTTGCCACCTATGTATATTTTTCCAGACCACTTATGAAAAATACATGTTGCAGGGCCTGCACTGGGCCCTGCAACATGTATTTTCCATAAGTGGCCTGGGAAAATATACATAGGTGGCAATCCTATGGGGGTGGGGGTGGGAAAACACAGCTGAATCACTATTAAAGTATGACATTTCATAGAATGTGTCAGCATCATCTAGGGTTGCCACCAGCCCTAGGATCATCAAAAGTCAGAACCTATGACATCTCCCACTGGGGGCATGTGGTGAAACAGGCCATACATGGCCCCTTTAAGACTGGTCTGCTCATCACTGTAGTCCCTCCCCTTTGAGGATTATAACAGGGAATGGCTGCAGAGCAGGAGCAGTCTGGAGGGAGCTGAATGCTAAAAAGAACAGTCTGGGAGCTAGCCAGGGTCCTGACTCGCAAAGACAAAAGGGGATGGTGCTGGAAGGGGGTTAGGAGCCTAGGGAAAGGACTCTCTCCCATTACTGTTGTATGGGGAGTTAGAAAATAAAGTCTCGTGTGACAATGACTCCTGACTGAGTATGGGAGAATGATCATGCACAGACCCACCCCAGCAGGCAATATATACGTTACAAAGCAATGTATCCGCTTTCAAGACTGGCCCTCGAATTTGCAGAGCTTGGAAATGGGGTCTCCTGGGCAGGGGGGTGGCAAGACCAAGGAGAACAAGACTCTGACAGTTCCATTTCCAGTCCCTAATGCTGGCCAACATGGCAGCTGTCACAATCACACTTCTCCAAGCTGTTCATAACGCAGCAGAACAGGGTTTTCCTGAGTGGCTTTCATAAACGGATAATTCATAAAAATGAAGGGGATATTCATAAAAATTCAGCTTGAAAAGCCATGAAAATACTATGAGATAATCCTAATGGAAGGTATCTTCCATATGATGTTTGGCCACTTATAACAAGTAGTTAACCTGTGGAAACCACTTGAGTGGCCACCTCAGATTGTGTCTGGAGTGGCTTCTCAAGTGGTTCATTGCCATAGGAGTCTCACCTGGAACAGTCGTTCAGCTATGAGAGTCAGTGTGGTGTAATGGCTAAGTGTGCGGGGGGCAGGGAACCTGGTTCAAGTCTCACCATAGCCAGAAATATTCACTGGGTGAGCTTGGGCCAGTCACAATATTCTCTCAGCCTAACCGGGTTGTTCTCACAGGGTTGTTGTTAGGATTAAATAGCTGTGTTATATGTCAAGTGCTCTGAGGCGGGGAGGGATGCTATATAAAAATAAAGATTATTAAATATCACAAAGTACCTGGCAGAAACTTCCCACAGAATGATCAGGTGATGCTTTCCAGTTTCCACAGCTTTTTAAGCCATACATTAATAGCACCTCAAAGCAGCCCTAGATGTGACCAAGGCCTAAAGTTCCTTCATTTCAAATCTGGGTTTCCCAATGTTGGAAGTGTGGGGATGTATACAGAACTGGGGGATTTGGTTCAAACTGCACCAGTCTTTCCAAGGGTTCATGTGCCTAGTTGGGTGCCATCTCTCATTTGGATGCCGAGTGCACCCGCCTCCTTCTGGGCTCCTCCACACAATGCCCACGCTGATCACTACACAATAAGCAAACGTTCCATGTCACTGCCTAGCACAGCTGTTGCTTCCGTGCATTGTCACAGTCTCGGCTCAGCGTCTCATTTTAAACAATGCCGAAGAAAACAGATGTCGGCTTTTATTGCTTCAGAGAGACTGTGGTGCCGATGCTTTTATGACTCAGCCCCGGCTTAATAACACAGAAGTCAAAATGATAGTTTTGCCCGAGAGATGCTCAAGTCCCCATCTGTCTGAGAGATGAAAAAGTAAAATTCATCCCACTTCTTGCCAAGAGGGAGGCAGCCAAGGCAGAGCTAGGTCAGCAGAATTAAAGTTTTATCCCCTTTTGGAGATTTGAACTCTTACTAAACCTTCTGTGCTGTGCTTAGAGATCTGTCCTCTCTCTCCCTCTCTCGCTCTCGTTTCACTTATCAACTGAAGAGCCAGTAGTTAGCATTTTTTTCTTTAATATTAATATCAGTGCAGACTTACACCTTGTGCTAGATGGATATATATTACTGCATTTTGCTCTGTCTATATGACTTTTTACATGCCCGAGGAAGGGCCCTGTGTACCTTGGAAGCTTGCATACTCTCACCAACAGAAGGTGGTCCAATGAAAGCTATTATCTGAACTACTTTGTTTCCATCTCTTACAACTGGAACCAACACAGCAACCACCCTCTCTCTCTCTCTCTCTCTCTCATACAATGGGTGCTTTTAGACAGATGGGGAGACTGTCTGCCCCCAGAACTGCTCTGGGGGTGTGGGCAACCACCCAATGCTCTAAAATGGCACCTGCAACTCTATATAGTATTGTCCGGGGCAACGGCCACCCAGGAGTGGAGCTGCAGCATAGGTCTCCCCATGAAACAGACAGCAGCTCCACTTTCACCCAGTGCCCCAGGTTTGGCCAGCCTATTATGCAAGTGGCACTTCAGGAGGTTCGGGAACACCACCAGCAGGGCTGCCCTGGAATAGGCACAACCTGCTTCTCTTGCACATCTGGCTTTTAAACAGACTGGCCAACCTGGCGGTGAAGCGGGCTGGTGTGGACAGAACCAGAGCTGCTGTCCATCTAAAGCACCCATCGTGCTCTCTTGGAAATTTGAACAAACCACATGTCCCCACGCAGTCCAGCAGCTCAGATGTCACAAAGCACCTGGTGGAAACCCACGCCATTATCCCATGTTGTTCTCGATGGCTTTTTAAGCCACAGTTTTGTGACCTCTGAGGGGGTGTTCCTCACAAGTTGAAGTGGTAGGTTCTCTTCCCATGGCTTTACCACAGATTTATTTGGTTGTGCGAACACTTTAACCTTCTGGTTTGCGGCAGGCTGGAGCAGTTAGGGAGCTGATGGCCCTTTAAGGCTATAGCTCCAGACCTAACTAGATCATCTGAGTGATCATACCTGGGCTTGGCTGAGGCTAGAAAAGCTTGAAGCTCAGAAGGAAGAATGTCTGGTGTGGAGAGAGGGTGTAGGCATGGCTCTGGGAGTAGAGCTGAGGGGAACCCTGTTTGCTAGGGCTGAGGAGGAGAGAGCCCTGTCAAGTTGGAACCCCTGGCTGAAAGGACTGCCTAAGAGAGACAGGAGTCTACTGGAAACTTTCCTTATTTATACAGAGCTAAGGAGGGCTATGTTTTGTGTTGGGGGTGGCAACCCCTGGGGCCTCACCTGTTAGGGGGAGTAGTGAACTGGTTACAGGGGAAGTGGAGGCCAGACTCAAAGCACCTTAGAGTTGCGCTGCCTGAGGCTATATGCAGTTTTCAGGGACTTTCTCAAGTGGTGCTGCAGGGACCTGAGCTCAGTTCCCCTAATGTGCGTTCAGGGTCAGCTCCCTCTGTCACATGGTTATTTATTCCAGGAAGCAGGAGAGGTCTGCTGTGCATTTATTACATGGTGAATAGCTCTACCAGGTGTTTGTATGAACGCCATTAATTCCCTGGATATGCCAATTTGCCATGTTTTACAATCCAGAAACAGGATGTCTGAAGCGAGGCTGAAATGAATATTCTGCGCAAATACCAAATTTGATTAATTCAGTATTTTTTTTTTCATTTAAGAGAATGAAGTACTGAATAACAAAATACATAAATAAATAAATTAGATAAAGGTGTGAGTTTCTTGCTGGCCTTCCCCACCCTCACTCTGACCCTCCAATTTCTGTTCAACACTCTGCTGCCCAGGCCCGCCACCTGGTCACCTGCTGCTTTGATGTCCAACCCCTTCTCTTCTCCTTCTACTGGTTCCCTCTTCCCCTTTGCATACAGCACAAACTTCTTATCCTCGCATTCAAGGCTCTTCATGGCCTCACTCCTCCCTATCTTTCTGCCCTCGTTTCCTGCTATTTTTCCACCCAGGAACTTCACTCCTCCTCTGCCAACACCCTCAAACACCCTAGAGTTTTCATCTCTTTTAACCAACCTGATCCCATCTTGCGGCTCTCTACACTTGAAACTCCTTCCTCAAGCACATTTGCTCTGTTCCCTCTCTCCAACAAACCTACCTCTTTCATAAGGCTTTCCCTGGCTCCCCAGCCCCACAGTCTGTTCACTAGGGATGGGACTTTCGGTTTCAGTTTTAACCAAAAGAGGCCAAAGGTGGCCTCTTTTGGTTAAAACCAAGAGATCCAAGAATTGGGCCCATCTCAGTTCCTAATTCTCAAATCGTCTGTTCCCGTTTAAAGTCAATGGGAAATCCTCCCATTGATTTCAATGGGAAGAGGGAAACCTCCTCCACCCCCACCACCCCACTCCTAGCCTTGGAGGGTGCGGGTGGGGATTCATTACCCCTAACACCCCTACTCACCAGGGCCTGACTTTACCCAACCCCCAATCCCCAGGGCCCCTGTAATGTTTACCATTGCTAGTCTGGTCCGAAGGGTGGGGTCACGGGTGGTGGGTGTGGGACAGCCCCCCAGGTTTCTCTCCATCTCAGCTTCCTATGTCAGATGGTTCTTTTTCCCATTGAAGTTAATGGGAAAAGAACCAAAACCAAGAGAACCGACACTGATAAGGAAACCGAGATCTGAGAGAGCTGATACTGAGAGAAACCGAAACCAAAGGTTTGCCCAGAGTCCCATCTCTACTGTTCACTGATGCTTCTTCTACTGTCCTAGAAGCCTCCACCCCTTCTCCCCTTGTAATGAAGCAAAGCATGTGCATCTACGGTGGCCAGATATGCAAAATTTAGAGAACACTTATGAGAAATACAGGTTGCAGGACTGCATTGAAGCCAATGCAGCCCTGCAACCTGCATTTCTCATGTTGTCACGTTGCGTGCCTCTTTTTTTACAAAAGGAAAGAGAGCTATGTTTCCCAGCAGACAAGATCTAACTGGATTGGGCCATTCTTTTCCAAGTTGTATAAAATGAGTTTACACTTTACTTTGAAGCCAGACTAGCAAAGCAGAGTAACATAAAGATAATGATATTTATAAATAAATGGAACAAGAGACTCAGAATATTATAAAAAATAAGCATAGTTTACTTAAATTTAAATAGAAAATATCAGTAGCTTACATAGAATGGTACTGATAGTCAATCAAAGTTACATGATTTAAAAAACACTTCTATTTTAAGAAAATAGCTTCTAAAAGCTTAACATATGCTCAATTCATTGGCTCAAAGATATCAAAAAATTATACTTCACTAGACTCTGTACCCCAATCTTCCATGAGAGAGAAACCCCAACATCAGTTTAGGATTTCAGTCTGAAAAAGCAAAGCCAGTGTCTCCCTTCCTAAAGCAAACTTGCAGTCCTGAGACACTGACGCTGATGACGTCAGTTAGTATGGAAATACACAGGATTCCAATTGGTTCTCTTAATTCTGAGCAAGTAAGGAGACTGAACAAAGAGTCAGATTTCCTTCAAAGTTTGAACAAAACCTCATATTTCCATCAAAATTAATTGTCAGATTACAGAGAGAACTGACCACAGCTTCAAGGTTTCTTAACCAATTAGTTGAAGCAGCTGTGCCTGCTAGGAAAAACTAAAACCTGGTCCCCGTGAAAAATGCGCTGCTGCGATTCGCGGTTTTTGCGCAGAATCCTGCCTTAGGCAGGATTAGCGCAGAAACCAGGGAAATCCCTGCGGA
>QEPC01001471.1:1648542-1683720 GCA_003113815.1 Sphenodon punctatus | reverse complement strand
GCTCTGCCTTTCATGCGGGGGGGGGGCTTCATGCTGCGTGCTCTGCCTTTGGGGGGGTAGGTTAGGAGCTGTGCCCTCTGCTTTGCCATGTGTTTTTTTGGGGGGGGTTAGGAGCTGTGCCCTCTGCTTTGCCATGTGTTTTTTTGGGGGTGGGGTTAGGAGCTGTGCCCTCTGCTTTGCCATGTGTTTTTTTTTGGGGGGGTTAGGTGCTGTGCCCTCTGCTTTGCCATGTGTTTGGGGGGGGTTGCCTGATATTTGAAATACCCATACACAGAAAAAATTATAAGCAATTTTTTTTATTCATTGGTACAAGGAAATGGATCACCATCTGACAGTTTTAATTTTACTAGACTTGTTTTGTAACTTTTTGGGGTTGCAGAATTTTCAATTTGGAGTCGCAGAATTTTGGGGGGGAAATTGCAGAAGAATCGGGGCCCTGACTAAAACATAAAACTTTCACTTTGGAGATGGCTGTACCTGGCATCATTTGTCATTTAGACATATAAACTGATAAGGCCCTTGGTTTGGCCTCCAACTTTAGCCATTTTTTTCTGTTTCCTTGAATACGGTGAAAAGTTCACTGAGAAGTTCTTAAAAAGTTCATTCGAACATGCGCTGAGGAGGCCTCAGCCTGAACAAAGGTACAAGGAATTCCTGTATAGACTGATTCTAAAAATCAATGTATTGGATACAAATTAATACAGTAAAACACAAGTTCAATACATTGAAACAGAAAGTTAATATATTGAAACTCAAAATCAATACATTAGGAATACAGATGACCAAAAATATATGCTTATAATAGGAAATACATGACAATGTGTCCTCTAAAATTTGCATATCTGACCACTCTGTGTGCACCTGTGACTACTTGGTTGTATCCCCATCTCTCCCTATTTCCCCTCTCCCTTGTCTCCACTCCATTGTCCATCCTAGATTGTAAGCCCTTTGAGGCAGGGACCTGTCTCTAATTAGTGACTTGTCAGAGTCAGACATATTTCTGGCACAATGATAATTTCTCAATAGCGTCAAAGATGAATTTAAACATTGGTTCATGGGAACAAATGTGCAAACTCTCTTTGCAAATATGAAATGTCAGATATTTTCAACCCAAGCCTGAATGCATCTTTAGATTAGTTAAGCACATTAATTGTTGGTTTCAAAAGCACAGGAAAACCTGGGATTCTTCTGAAGAGAAACAGATGTTTCCTGATTGAGAAATTCCCAGCAGCTACCAGGGGTTTTCTCAAGACCTGCTTTTACAGAACAGAAGAGCCTTTGGTCTCGAGCCTTTCTCCTTAACATTCTCTTCTAATTTACCTGTGCTTAATGAGAACAATTCAGTCCCCTTCACTCCAGAGAGTGGTGGAGCCTTTCATATTTGTGATTGCTTTGTTGTTAGATCAACATGGCTCTTTATAAAAGGAAAGCCATTTAATGGCGATTTTAAAGCTTTCCTATGGAAATTATGTGTGCTAATTACTCACTAGGCTGGATCAAAAGCCAAACCAAGAAGTGAAAGGCCAACCACAGTGGTATTTCCCAGGGCCACTTAGCTTGGCTCCTGCTGGATTTGAGGGTAGTTCAAAGTTTGGGCATGATCAATCAATACATGTTGCACAGCCTATTAAAAAGAACAACTTTGAACCTGAGGGAAACTGAGAGGGCTCCACTGTAGCCAATAGACCATGCTGCTTTACACCCACTGGAAACCTGGTCCATTAGATCTAAGCCAATTTGTATCAATATTCCCTCTGATTTTTGTGCTGGCCAGCACCCAAGTAAACATTTCTAGGGACTCACAAATGCTGTAGTAAGCAATCAATGGTGCCATGTTCCTAAATCTTTCCTCAGTATAGGACATAGCCTGGCCTCTCAGCGTAGCTCTGAATTTGTACTTTACCATCCAAGACATTACTATCCAAGACCTACCTTTTCCATTAGGCTTTTCCTAGCTCCTCACCCCCATGGATTGCTCCATGACGCTTTCCCTTATACTGTCATCCCTCGGAGCCACACCAGTCTACGCACACAGGCAGTAATTTGACCATCCCCAGGGTCCTATGAAGCCTAGTTATGCTGCTTCCAAACTCCCACTGATTTTAAAGAATGTGGATTGCACCCAAAATCTCTTAGCTTGCCCAAATAGCATGTTCACTATATGTTCACTATATATAGTATAACATATAATACTATATGTTATGGAGTTCTGGAAGGATTAAGAGGAGAGCAGAAGGCAGGGGTGAACCCTTACACTATGTTTTCCCCATTGACAGCAATGGGGAAAACGTAGTGAACATGGGTCCTTGCATTTAATCCAGCCCCCAACACGGATACTATGGTAATGAGGGCTCTGTGTGCCATGGCCATAATTATAGCAGGGGATGTGGGAAACACATCCCTCCACACATTTCCTCCCCCCGTAGTTCCAGAGTAATGGGGCAGTGCTTATGTTGGTCAAGAGGGTCCACACATTTTAGCCCAAGGTTATGCCACTCTTGGGAATCCCACAGACAGCAGAATACAAAGGCTCCAGGAGTGTCTCCACTCTTCCTTGAGCCTTAGAGTAGTTGGTATGCTCATTGTCTCTTCTCTTCCCTTAGCTTGTGTGGGAGGAAGGCGTTTCTTTCCTGTACGCTACAGAGTTTGCCTGGATGCTATTTTTCCCCACCCTATATTTTTCTCCTTGTCTGTTTGTCACCTCCGTTCGCCTTACTCCTTCTTTAAAGAATTTGTTCCTAGAATAATTTTATTACCAGTCTCATGAGCAGCTGCTGTGGTTTGCTGTGATATTTTCAATATGGACAGGAAGGCTCAGCCTCAAAGAGTTGCTACAAGATGGGCTAAAGGGACTGCAGCTTCTTAGAGGAGCTATGGAACCACGGTTCTGTTAGTGGAACCATGGGCTTTGAACCATCATGCTAACCCTTTCTTTTAAAGAGAAGGTGACAGTGGCTGGTCAGCTACCACTGAGTGCCTACAAGATTGGCCAAAGCAGTCTACCGCTTCCCACCTGTTCTGATGCCTTGTGTCAGGTAGGCTCTCCACCCAAATGGTCAGCCCCCAGCCAGGTCAGCACTATGGAGAGCTCCCAGTGTATAGCTGGTTTCAAGCAGAGTTCCTTTCTCACTCCTGGCTAGGGCTGATGTGGCAGCAGCTGTTACCGCGCCGCGATTCCATTCCACCATTTCGGAATTGCCCGCGCCACACTGCGGCTTTTCTGCGGACATTCCACTAATTCCGCCAGCATTCTGCAAATTGCAGAATTGTGGGGAAATTGCGGAAACTGTCAGAAAACCGCTGTTCCACTATTTTGTGGTGCTGGCAGAAGTAGCAAAAATGTCATGTTTCCGCTATTTTGCGAAGCCTGTGGAAGTAGCGGAATGAAATTAGCGGCACTGTGGAAATAGCAGAATGAAACTAGCGGATTGAAAGCCTCTGCCACACTATACCACTAATTGTGGAAACGCTGTTTCCGGCGGAAATAGCTACTGCTGCGACATTCCGCTACAGCCCTACTCCTGGCCAACAGCAGACTGAAAATGCCAGAGGTTGCTGCTCATATAGCCCCAGAAGAGGGTGGGGCCAGGACAGCCAGCAAGCCTTCTTAAAAGGCCACTGTCTGCCCTGTCACACAGGGTCACTAGCTTGGCTATGAAATCTGAAGATCCAGGGATGGCATATGTCTGTTGCAAGTATATGGAGCACCACACCTGTCACTGCCTTAGACTCAAAAGCCCCACCTCCTACCTTAGATGGGGCTGGTGATTTGACAAATCCACGAAAGGGACTGCTGTCTATGCCATTGCATCTGCAGGCATGTTGCATGCCAGCCCCACCAGCTGGAGGCATCTGCACAGCAATGGTGGGGAGAGGCCCACGTACAGAAACAACTCTCCCACTGGCAGCCTCTCCTGGAGCCCATAGGGTAGAGATCTGCTGCTAACATTGCTGCTGAAAATCTAGAAGAACGCTCATGAGTCCCTATATCCCACAATGTGAATATTTTATTTTGTGTTGGCTCTCCAAATCTAAATTGGCAACCCAAGCAATTGCTGCAGGTTAGGGTGTGTGAATGGCTAAGTACTATCAGGGCAAGATTGCATGGAACATTGACTTTGTTAGCAAGATGTTCCATAGTCTAAAATACATTTCTGTGACATTTCTCAGTCCCCATTTATGGAACAGACAGGAGCATCTAGCAGGTAATAGGCAGATGCAGTTCCAAGTGAACCACATGTAACAGAACGGAGACCCTGTGGGCTGTGGCCCCTTTAAGAGCCAGGGAGTGGAGGGCTAGCCACGTCCACTCCTGGCTATAAGAACAGGAGAGTCAGACAAAGAGAGTTAGTCTGTGCCTGACTCTGGTAAGAGAAGCATCTTTCCTGTGTGCTGTGGCCTCAGCAGGAGTGCTGAGTGTTGAAACTCAAACTGAGGATTTAGGACAGTCTGTGCATGGATGCAGAGAGAACAATTTTGCTAGTACTTCAGCAGGATCATTGACCTAGATCCTGAAATCCTGCTGTCAAGGTGCTGAGAACTGCCTGAGGAACGCTGTGGACCAGAGTCCTGAGGAAGGATACAGTAAGGCCACTTTTACCCGGATGCCACCCACCCACAAAGACCTGGAAACACCCATCGGATGGGTGGGAGAGCATCCGTGTAAATGTCCATGGGTGGGTGGGGGTGTGTGCACGACCCACCCGCCAACACCCACGGAGCAGCCGCGAGGGAGCCGGAACCCTCCATGGGTGGAGATGGGTGTTCAACACCCGAGCGTCTGTGTAAAAGCCAAAACACCCACACCCATGCGGAATGGACCGACAGAGCCCCACTGCGCCGGCACCATGGAGCGCACATGTGCTGCCACGCAGACATGCCCACAGGGCGGGGGGACACTGGACATCCGGCTGAGAGCCCGTAAAGGAGGGAGGAACCACGGCACATGCACGTGGGCTCCCACGATGGCGAACAGGAAGGCCCACGAGAAGACAACGGGAGCCAACACCGCCCCACGCGGCGGAAGGGGCCGGGTGAGCACGGGGACCCTGGGGCGACCGGGGGGGCCAAGTCCCGGCAAGGTAGTGTGGGGGGGATGCACCCCATGTGGAAGGTACAAGGGGGGTAATGGACCGCCGGCAAGGGGGGGGGCAGGGGGAACAGGTGGGGAATAGCGCCAGGAAGTAACACGGCACACATGTCCCGACCCAGGGCAGAGGGTCCGCACCAAAGGTCCCCCCGGTTGATGACCCCCAGCCCAGCACCTCCCAAGGGCATGGCCTAAGGAGCAGCAGCGAGAGCGAGGTGAGCGCGAGGGCACACACAACACACCCCTGGGAGGGGAGGGCCGTGCCCCGGGCCCGACCACCAAGCCCGGGGGCACAGGGCAGAGGGCAGCAGCATAACCCTGTCCCCTGCAGGACAGCTCCCAGACAACAGAGCACCGCACCACCGGGATGACAGCCAAGGAGGGCCTCCCAGACAGTCAGGTGAGCAAATGGGAAACCCAGGGGGGAGGGGGGGCAGGCCCCATGGGTGGGCAGGGGGGGGCCAGCAGGAGCCATAGTAACCCCTATCGCACTACCCCCAACAGGACATGACCACCACCATAGCAACCACATCCACAGGACGGGCCCCATGCCACCAAGCTGGTCAGCCCCCCACACATGGGTTCCAAAAGGGGGAGCCCTGATCCAGGCAGGAGGTCAGGGACTTCATCCACGTGTGGGGGTCTGAAAGGATCCAGCACGACCTGGTGCGAAGCTACAAGACCAGACAGGTCTATGAAGTCATTGCCTAGGAGATGCAGCAGCAGGGGTACAATAGGAATGTAACCCAATGCATGAAGCAGGCAAAGGACTTGAGGTCCGGGTATAAAAATATCAGGGACAAAAATCTCAAGTCCAGCCGGGTCATGCACACAGCCAAGTTCCAGGAGGAGCTGGACAAGTTCCTCTGCATGGACGGGGACATTGTGGCCTCCCGCACACATGGCAGTGCCTTCGCCAGGCTGGCCACGAAGCGGGAGGGGCCAGCCCCATTCCACAGGGGGAGGAGGCGCCCCAGGGATCTGAGCACTGGACCAACACACGCCGCGCACACCCACAAGACCCACAGGCCATCTGGCCACAGGGACAGGGGGTGCGCGTGGAGCATGCAAAGACCCGGGATGGCCCCCAGGAGGCAGAGGAACAGGAGCCAGGTATGATCGCCCCAGCGGGGCCCGGGGGGCTGGGGGTGGGATCGGCCCGGACAGAGCCACTGCGGCCAGGGCCGGGGGCGGGCAAACAGTAATGGTACCCCCTTCCATTGCAGCTCAAGCCTGGAGGTGCACGAGGTGGAGGTCATGGAGGATGAGGAGGAGGGGGGGGCAGGCAGCGCCCCCACCACTAGCTGGGCCACCCTCCATGGCAGGGCTCATGGACCATGGAGGGGCTGGGTGCAGAGGGGGGTGGAGGTACTGTGGGAGGCTACCCTGAGGGTGAGCAACCACAAGCAGCAGGGCCCAACAAGGCACGGGGTGGTGGTGGCAGGTGGGATAGGCCGGTGGACCCACAGCGGCCCCTACAGAACACAGGATGGACCCGGGCCCCACCTGCAGCGATGTGCAGCCAGGGGCGATCCCACAAGAGGGCAGGGGGGTCCCAAAGGGGAGGGCAGAGGGGGGCAGCCACAATATGGGGCCACCCGACCAGGCACCCCAGGACATGTGGTACCTGGCAGCGAAGCACACTGGCTGGGTGCACTAACGTTCTGTCCAACCTCCCGTTCACAGATCAGGTGCCTGCTCACACAAGGGGAGCAGTTGCCGGCAGTGTGAAGTGGAACTGGGAGATGCGGGCCAGGAACCGGTGCCGGAGGGAGGACCTCGACAGGGAGCTGCTGGCGGAATCGCAACCATTAGCCAAGGTGGACTCCCGCAAGCTCTTGCTCATGAGGGAGCTCATCAGAGGGGAGGGGGACAGGGACTGGGAGATCCTGGCTGCCATGATGGCCCGGTTCCACACTGAGCCCTCTGGGACAGGTGCCAGGCTGCCGCCCTCCAAGGCGAGCAGTGGCGCGCCTGTGACAGGCTGGAGGGTCAGGCCTCACAGCTCATGGACCTCATGGGGGAGGCCATGGAGGCCCTGCAGCATGACCCCCAGCACGACAGGCCACGCCATGCCGCGGAAGGAGGGCCGGCAGCCGACCAACACCATGGCAGCTTCCCACTGGTGCTGGTGCCCCCCCTGCACCTGGGCCACCCATGGTTCCCCCAGCAGCAACCCTATCCGGGCCTTGTCCATGGGGTCCCCCTCCCCCACATGGGCCGGCTGGACCCGCTTGTGGGGCCGCCCCTCCAGCCTGCATCCCCTGTGGTTCCGCCCCCACTGCCACCCTGATCCTTCCACCGGGAGGCGACGCCCCCACCCCAAGACCCGTGCACCCCAGGTCGAGCAACCCCAGGTCAAGACCCCAAGACCATGCACCCCAGGTCGAGCAACTCCAGGTCAAGACCCCAAGACCGTGCACCCCAGGTCGAGCAACCGCCCATGGAGGCCACTCCACCCCCACAGATAAGGCCTCAGCACCCCAGGCCCCGGGGGTTGTGGGGTGCAACACCGGGGGGGGGCCAATGGGAAACCAGGGAACTGGGTGAGGTGGGACCCCGGTAGGGAACACATTGTGGAACCCCCGCTGCAAGTGCATACACGTGGTACACGGGATGGGGAACGACACCACTGCCAGGGACATGTGTACCTGCACGGTGCCTCAGCACGTGACTGGGCAGGTGCCATGATACCATGAGCGGACCGTCCCAGGGGGGCACCTTCAGAGAGCACCCTACGGCACAGGCCTTGCTCGTGTGGGGAGGAGGGGACTCCCCAGACTCCTATGGGGCACCCAGGTGCCAATGCACCGACAAGGGACAGAGATGAGTGCACAAGGTGATCCCTTAACCCATTCTTGCTCCTCCAAGCAGGGACCAACAGCAGAGGCTGGTGTGTGTGGAGCAGTCAGTGGATGACAGGGAGGCCGGACCATCAGTCTGGAGAGCCCTGCAGCCAGCTGCAGCGAGGGCATGCCATACAGCGAGCCCCGGTGGTGCGGCCAAGAGGGGTAGAGGCCACCCCAGACATTGAGCACAGCCCCCTTCCATTGTACATATCCCCCCAATAAAGGTGTTGTACCTAAACCTTGCTGTTGCTTCCTCTGTCTGGGGACATGGGAAGTGGGGCGAGGGGGGTTGGTTGTGCAGCGTGCAGGGGGGCACTGGCAGGTATGGGGCTCCGTGAACTCCCTGGCCAGCTGGCAGGTCTGGAGGCTACGCCAGCGATGCCTCATGCAGTTGAGGTGGCAGGAACAGGTGTGCACTGGACCTCCTCATCTGACCCGACTTCTGTTGGCTGGCGGGCATGTGCCGGCCCAGCACAACCCGCAGCCAACAACGTGGGGAGGGCGCTCACCACCGGGCAACCCACGGGACCCATTTCCTGGACCCAGTAGGCCACACATGGAATGGAGGGCAGGATGCAGGTAACGGGTAGGGCCCTGTAGTTTGGAAGGGAGTCCCAGGCCTACAGACATGGGTGTGGGTCCGGCGCTGGCCAGCGGTCAGCTGCCCGGGCAGCAATGCGGTGGCAGATGCCATCCCTGTTCCCCTCAGAGCTGCACAGCATCTGACAGCCGCTCGCCTCACCCATCGCAAGAGCGCTGCCCTCCTGAGGTTTGCTGCCCTCCGCAGCCGTGTCCCCAGGAGGGTGAACCGCCGACTCTGCAAGCGGAGCAGGGTAATCTGCCGGAGCAGCGTGCGCAGCAGCAGGAGGCCCATGCCCAGGAGGTGCACCAGCATGGCCTTGGGCAGTGGGTCCTCTTCCCACGGCAGCATGGTGCTGCTGCTTCCCACTGTTAGTGGGAGGGGAATGAACAAAGAAAGAAGCAGGATACTCAAGGCAAAAGCCCTTTGACGTACGTTCAATCGCGGGGATGACTCGGGGAAGCAGTAAGAGTCCACAAGGGAGCTAAAAGTGCCCGTCAGGGTAGAGTTGTGACCCAACTGGCAGTGGAAGCCTAGACCTCATCATCATAGGGCACCGAGCAGATTGTACTGCACCTTTCCCCAATATCCCACACCAGGCACCCTCTGGCAGCTTGCACAAACCATGAGATCAGGGAGGGAGTGTGCGGGTAGTGAGAAGGGGGAGGCAAAGGGGGTCCTGACAGTGAGGAGGAGGACAGGGACTGCAGCCAAACTACCACCCCCGGAGGTGCCCCCCCCCTAAGCAGGGAAAAGGGACTCGCACCCACTCGCACGCCTTCCACTCACTCACTCACCCGTGGAACACAGGACAGGAACACAAGCACTCACCTTTCACACCGTTTCCACACAGCACATGCAGCATAGGAACTTCCAGAGAAGCAACAAGAGGAGGGGAGGAGGGCAGGTAATAGCAAGAAGGCAAGAGCACTCAAGAGCAACACACAGCAAGGGGCCAGTCTCTCCAATCAGTGGCACTGTGTGCTCAGCAGTGCCGGCTTTTCAAGTCTGCCACGCCCCCCCTCCTCACCTGAAGACGCGCTGAATGACGCAGCGCTGGCAGCTCCACCCCTGAGTTCTGTGTTCTGGTGGGGGACACCCCCAAGGTGCCATCTTGTTGGGGGGTTGCCGTGGCAACATCTCTTTGAGCCTGTGCTGCCCCTGGAGCTTGTGATGCTGCGACAGCGGGGCTCACTGTCGGCGAAGCGGAGACCTGACGCCGGAAGACCCTCGTATGCGGGGTTGGCTCTAACCCCTGACAGTACACACACACACCCCACGAGCCCCCTGGAAAAAGGGTCCGCAGGGCCCGGGTTTCTCCAGGTGGCGACGATGGAAGAGGTGTAGGAGCCGAGGGGCCATTGCCAGGGTCACGGGCTCCCAGGAGCAGTCGTTGGGTCCGTAGCCGACCCAATCAATCAAGTATTGGAGGTGCTCGCGGTGTAAACGGGAATCGAGGATCACTCAGACTTCATAAGCCATACCGTCTGAGGGATGGGGGGCGGGTGCAGGTGATGTTTCCACCGGTGTCTGCGGAGCAGGAGCCTTCTTTAACAAGGAGACATGAAAGGTGGGGTGAAGGCAGACTTGAGGCGACAACTGTACTTTATACATGACATCATTGAATTTCTGTATAATGGGATACAGTCCAAAGAACTTGTCATCCAATTTTTGGGATGGCCGAAGGGAGGCATAATGATGTTTGTCAATCCAGACATAGTCTCCCAATTGCAGAGGGGGCGGTCCGTGACGATGAGTGTCTGTGTATTTTTTATACCGCTGCCGAGATTGTATCAAGGTAGTCTTGGCAAGAGCATGTGCTTGATGAAGGTGCTGCAGTAGGCTACCCGCAGCGGGTACTTGGAGTGCCGGAAGGTCCAGGATACTCATCTGGGAATTAAACCCATAGGTAACATAGAAATGTGAATTCCCCAAGGAGGCATTGGGCGCATTGTTATGAGCGAATTCCGCAAGAGGTAACCATGTATACCAGTTGTCTTATAAGTAATTGATATAACAACATAAATACTGTTCAAAATCCTGGTTCACTCTTTCCACCTGTCCATTAGCTTGAGGATGATAAGCGGTCGTTGGCTTCAATTGGACATGCAAGGCTGCAAACAAGGTTTTCCAAAAATGGGACACAAACTGGGATCCACAGTTGCTAATAATCTCAAGGGGCCACCCATGCAATTTAAAAACATGGTGAACAAACAGTAGGGCCGTGCGGTGGGCTGTCGGAAGTCCTTTACAGGCAATAAAATGTGCCATCTTGGAAAAGTGATCTTCGACCATGCAGACTGTTGTATACCCCCGGGAGGGGGGAAGTGCTACTATAAAATCAATACCAATTCATTGCCAGGGTCCTTGTGGGGGTTCCATAAACTGTAAGAGACCCTGTGGGGCTTCGCGAGGAATCTTAGTTTTAGCACAAGTGGCGCAGTTCACAACATATTGTTGCCCATCTTGGGAAAATGAGGGCCACCAAAAGGTTCATTGTATCTTTTGGCAGGTACAATCTTGTCCAGGATGCCCTGCTAAGGGTGAATCATGATGGGCCCATAGGACTTGGGGATAACAGGAGGGTGGAACCATTATACACCAGTTTTTTCACACTAAGCCCTTTTCCAAGAGGTAAGATGAGTCAGGTACGGGCAGGAGTTCTTGAGAGGTGGCCTGTGTCAATTGTTCCTGGGGCAGGTATGTAGTGGCAAAAACAGTTGGAGGCAGGATAGGGCCTTACTGGGCCTTCTCTTCAGGTGCTTCCTCGTGGTAACGAGACAAGGCATCTGCTAATATATTGAGTTTACCCAGGCGGTAACGAATAACAAAAGTGAACCAGACAAAAAAGAGGGTCCAACGTGCATGCCGAGCATTAGCAATCTGTGCCGTCTATAAATATGTGAGATTCTTATGGTCTGTTACTACTGTTACCAGATGTCATGCTCCCTCCAAATAATGCCGCCAAGTTTCAAATGCCATTTTAATGGCAAGTAACTCCCTGTTGAAAATGGAGTAGTTTTTTTCCGCCAGAGTAAGCTAATGTGAGTAATAGGCACATGGCCGCATTGGTCCCTCCCTCGAAGTTGGCTGGGAGAGAACGGCTCCTAAGGCAAAGCTGGAGGCATCAGCTTCCACTTGGAATGGCTGTTAGAAATCAGGGTGGACCAAAAGTGGGGCGGTCAAAAAGGCTTTCTTTAGGTGTTGGAAGCTTCGTTGCTGTTCTGGGCCCCATATGTACTCTTGTTTTTTCTTTAACAGATGGGTTAATGGCGTGGTGAGTTCTGCATAATGGGACACATACTGGCGATTGTAGTTGATACTGCCTAAAAACTGTTGCAAGGGTTTCACCACCTTTGGAATGGGTCATCGTTGGATGGCTTCCAGCTTCTGGGGGTCCATTTGTATTCCAGTGGGGGTCAAAATAAAACCTAGAAAGGCAACAGTAGTAAGGTGAAAAGCACATTTCTCCAGTTTACAATATAGCTGGTGTGCTCGAAGCCATTGGAGGACTCTCCGAACATGTTCTACATGTTGCTGCAGGGTGGTAGAGTAAATTAAAATATTATCTAGATATGCGATAACGAAGACGTCCAGAAGATCGCTGAGTATATCATTTATAAAATGCTGGAACATAACCAGAGTGTTGGCGAGGCCAAAGGGCATGACGAGATATTCAAAATGCCATATCAGGTTCAGAAGGCAGTTTTCCATTCATCGCCTTCCCTTAGGCCGCTTTTAGACCAGACAAATTTGCGCATGATTGGTGAAAAATGTGCGTGTTTTAATGCTCGTTTACACACCTAAACCATTTTAAATGTGCATTTGCCATGATCGTGTAAAAGCCAAAAACCATTTTGAATGTGATTTTTAAATAATGTGCATTTTAAAAAACCAGTTTTGGCGTCCCCCGATCATCAAAGGGGCTCAAAACTGGTTTTTAAAAATGTGCATTATTTAAAAAAAACATTCAAAATGGTTTGGGCTTTTACACGATCATGGCAAATGCACATTTAAAATGGTTTAGGTGTTTAAATGAGCATTAAAACACGCACATTTTTCACCAATCATGCGCAAATTTGTCTCGTCTAAAAGCAGCCTTAGCCTGACCAAGTTGTAGGTCCCCAAAGATCTAATTTTGTGAAAATAGTCGCTCCTTGCAGGCGATTTTCTAATTCAGGAATCAGGGGGAGTGGATATCAATTTTTAATGGTAATGCTATTAAGTCCACGATAATCGATGCACGGACAGAGGCCACCATCCTTCTTTGGTACGAAGAAGATGGGAGCCCCCGCAGGGGAGCATGAGTGGCAAATGAACCCGTTCTTCAGGGTCTCGTTGATGTATAGACAGAGAGTCTCAAGTTTGGGGTTGGACAGGGCATAAATTCGTCCAAATGGGGGCTCAGTACCTGGTTGAAGGTCAATTGGACAATCATATGGCCGGTGGGGCAGCAATGTCGTTGCTGCCTGCTTATCAAAGTCATCCTGGTAGTCTTGATATTCTTGAGAAATGCCCAAATCTCTTTGCTGGTTGACTGTAGGGGCAGTTCCTGCTACCCAGTGCCTGGGTGGCGGGCGTTGGCATTGGAGCTGACAAAAGGGCGAGGATAGTTGTATCTGATTGATGGACCAGATAATATGCGGATCATGCCTTTGAAGCCACGGGAGGCCTAAAACCAGAACAAACAGCGGTGTACACACCACATCAAAGACAAGGGCTTCTTGATGGCTCCCTATTTGGCATTTCAATGGAGTGGTCTGCCTTACAATCGGACCTAAAATCAGGGGAGAGCTATCAATAGTATGCACAGGTTCTGGTTGCCATTTTTGTTCGGTTGGAAGCTCCTGGGCCCTAACAAAGTTGGCATCTACAAAGTTGCCTGATGTTCCAGAATCCACTAGGGCCCAGGCAATAAGAGAGCGACCTGGGGATATCTGTATTGTTACAGGAATCTGAAGATGGTGCGACTGACGCGACCAAGCTTCTGCGGGGATGCTCTTCAGAACCGAGACGGCCCCTGCCCGTCTCGGTCCGTGGCTTTTCCCGCCCCTGTTCGTGATTTGGCCAGGGAGGGACATGCGTGAATAAAATGTGTGACCTCCCCACAATTGAAGCACCCCCGGGCCTTGCGCCGATGCTCCCTCTCTTCTTTTGTAAGAGGTCCTCGGGCTGCTCCAATTTGCATTGGCTCAGGGTCTGGCATTGAAGCTGCGGCAGGGCTGAGGTTAGAAACCCTGGAGGGTCGAAACGACGGTACCCGGTTCTCTTGTCAGCGTTCGCACCGTCGTTCTGTTAGTCGGTTGTCTATCTGAAGGGCGAGATCTGCAAGTTGCTCCCAGGTCTCAGGTAAGGCTGTGAAGGCCAGCTGGTCCTTTAAATCATCACTTGGGCCTCTCCAGAACTGGACCTTGAGGACGTCAGTGGGCCAACCTAGTTCCAGGACTAGTTGCTGGAAACATGTGATATACTCCAGTAAAGGTCCCTTCCCTTGTTTCAAGGACATAATAAGGGCTTCAGCATCTCTTACCCTATGAGGGTGGTCAAAGCGAAAAGCAACGTCTTTGAGGAAGTCCCCATAGTGGGAAAGTAAAGGGCTTTTGCCCTTCAGGAGGGTAGTTGCCCAATCCAAGGCAATCCCTCCCAGGTGCCCAATGATAAAGGCAACCTTTAGTTCATCCGTGGCGTAGGTAGAGGGTTGTGTAGTGAAGGTTAACTCACATAAGACGAGAAAGCCCTGAAATAAGTGGCGATCCCCCAGGAATTTTTCAATCTTTGGACCCTTAGGTTCCCGTGGAAGGGCTGCTGCAGCCCCCAAAGGGGCTGGCCCTTCTTGCGGTATAGGTACGGGCAGTGGAGCGGCTGCTGGTGTGGAAGTCCCAATGCCTGCCTGCACAGCAACCTCCAATTCTGCTTGTTTTATCTTAACATCGTGCATTTCAAGGGCCAACGATTGCACAGTTTGGACCAACTCCGCAAGTTCTTGAGCCACCTCCATCAGAGATGAACCTGGTCAGGTTTAAGGGCGAACAGCCTGCCGATGATTCTGTTAGTGGGAGAGGGAGGAACAAAGAAAGAAGCAGGATACTCAAGGCAAAAATCCTTTGATGTACATTCAATTGCGAGGATGACTCGGGGAAGCAGTAAGAATCCACAAGGGAGGTAAAAGTGCCCCTCAGGGTAGAGTTGTGGCCCAACTGGCAGTGGAAACCTAGACCTCTATCATCATAGGGCGCCGAGCGGATTGTACTGCACCTTTTCCCAATATCCCACACCAGGCACACTCTGCTAGCACAAACCACGAGATCAGGGAGGGAGCATGCGGGTAGTGAGAAGGGGGAGGCAAAGAGGGCCCTGACGGTGAGGAGGAGGACGGGGACTGCAGCCAAACTACCACCCCTGGAGGTGCCCCCCTAGGCAGGGAAAAGGGGCTCGCTGCCCCTTCCCGCTGGGGCTGCCCAGGTGCCCTCATCCACCCTGCACGGGCGCTCCTGTGCCCTCCTGCTGTGCCTCTCGTGCCCAACCGCGGGTGCCCCAGCGCCCCCCTGTTCTGCATCTTTGTGCTTGGAGGCCCGCTTTCTCCGGCACCAATAAAGGAATGCTGTTATGTGATGTCCGGTCGTGCCTTGATTCTGTTGCAGCTGTTGCGGCTGGGTGCCCCTTCCCCTTTGATAGCCCTCCTGCCCCCAACCATGTGGTTGTGTGCAGGGGGTGTGCTTGGTATATACTGGGGGGCTCTGGGCCTGTGGGGTGGGCACCGGCTGTGAGGTGTGTGTTCCCTGGCTGCCTCCCTGCTGGGTGCTGCTGCCTGGGGTCGCTCAAGGGGTGGTATTGGTGGTGGGCGGTCGTCCAGGCACCCCCTGGCCTCACCTGTGCATTGGTGTGGCCGTGCCCATCCCCTCTGCTCCCCTCTGCTGTCACCCCCTGTTGGTGCCCCCTGTCGCCCCATCATTGGTGGTGGCGATGGATGGGCGGCGGCACCATGGGTGCTGGGCAGCTGAGCGTGAGTAGGAGTTGTGCTGTCCCTGGGCTTTGGCCCCTCCGATCCCCCTTGGTGCAGGGGCCTGGGTTGTCTCCCAGATGGTGGCACTCTGTATGTGGGAGGTGTTCCCCTGGTGGTGTCGCTGCCCCCGGCCCTCCCAGGGCCCGTAGGTGCTGGCATTCCCCAGGGCCCTGTCCCTTCTCTCCTGCAGCTGTTGTCGTGCTGCTGGCGATCCTGCACCTGGGGGCTATGGTCCTGCAACTGGAGCAG
Source organism: Sphenodon punctatus (assembly GCA_003113815.1). NCBI lineage: Eukaryota > Metazoa > Chordata > Lepidosauria > Sphenodontia > Sphenodontidae > Sphenodon > Sphenodon punctatus. The sequence goes on along the minus strand of QEPC01001471.1, from coordinate 1,667,950 downwards.
GTGGCCTAGGACATGTGGGCGGCGGGGCGACTGTTCAATGGCATCCATGAGTGTGCTGCCGCTTTGCTGGGCTCTATGCCTGTGTCCCTCCATGGGGGGTTCTGTTCCTGGGTGCACAGGGCCCGCTCTGATGGCTGTCTCCTTTCCCTCTGTCCCCTTCAGTGCAAGCCATGATCGTGGAGCAGACCCGGGAGCAGGGGTAGCTGGTGGAGCTCCTCCTGTTCGTCCTGGAGCGGTTGCACCGACTGGACCGTGCGCAGGCTGAGCGCTGGTGCCGGGCACGGGGTCGGTGGCTGTACTGACCGGGGTTCTGCCCCGGCCTGCCTCTGCTGGTGCTGTTCCCCACCACCACCTTCTGTTGCCCCGTCCCCCTCCCTGCGCGTTGCGTGGCTTCATTTGCCCTCAGTCGGCCATGTTGTGCTATCGCATCACTGTGCCGGGCGGGGCTTCCTCGCCATTCCCAGTCCCAGCCATCCGTGTACTTGCACCGGTGTTTGCCGGGTGTTTCCCGGGATGGGTGTTTGGGCGTTGGGTGTTTGCAGGCCCCTCCCCTTTCCTTCCCACAACCCCCCGTGGCGCTGTCTGTGTATATGTCTCCCTGCTCGGCGCCACCGGGTGTTTGCTGGGCCACACCCATTTCCACCCATCGGCGCTGCTGCGCCGTCCGTGTAAAAATGGCCTAAGTCTGCAGCTGTGAAGAGACTTTGTATATGGGGCCAGCCAGAGGGACTGTGGGCCTGGCTGAGCTAGGGGCTAGATGGGGAAGTGGGTTACCAAAGAGCTGCTTTGCAGTGTTGGACAGGGCACTAAGAGACTGCATAGAGACTATTGTATATATGTGTGAATAAAGACTTTGATCGGAAGCTGATTCCCTGAGAGACTAGTGACTATTTGGGACCCGATCCTGCGGGGACTTATTTAGGTTCCACTGCACCCTATCGCACCATGTCTTTGGTGGAAGCAAAAAACCACTGGATTCTTCAGTGAGATCTTTATTAAGATGGTGGCATCCTTCTGCCTTGCATGCCATCAGTCTTGCGAAAAAAGCCCTTTGTATTGAATCCAGAAAGGTTTTCTGCATTTGAGCCCTTAAGGAGAGAGTTTCAAATAGGTATCATGAGCTGACCTGCAGATCCTCCCCTGCCCAGACCTGGGATGCTGGCACAGGGATGAGCTTCCACCTGACGCTACGGCCTCCTAGGGCTCAGGGGGATTGTTTTACACAAGGGCCTCCTCGAGATGGCTGCCCACGCACAGATCCTGGGATAAAGCATCACAGCAGTTTAGGGTCAGGATCCCCAGTGCCATGCACTAAGGGGATGCCTGCTACCTTAGACTTGGGCCAGCTACAGGCTCTTTGCTCCTTCCCTTGGCTAATCTCCTCTCTCTGGGTGGCACTTCTCTGGCTGGGCAAGCCCCTGGCATGGAGGAAAAGTTCCTTCCAGGCAGCAGACATTGGTTGAGAGAGATCACTCGCACACCCTGGGCATAAATCCCCTGGAGCAATAGCACTGTCTGCTTAAACAGACACACTTTATTAAGGGAAGGGAATGGCAGTGGGAAGCTCAGGTCCACAGAAACACCAGACAAGTCAAATAATGCAGGCTTACAGTTTGGTCTGTGGGTGGGTGACTTGACTCCGCCTCTCCAGTGCTCTCAGCTCACCCGGTAAACAGTCCACTCCAGGGCTGCGTCAGCTCTCCCAAGCTGTACTCTAGTCCCCTTTCAGAGTAAGTCCATAACTAGTTCACCTTAGCTAGCCCTGCTTCAGCTGGATCAGCCGTTCTCCCCTACCAGCTACACTTTGGGGTTTTTTTTAACTGCCCTGATCCCTCCCCTCTTGGGTTCAGGATCTGCCCCCATAAACATGCCCAGAGAGAGTGAGTCCGCCTCTTGACCCTTGACTCAGGTCTGTAACTCCAACATGTGTGACTGATCAGAACCGGTTTTGACAACACCCAATGGAAAACTCGGAAGGGTCCCTCCCTCTGGATGAAAGGGACCATTAACATGTCAGACTAACTGGCTCCTGGGTGGGTTTCACCCTGGTGTGTGAGGAAATACCAAACCATCGCAGTGGACATAACTAACTCTAGCAAACTTCCACAGGTTTTTTGCAGATCAAGAAAACATAATTGTGAGCTGCATCCAATCATGCTGTCTCATCAACGTTGCCTTGTGGACCATTTTCACGATGAGTTCTATGATTAGACCTTCAAGAATATTCACTGGCTCTGAGTAGAGATTTTTGTCACCTCCAAATTCATGCATCATGCATTGTTAGCTCTTTGGACAAGAATCTTTTCCTCTTCCTTTGCCCATCATCTGGACCTGCTAGGGCAGTCAAGGCATGGGCAGCTTGCGAGATAAGGGTCCATAGGCAACCTGGGGGTTGGAGCCAATGTGGGGGTCAAGCCAGGAGGAGTCAAGGAATGGGAGGTACAGGGCTGGGAGACAAACTGAGGGAGGGAAACTGGTTTGAAGGAGGGAAAACAGAAGCAGCACAGGAGCTAGGAGGACTATACAAAACCACTGCAAATGTTGAACTGCTCTGAGGAGCCCGCGACCCTTTCAGGCTATTATAGTCAACTGGGAGCACAAGTGACCAATGAGGGGGCCAGATAGCCTCAGAGATTAACAGGAGGCTCAGCCGGACTGACTCACAATTGGTAATGCAGCTCAGCTGGGGCAGGGAGCTGCAGAGTCTGAGCTAGGGAGGCTCTGACAGCCTTGCTTAGCCCACCATTTGCACCACCTTAAAGCTTCCTCACTGTCGTCTTCATCTGGTGAATCCTCTTTTTCCATCAGTCATAACAGCAGCAGGTACCAATCATCCACTCACCCCAACAACCACCTAGTCCAACCCCCAACTAACTAACTGTATATTCATTTACCTGCTGCTCATAACATTATAATTCTGACTCAATGATTCAGGTATAAAAGTCCATTTTAATGCTTTTCTTTTTGCTAAATTGCTCAAGTCAACAAGCTAGCACAAAATGTTGATGTAAGTGTTCCTTAATAGCTCTTTGTATTAAATGAGTGGCACTTCATCACAGCGCCTGGGTACTGCTCGGCCCCTAGATTACCTCATTCATCACGTTGATAAGTATCCTTTGTTTACAGTCCCATGGATGCAAAGAAGACTCCAGAGGACTCTTGCTGACACATAATTAGGTAACATCTGCAGATTGATTCTGCATGTCTGCCATCATCTTGAGGAAAGATGCTATAGGTTTGTGGAGAAACAGATACCCTGCTACCTTGATACCACAGCTGGCCTGGCTTTTGTTCCAGCAGTAGAAGCATCCATGCTAGGAGGGGCCTTTTCAAGGTCTGCAAATGTACCATTTCACGAAGGGTTTGCTAGGAAGGACCCCAACAGGGTCTGCAAGTGCACTGCCAGTGCCTACTGAGATTTTGCTACAAAGGGAGGTGCCCTACCAGTAACAGATATAGGGTTGCCACCTTCAGTCCTTTTTTACCTGATGCTTCCATTTTGTCCTATGGAAGTGTCCGGTAAAAAAAAAAGATATGTGGAATTATATAGCACTAAATTCTTTCCTAATAATGACAAATCCTGGATTTAGACACTGGAAAGTTGGCAACATTCAGTGCTAAGATCAAGGGCTTTTCTCTGGCTAGCATTTGGCCAAACCTAGGAAACAACACCCCCAAACCACTCACCCCCTGTCCCCATACCTTACCTTAACAAATTACCTAATCAACTAAGAAGAGGACTCCTGTAGCAGGTGTAGTTGCTCTTGCCCTTATAATTTATTTATTTATTTATTTTACAAATTTTTACCGCGCCCCTCCTGCCATGCAGCTCAGGGCGGCTTCCAAACATTAAAACTACAATGAAATCAATTAAAAAATCATCATAAATATTATAAAATATTAAATATTAAAAATTAAAACAGGGCTAAGATACAATCTAAAAACCAAAAATAGGTGGGGAACTAAAACACCCCACCCTCCCCACCCTCCCTCCCAAAGGCCTGGGCGAACAACCAGGTCTTGCAATTTCGCTGGAATGTTAACAGGCTAGGGGCCAGGCGAGCTTCCTCCGGAAGGGAGTTCCATAGCTGCGGCCTCACTACTGAGAATGCCCTCTCCATTGTGGCCCCCCGCTTAACATGGGGGACCTCCAGGAGGGCACCCCCGGCAGACCGCAGGAGCCGCTCTGGGGCGCGGAGGGCGAGGTGGTCCCTAAGGTATGAGGGGCCGAGACCGTGTGGGCTTTATAGATCATCACCAACACCTTGAACTTGGCTCGGCACGCTATCGGCAGCCAGTGCAGAGCTCGGAGTACAGGTGTAATATGCTCCCGGCAGCCCGTCCCCATAAGAAGTCGAGCCGCCGCATTCTGCACTAGCTGCAGCCTCCGAACCAAGAACAAGGGAAGCCCCACTTAGAGCGCGTTACAGTAGTCGAGCCTCGAGGTGACGAAGGCATGGATGAAGGAGGCCAGGTCCGGGCCGGAGACATACGGACGCAGCCTACGCACTAGATATAGCTGGCGGAAAGCAGCCTTAGCGACTGCCTCCACCTGCTGCTCCAGACGAAGGTCTGCATCCAGTATCACACCCAGACTCCGAACCTGCTGAGCTATAGGAGGGCGAACCCCCTCAACTAGGGGGGCCACACACCCCTTCGCTCTCCCCACCAACATCACCTCTGTCTTATCGAGGTTGAGCTTCAGTCTGCTCAGCCGCATCCACTCCGCCACGGCCTCCAAACATTGGGACAGCAACGAGATAGCAGGGTCTGGGTCAGTAGAAAAAGAGAGGTACAGCTGAGTATCATCAGCATACTGGTGACACCGCACCCCGAACCTTCTCACAACCTCCCCCAAGGGCTGCATATAGATGTTAAACAACAGCGGAGACAAGATCGAACCCTGCGGAACACCACACGGTAAAGCGCGGGGGCACGATGTCTCCTCCCCCAACACTACCCGTTGGCTCCTCCCCGAGAGGAATGAGCGGAACTATTCAAGAACAGTCCCGTCCAAACCCCCCAGGTCACGCAGTCGCCTCAGCAGCAGCCCATGGTCCACGGTATCAAAAGCGGCCGAGAGATCTAGCAGGATGAGAAATGTTGAACATTCTGCATCCATCTCCCGGCAGAGGTCATCTACCAAGGCCACCAAGGCCGTCTCGGTGCCATAGCCGGGGCGGAACCCAGATTGAAAAGGGTCTAGGAAACCAATATTGTCCAGATGCACCTGGAGCTGGAGCGCCACCGCCCGCTCAATAACCTTCCCTAAAAAGGGAAGGTTAGAGACAGGTCGGTAACTGGCGAGCGCATCCACGTCCAAAGAAGGTTTTTTCAGCAGGGGGCGCACCACAGCCTCTTTAAGGCAGGGCGGCAACCTCCCCTGCCGAAAGGACGCGTTCACTACCCTCGCCAGCACCGTCCCCAACGTCTCCCTGGAAGCTTTTACTAACCAGGACGGGCACGGATCAAGTTCACAACACGTAGCCCTCACAGATGCCAGGACACCCACCACATCAGCCAGCGTCACTTCCTGAAACTCTCCGCACAAAGCTGGACCAGACGGGGCCTCCATCCCCCCGCGCTCTTCCCCTACTGCCATCAATCCAGCGTCAAAGTCCTAAATAGCCTGCTAAATCTGCTCATTATACTTTAAACTTACATTAGCTAGTCGAGATGCACTGTAAACCCTGCAAGAGGTGAGGTAAATCAAGATGAATCTTGTATTAACCTGTGCTAGGATCTGAGCCAGTGCTGGTGCTTCCCTCTTCAGTGCCCTAAGCAGAGAAGAGGAGGGCAAATGGAGGCTCAGAAGACAGATGCAGCTCTCTGGCACCTGTACTATGGCTCTTGACCGAAGTGGTTGCCTGGGGACAGGTCCATGCAGCTCCTTCAGAAGCAAGTGAAGCTTCTTGCTTTTGGTCGCTGGAGCCTCCTGTGGACCATGGGAGCAAGGCACGCCTGAGTTGCTGTTGTCCAAACCCACCAGACCACCTGGAAGTCAGAGTTTTGAGGAAGCTGAAGGACCCAATAATGCCCCATCCTCAGAACTGAGGAAGCCATGGTCAATGCAATGCACGTTGTGGCTCTTGGAGATAACATTTTGGCATGTGGCTCTTGGGCTTGGGAACTTTGCCCAACCCTGGTATGGTACAAGTGGAGGGTAGGATGTGAGGGCTTAGGGTCTGAGGGGCGGAACTTGGTGTATGAGAGGTGGGGCTTCACTTCTGTGATACTGTGAGGATGGAAAGGGGTGGAGCGTGCGTGGTACTGGGAGAGCTGGCGGTCACTGATGCACCCCCAGACTAACACATTCTGCACTCCTCGAAGTGTGGTCCCCTCAGGTGCCACCTCCTAAATACTGCCCCAGATCTTATCACATATTCCAAACCCACCAGACCACCATGGGTATCATTAATGAAGCATCCCCTGTCCCTTTGGTCAGAAGCAAATGGATTAAACAGCTCTGGCACTCGATCAGTATCCATTCGTTGTCATTAAAGAAGAGTGTGCTGAACCCTATGGAATTTTCTTTGTGAAGAGGCTGTTTCTAGCAGCCCAGAGCAGAGCACCAGGGGGGTAGGTGCCTCTCATCTCCTGTCATCTCAGAACAAACGCACACAGAGACCTTCAACCAAGACATGGAGACAATCCCTTAATCCCACAAGTCACTAGAGAGAGCTGCTTTCAAGTCGTTACCATCAATCCTGACTCTCATCAGTGCATCTCAAAGAGGGATGGTCTCCAGGAATCATTTAGAGAACCTTTAAAGCAGGGGAGGCTAGACTTACGAGATATATGATCTACTATGCTTGGTCTACAACCTAAGGTAGTGTACTGCTCAGGCCGCCCGAATACCCTTCCTCCCTTGACACACACACACACACAGCCCCACAAACCTTGCACACAGTCACAGTCACACACAGCACACCTCCTTCTCCCCACACAGACACAGGCTGAGCCCCACACATTGTGACATGTAGTTCCAGCCTCACAGCCACTCTCTCTCTCTCACACACACACACACACACACACACAAAACACCAGACACACAGCCCTAGTCATACATACATACACACAGGCTGAGCCCCACACATTGTGACATGTAGTTCCAGCCTCACAGCCACTCTCTCTCTCTCTCACACACACACACACACACACACAAAACACCAGACACACAGCCCTAGTCATACATACATACACACACAGGGACATAATACACAAATAAGTCTAAAGCAACCTGGCTTAGTATTACTTCTAAATCCGGGGGGGGGATAAAGCTGAAACGGTTATCCATCAGATTTGTGGTAACCAAACTGATCTGGTAATGATTGTTTACCAATCAATAACTGATCAGTAGCTTACAGTTTAACTAATTTACCAATATTACCAATATTTGCCATTTACTGCATTGCCACATTCCCGTTTGTTCCACAGGTACCAGCTCATTCCGTTTGCTGTTAATTCCTTTCCTGTTCACCCCCATCCCAGATGTGGTTTAACTCACTTTCCCATTCAATACCTGGCGTGGTTATAGGTACCATTTGGTATTTGGGAAGTCAGTTAACTTGATAATAGTATTCTCAGTACCAGTCGGTATTTCAGAGATTCAGTTAACTGTCCCAGTATTCAGTTACCAATTGGTTAACCATTTGACTATCCAGAATATCAGTGGTTAATTAACTGCAATTACCAAATTAGGTATTTGTTATTTCTGCTCTAGTGGGCAACCTAAACTCATCAGAGGGCTCTCAACAACACACACACACACACACACACACACACACCCCGGGGCCACACAGTCACTTTTACCCAGAAATGTTCCCTCCTGCTGTTGATCAATACAGGCCCAGCACAGACAAAGCGAGCAGCTCCCAACATTCAGGGAGGGGGGGAATGAGAGGATTACATCACCCTGAGACCACCGGGCGATGACCACCCTTGTCACATGGTGCACCCAGCCACGCTTCCTGGCTCAACAACAGTAGCGGCTTATTTTCTACTGTTTCTTGTCACTGCTGTGTAGCGCCTCCTGTGGTGGCTCAAGCTGCAGCTCTGAATCCCCCCCCCCCCCCCCCCCCCCCCCACACACACTTTCCCAGACTGATGGGGAGAGCAGGTTGACCCCTGTGAAGCATGGTTTTTTCATGATCCCTACTCAAAAGAATCTCATCTGCAGATCTGTCTCATTTGTGTCTCTCACTCACAGAGCCTCAGTCTGCACTTACCTTCACTGCCTACGAGTCGGTGACACCATTGGGAATTGGGTGCAAAAACCTGTCATTCAGGTCTATTTTACCGTCACTTTCCATTGAGGTGAATCAGGGCCCACTGCTTTTTTAAAAATTACTGACTTGGCCCCTAGCCCCTTCCTGCATCTGGCCCATGGATCCAGTCCCTACCCTCAATCTCTGACTGAAAGAGTGATCTCAGGACAAGGGAGCAGACATGAAGGTAGGCACTTAAGGACAGGGGATAGTTCTATAGCACAGATCCATGTCAGGACCCTCCTCTTCCTTCCCTTATCCTGAGCACATGCCTTAGGCACCCCTGTCCCCAACTCCTATCTGACCTGGGGAACTTGTACTAATTTTCAAAGTTTCCCCACTCCTAATCGAAGGCATGGCTATAACAGGGACAGGTGGTGCAGCTGCACCAGGGCCCACAAGTGTAGGGGACCCACACTCCCTGGTGTAGCTGTGTGCATTGTCGCTGGGAGGGGGGGGGCAGGGGCCCCATGCCACTTCTGCACCAGGGCCCATGCCAACCTAGCGATGTCCCTGCCTGTAATCTAGCCTGAACAGGTGCAAATTAATTAGACCAAGAAGGGGTGTTAACAAATATGGCAGTGGCCAGTTTAGGCCCGCTTGGACCCGCGTTAGCCCACAGGCCACCATCACGTTTGTTGGGGGCAGTCCAGATGTTTGCCCTGGAATTCTCCCAGGGGTGTTGGCGGGTGTTGTGACCGCCAGGATCGCAGCCCAGGCAAGCTGTCAACACACCCAGGAAACAGCCCACCTGACTGGGGTATCACGTGTGGTAGCTGCTGTTTCCAGCCCAGTCCAGAGTAGCCACCATGGTAGTCGTCATTGGCTGCCATGGCTGCCCGTCATGGGGGAGGCGGGTCGGGTCTGTGGGCACAGTGTGGGGGCGGGGCCAGCTGGCTGCACATTGGTGCGGCTCCCAACCCTGACCTGGCCACATGAACATTTGTTCCATGACCAGACTGATCCTGACCGGGTTGCCAGCAGCTTCCTGGTCTGGAGCCATTTGTGACAGCAGCGCTCTGCCATCTTCACTTGTGTTTTCACCCAATGTGTGCATAAGATCAGACTGGCATCCTGCCTACTAGTCCACCCTTCCTTAGCTAATCCCTTGCTTCAAGGCCCTTTTGCACAACCAGAGTAGTGTCACGCGTGACCCACTGGCCCTAGTTTCTATGAGGATTACCCGCTCTGTCTAGAATCATGAGCGTTTCATTCTCGTGCAAATCAGAGTTCAGACCATTAAGGTTGAGGATCTAAAATGAAGTGCCTAGCAGTCACCATGAATATAAAAATGGGGGTGGGGGGAATAATCCCCAAATATGGGACACAGGAGAAGGTACGCGCTTTAATTTTAGCCCTCTGCGACTCCCATGGTGGAGGCATGGCTACCACTACGGGAGCTACAGGGGATCAATATTAAGGAGAAGATTGTCATCCTGTGCTACTCTCTTCTCCCCACTAAGATTTGAATTTCCTAGAAGCTGGGCAAGTGGGGAGAACAGCTGAGCCACCCTCATTTTGCAAGGGTCAAGGAGCTTTCAGCTTATGGTGGCAAGCTTGTCACTTTCACTTCACTGTTGGCCACACCTGAAACATTCTGATTCAGTCTCTCAGCTGGTGCTAATAACACAATCGGTTTCACACGGAGCGGCTACTGATCGAGACTTTGAGAGATTTGAAGAATATTAACGCCAGGGGGGCCACTATGGAGTTGATGGATATCCATCTTGGTGCATGTGCTGACTGCTGTTTGCCCACCAGAGCGGGAAGCTGGTCTGATGCTTTCACAAGCCGTCTGCTCGGTTTCAAATAAAGAATCCAGATCCCCCTCTCTGGGAGCAGAGTTAAAAAATGCAGCAAGGATTTCCTGATTCACGCCTGCTCACTTTGCTTTTCCTAATAGCAGATGGGGAGTGTGAATGAAAAGAGCTGGCTGGCATAGATTACCTACGTTTCCCTCATAATACCAGTCTTCCAAGTAATTTTAAAGCCTGACTTATTGGCCATAGGGCAAGGGTCTTATTCTGTCTCAGGGCAGGAGGCTGGACTAGATGGCCCATGAAGTCCCTTCCAGTTCTCTGATTCTACTAATTCATCCCTGTACAGCAGGGGTGGGAAACCTTTTCTCTCCTTTTGGCCACTTTGAAAATTAGTACAAGCTCCGAGTCCGCAGGTCAGATAGGAATCTGAGACATGGGTGCTTAAGGGTAAAGAGGGGGAAACTGTGTTTTCCCTATTGCCACCAATGGGGAAAATGCAGTGTACATAGGGTCCTAATAAAGGGGTTTGCTCAAGCTGGGGAAGGTTCAGATCATAGCACCTATGTTATGTTAAGTGTTATGTTCCCATCGATGCATGAAACTGTTCATTGCATAAACATCCTGCCTGGTCCATGATTGTGGCTGCTGCGTGGATTTAATGGTCCTTTTCAGCTAATTCTGTTTATCTTTCCTTGTTTATAATGGAGGTCAAGGGGTCAAACAAACATTATTCATGTGACATTTCATCTATTAGCCAGAGAGAAGCCAATCTACTGCAGGAACAGCTTGCATGGCATTTAATTATTCATCAATGCCACGGGCATGTGATTCCATTATGAACCTCATGTGATTTGTTGGAATGGGTGATTGATTCTGCAAATCCATTTCAGGCAGCACCAAACATTAAGCCTTAGGAAGCAAAGCTAACATTCCCAGACACTTCCTTGGTCCTTTCCCTGGGCAACAGCTTCAAAGGGCGATGGTTTGATAAGTTACAGCACAGAATGTTTGCTCTGGACAACACAGGCAATGGCAGCAGAGGAGAACATTATGCATCCACTGTAAGAACCTCCAGAAACATCTCGTACCTTGACAGCTTCTAGAAGAGGCTCAGTGTTTCTCTCGGCTAAGTAGGGGTGTGCATGCCATTTTTGTTATATCAATAATGAAAAAGAAATTTTTCATTTTCATTATTGCAATAACAAAAATGACAAAAAATAATAACAAAATCAATAACGATAATGAAAGTTCTTATTGATTTTGTTACTGACTGGCAGTCTGGCAGGTGTTTTTTTGGAGGCAAATGTGAAGAGGGGAGGAGGGAGCAGACATCTTGGAGCCAGAAACAGTGTTGAACTCTTGAACTGGGAGGGGAAGGACCTAATGGATGTATCTCTAGCCAATGAGCAGTGCAAGCAGATCCCAGCAATTGAATGGCACCCTGTGATTCCTCAATGCCTCTGCCTCCCAGAACGAATCAGGAGGGCTCTGTGGGAGGGCACTGCAACCCTTAATAGTGTAGGGGTGGACTGCTTCACTCTGTGTTAGCGCTCTTGCTTGTCAGGGTGCATTTGCAGAAGTTGCTAATGCTTGCACTAGAAATCCTCCCATATATATATCCCTTATTCCCTTCCCTACCACCCAGTCCTTATTCCTTAGGTACACATTTATTTATTTATTTCAATATTCTTCTACCCCGCACCCTCCTGCTTACAGAGAGACACAGAGAGAAAGAAAATAGAGATAGATTAGAGATAGATAGTAGATACACCTCTGAGTTTTCCTTTTCCCTTCCCATGTCTGTCTCCCCCTGTCCATATATTATATAGATATAGCTATTAGTTGTATATATATAGATTAGATATTTAGATACTAGGCTGTTTTATTGTATATACTAGGATTATAGGATAGGAACATTTTATATTATACATAGGTTAGGTTTAGCTTAGATTCTGTATATATTATATAAATAAAACTACATATTGTGTACAGTATATATTATTGTGTGCACGTTCTTTCTGTATCACAATGAGAACTTAGGGGAAGGAGTTCAACTTCTGACAATAATTCTTCATTGGCACATGAAATTGACACCGATACCAAAAATAAAATCTTCCTTTGAAATCGACATTGATACCGATAACAACAACAATAACGAAAAATGACATTTTGTTATTAATAAAAATGACACATTTTAATAATGAAGACGATAACAAAAAATGACATGGGGCCCTGGTGTACACCCCTACTGCTAAGTCTCAAGGTAGAACAGGCTGCATTTATGAATACAAAACAAAATCTTTCAATTCTCCAAGGAATTTTTCCTGAAAAGGGGGCAAGGACAGTGAAGTAGCAAGAGTCCAAAGCTCCTTGACTCCCCAAAGCCCTGACATCCAGGTTCCCAAAAGAGCCACCCACTGATCTTACCATCACATGCACAACTTAAATCAAACATTTGCATGTGCCACATTTACACCTCATTTCTGTATGCGTCCACGTTATGCCTAATGTCATCATAGACACACTCTCATACATACACCTTCACTCTCACACAAAACAGTTTACGGAGGTTACAGGAATTGGGTAGGCTAACACTGTCCCTTTTTACACAGGCTGTGACACGGAGGGGTCACACTGTGCTGCGGTCTGTGTGCAGTGGGTAGGGGGAGGGTGTAGACGGGCACACACACACCTCCAGCCATCTACACGCACAGAGCAACCTCTGTTTTTGCTGTTTGCTCCCTGCGTGGGTGATGGGTGGAGGTGGGTGTGCATGCCTGTGCATGGGAGCGTGCGCACGCACACCCACCCACCCAATGCAGAGTTTACACAAGACTCACCACACATGAAGACCCAGATTTCTGGGTCTTCATGCGTTGTGTGGGTGCCGCCCATGTAAAAAGGGCCATTAAGAAAGGGATGTGTCCTCTAAATTTCCCTCCTCTCCCTCTTGATTTTGTGCCCATGACCCTTAGCAGTTTCTTGGCTTCTGCCCCCTTCCACATCTACCTTCCTAATTCCACTTGGCATAAAAATCATTTTCTTCCTTAAGCAGCGATGGAGTCGTACAGTCTCTCACAACACTGTGATATGGATCAGCAGGCAGGCCTGAAGAAGTGTGACAGGGTGCCCACCTCAGATAAGTAGTCAGGATTGGGCCCATCATGCAGTTCAGAGCCCAGAGGGAATGGTTTATTCCCAGCTCTTTGTCTTGTGGGGAGAACATCCAAGTTCATAAGCAATGAGAAAAAGCAATTAATTCAGACACCAGCACCAGGCCTCCTTGCAGAGATGTGAGGGGGTATCTGGCTGTGATTTCATGAACTGGGCCCACCCACTGCAACAGCTCCCAACCTTTCTAGCTCCCTCTTCTCAAACCCCATTGACTGAGAATGAGGGACCCCTGCAGCGAACAGGTGGCCATAGGGGGTGCTTATTTAAGCCCAGGTAGTCTGTCATTAGCAAAGAGAGTCGGGACAATTAAGAAGAAATCAGAGGGAAAGGGCTTGAAGTCTGGTGTCCAGCAAAAGCTTTTTCCCTACTAGTCATTCCCCCTCAAGAGCCTGAAAAAGCTTCTAACCCATCCAAAAAGCACTTAACAGCCCAAGCAAGCTCAAAAAGTGAAAGCCTCTGCAAGAGAGAGGAGCTTTCAGCTCGTAAATGGAAGAGGTACCAGCTGGGAAATGGAGATGGCTTTTCTTCCAGCATGAAGTTACTAATGTAAAAAATGCCTTCCCATTAAAAACATGAGGACTTGGGACTAGGAGAGAGCACATGACTGGAGGGGGATGAAGAGGCAACACATCAGGTAGAAGACAGGCCAGGCCAAGAGGGAGCCATCATCTCGAAGGTCAACAATATGATTTGACAGGAAATGGGAGGTTTAATAGGCTGTCAGCCAGTGCCCAGAGCACAGGGATATTGTGCTGATAGCCAGTGGGACCAAAGAGCCTAGCTAAGGCAATAACTTAGGAGAAAGCTGGTGGAGGTAAATACATAGGTCGCCTCACTGAAGCCAACCTCCCTTCCTATCCCCCTCACTTTGATTGGCCCATTCCAAATCCCCAAACTAACACCAATGAGGCCAATGAGAGACAAGACTAGGCAGTGGAACGGTGGACTCAAGTGGCATTTGGGAAGCGTGATAAGTAATTAGGACCTGGGCTTGTCACTGGGGAATTTGTGTGGTGTTGGTGGTAAGTAAACAGAGCTGGCATGTCAGCTTAAACATCGCCCACCTGCCTAGATTAGGAAAATGTCAGTGCAAAAGGACATCGGGGATGGGGGGGGGGAGAGACAGGGACACAGACCGATCAGAACCATGGGATCTCCTAACCCAGCCTACAGGCACCAACCTGGCACTAAAGTGTGAGGAGACTAGGGCTATCGCCCGGCAAAGACCGTCTGAGAACAGGGGGTGGGGGTTCTGTTAGGATGCCAAATGTCTGGAAGTCAAAGTCCAGAACTGCATCACTGTCCATGGTTTCATGTCCTGGCCACACTGACTGCAGTACTGACCCCATGATGTTCAGGACTGAAGACAGCTTTGCTGTCGTTTTGGCCAGTTTCACAGACCGTCTATTGACCATGTAACCTAGTTTCGTGGCTCAACAGTGGTCTGTGGATCACAGCTTGGGAGCTATTGCTTTAGACCAAGGATGGGGAATCTCAGGCCCAGGGGCCAAATGCAGCCTGCAACTAGTTTTTATGTCACCCCTAGCCACATCCAGTTCTTGGATTTGGCCCCTGCGCTTGTACTAATTTTCAAAGTGGCCCCTGGGAGGGAAAAGATTGTCCCTGCTTGAGACAGACAGAGGATGCCTGGTGCTACCCAAAAAAAACAAAGAAGAAAAATTCAGCACAAACTTTGAAGGCTATCAAAAGGCAGGAGGGTGCATTTGTTTTATGCAAGGCCACTGGGCCACTGCTAGCAGAGAGTGTATGCAAATAAGACTCTGTCCCTTTAAATAAGCCACCAAAGGAAATTAAGTCCCTCATAATAAGCAGTTTCATGTCTACACAGGAAAAATCAATGTCTCTCTAGCAAGGCAGCATGGATATTTACAAGGCAAAGGCATATTGCACCAAACTAAATATGACGCATCCGCTCCCAATGAGCACCCTGAGGAGACTAATTCTGACAGGGCCCCGAGAGATTAGTTCGTTTTCCTATTAGGCAGTGATCCCTGTGGATGTCCATATTGCCATTCACCTCCTCTAAGGAGCTTTGGAGCGGCACAAAGAAAACAGTTCCAGCAGGGAGAAAGCAATTCATAATCTGCCTCTCTAAATGGTTGAGGCTCTTCGGGAATCAGAAAGGCTGGGATGTCTGGAGACATTCGTATTACAAGACCTGGAAAAAGATCTTGGTGGACAGGTGTGCACAATCCAATTTTTCCTGGGACCTTTACACCCTACCTCCTGAGGCACAGAGCTGTTCCCTTCTCCTTCCTGCGCCTCTCTTTCCTGCCACTGCCAGGCTCTGCTGTGGGGATCAGCTCAGCAATAGAAGTAAATGAATGAAGGGACCACTAGATGCAAGGCCCTCTTTGCTCCCCTCCCTAACCTTACAGTCCCAGCTCCTTCCCCTCTCCTCCCTCCTCTGCATTGTCAGGTGCTGCCCTATCCCTTATTGGAAAGAAATAAGGGGCAAACGGAGGCCTTCTTTCCAGCCAGGAGGAGATTCCAGGAACTCATGCAGGTGGGGATCAGGCCACAGGGGGAAGACTTGTATCTCCGTAGCCTCCAGACAAATGATTTGAGGCCTCGCTGGTTGCCTCAGCCCCGGAACAAAACTGGAGGTGCGAGGGCTGGCACATGTAGGTGGACATGAACAATCCTTGGGTCTTCACCCCACTCCCCTACCCCAGCATTTGCAGCACAGTGGCTAACAGGACAGGTTGAAGACAGTAATGGTGGAGAGTCCAGGCATGGTAGGACCTAAGACTCGAACCCTTGTCCCTAGAATTGCTAGAGTAGTGACTCAGCATGCAGTGCTGCTGCTTCACCTTGTGTCAGGCTCAGGGCGTTTATAAACGATCCCGCTCACAAGCGGGATCGTTTAATGTGCCGCATCTCCCCCGCGCCTACCTCTCTTTTATGTGTCTGATGTTCAGAAGAGCATCAGACCCGTCTTAGAGCTCAGTGCGCATGTGCGACCTTCTGCGCGTGCGCACTTCAGAAGGGAACCCGGAAGTGCGGCTTAAAGCCGGCACTTCAGGGATCCGCGTCGGAGGGGGCAGGATCGCCTGCCCCCTCCAACGCGCGGTAACACGCAGCTGGAAGAAGTAGACGAGCGCAAAGAAAGGCGGCTGATCAAAGGATCAGCCGCCTTTTTTGTCTCGTGTATAAACGCCCTCAGTCATGCCCTCAAGGGGCCTCTCTGCTGCCCTGGTCACATCCCTCCTCCTGTCTGTCTCCAGCCCCTGCCATCATGTCTCCTAGCATCCTGGTTGATTGGTTGGCAGCAGGAAGCTGGGTGAAACAACTCTCAGTCTTTCCATCTCCCTCACATCTTGTTTATTTTATTTATTTATTTATTTATTTATCCCACCCTTCCCTAAAAAAAAGGCTCAGGGCAGCTTAAAGCATGTATAAAAACACGTAAACTTCAAAGGCAACCCTCCCCAACCCCTCCCTCTCACAATCCCCCCACAAAACCCCCCCAACACCATCTCCTATTTCCCACATCCAACCCCCCTCACAGCCCCA
Organism: Sphenodon punctatus; assembly: GCA_003113815.1. Taxonomy (NCBI): domain Eukaryota; kingdom Metazoa; phylum Chordata; class Lepidosauria; order Sphenodontia; family Sphenodontidae; genus Sphenodon; species Sphenodon punctatus. The sequence goes on along the minus strand of QEPC01001471.1, from coordinate 1,651,212 downwards.
CCCCAAAGCCACTCCCCGCCCCCCAAACCCACCCACACCATACCTGTCCCTGCCTGGCAAATGCCTTTTCAAATAAAAAGGTTTTGCATCGCCTCTGGAAGGTAGCTAGGCTCAGGCTCAAATGAACCTCCCAAGGAAGGGGATTCCACAACATAGGAGCAGCCACCGAGAATGCCTTCCCGCGCACCCCCGCCCCACAGACCAGGGTAACAGGAGGGCACTCCCAGTCGAACATAGAGGCCGCAAAGGGGCATGGTAGGATAGGCGGTCTATTAGATATATGGGACCCAGAACGTTTAGGACTTTAAAGGTCAAAAGCCAGCACCTTGAATTGTGCCCAGAAAACTATAGGCAGCCAGCACAGACTTTGGCGCATGAGTGTAATGTGCTCCCGGCGACTCGTCCCCAACAGGAGGTGAGTCACCACATTCTGCACCAGCTGCAGTTTCTCAACAGTCATCAAGGGCAGCTCCACGCAGAGCGCATTGCAGTAATCTAGCCTCGAGGTGATGAAAGCATGGACAGCTCTCTCCTTCTCCACCTCCCTCACCTCTTGTTTATTTTATGAACAGTAACTGACATTCTAGCACCTTCCAGGATCAAGCATAGGCCCTTACTTTGTAGGGCAACTATCTCCAAACATCTCGGGATGACAGGGTTAAGCAGCTTCTGAGGGGAGAGAGAACAAAGGGTGCAAGTTAAGGGAAGAGGAAGTTTTTAATGGAGATTTGAGAGAGGGCACATCATCCATCTCACCTTCCTGTCTCCCATGTCTGTTCTCCTCCATAGGCCTATGGATCAGTTCTGCTTTGCCCTGGACCTAGTGTGTGTTTGAACCCGCTTTGTTTGGATTCTGTCTGCCACAGGTCCAGAAACCAGTCCACCTGCCCCTCTGTCTGCCCCTACCCATGTTCCCAGGTTGTGGCTCGGTGACTGCTTCAAAGCCTGCCTCTGACCATGTCTGCACAAGCTCCTAGTATAAAGCTCTTCACAACCTTGCTACCCCCTACCTCTCTGCGTTAATTTCCCTCCATACTCCAGTCCGTGAACTCCACTCCTCCTCTGTCCCCTCTCTCTCCCTCCCACACCTCTCCTGCTCCCCTAACCGCCTTCGTCCCTTCTCCCTAGCTGCCCCCCACGCCTGGAACTCCCTCCCTGCCCACATCCCCCTCGCCCCCTCCCTTCATACCTCCAAATCCCTCCTCAAGACCCACCTCTTCCGCTCTGCCCTCCCCGACTCCTCGCTCCCCTCACCTAACTCCTGCTGATACCTTCCATCCAATACAATCTGTTACATGAGGTCTGTGTACTCATATCATCACCACATGGACCAGCCAGCCATCATTCTCGATGTAACCAAGTCAAGCGCGTGCACCTGGGACCTCGCATCTTCATAAATGTTACACTCCTTGTCTCTCCCTCTGTCCCCCTTCCTTTGTCTCCCCCCACACCCTTGTCTCTCAGATTGTAAGCCCTAGGACAGGGGCCATGTCTATTCAATTAATTTGTAAAGCGCCAGGTACATTGCTGGCACTATATCAATGCTTGCTAATAATAATAATAATAATTAATGTCTACCTGCCCCTCTGCCTGCCTGCCTGCCTGCTGTGTGCTTCCTGCCCATCCATCCTTCCTTCTGGTCCATGCGCCAGTTCCCTGCCTTAATGTCTTAAACTTCTGGACCCTTAGTCCCTGATCCTGCATCTGCTAGGGACGGGCGAACAGATCGCGGTTTGGGTTCGGCTGTTTGGTTCGGTTCTGTTCGGTTCGTGCATTCGGTTTGGGCGTTCAGGTTGTTCGCCGAGTTCGGGTTCGGCCATTCTGTTCGGTCAAGTTCGGTTTGGTTCGGCCGTTTGGAAAAAGTATCGTAAAAGCCTGTGATTGCGCAGGAAACTGGAAATTCGAGTGCGTACGGAGCTGTGTGTCGAGAGAGTGTGTGTTTGGCTGGGTGGCTGTTCATTTTGTGTATTTTGGCTGTTTGGGTTGGGTTTGGCTGTGTTGTTTGGCTGGTTGGTGCATGTTGGTGTGTGGTGGGTGACTGTGTGTTTTGGCTGCATGATTTAAAATAAATAAATAAATAAATAAATAAAGAAGGCTGCAGTGCTGATTACCCGACTGGGGGCCAACTTTCTGCTCGAGGAGGAGCAGGAGGAGGTTGCTGCCCCCTAGATCTCCAGTGGTGGTACCTGGCTCCCTGGATGAGGAGCAAGCGGCTGACTCAGGAGGTGCTGCCAGGTTTGTAAACTTTTTTTTTTACTTTGAGGACAAGAAAGGCTCTATCCGTTAGAGTGAGCTCACTGGCATACGGGTGGGTGGTGGGCATCAGTCAGGCACAAACAGTTGGCATCAGCGGGTGGCAGCAGACGTCTGCCACAGAGAGAGAAGGTACTATAGTGTGGGGGGCTCTGGCACGAGCACCACCCCCACCCAAACATGTGCCAGGCTAGCAAGGGTCTCCACTCTCCAGTTGCCATCCCATTCCCTATGCACCCCCAAATAAGGGCAGTGTCTTTCCAGCCAGGGTCACATCTCCCATTGCCATCCCTAGCACCCCAAGGAGGGCAGGGTTTGCACATGCCAGCCACGGCCTTTTTAGTTGCAATCCCAAGCAACCCATGGAGAGCAGGATTTGCACGTGCCAGCCAGGGCCTTTCTAGTTGCCATCCCTAG